>JAUMHQ010000070.1:1978504-2000963 GCA_032361165.1 Enteromius paludinosus
GCTAGCGTGGTTCTCAGGTCAAATATTTATATGCGATTAAAATGCGATTAATTTCGATTAATTAATTACAAAGCCTCAAATAGATTTTTCCGGCCCTAATTTATAATAATCACTGCAACAAAGAAGTCATGTCATGCATTTGCTCATACCAGAGAGAGCCGTGAGGAAGACCAGACCGCCCGTAACCTTGGCAAACCTCCTTAACTGCAGCAAATTCCTGCGGTCAGGCATCTAGATTGGAGCAGAGACAGCAGAAGGATCTGTGACGCATCCGAGCCTCCTGAAACAGCAGCAGACAGAGCTTACCTTGTTGGCAGGCAGCATGAGAGTCAGTCCCATCCAGAGACTGGAGCAGTACAGCAGCAGAGCCGAGCCCAGATGAGCTGCCAGCCTGTACTGACTGACCCGGGGAATGTCGTGCGATTCCGTTTTCTCCTCCAGACCGCTCTTCACCATGTACCATCCCAGAAGACCCTGAGCATGTGCATCCATTAACAGATCTTTATTACACAACACAATGTGAGCTGACTGAAAGAGCGTACATCTTTTCCAATTTAATGGACGATAAATTCAATTGAATGCAAATTTGTTTGAAGTCAACACCAATTCTAATTCACAAAGATTGAGCAGCAAATCAGCATTACCGTATTAGAATGATTTCTGAAATCAATCCAGATCTGTGCTCACTAGTATAAACACAGTATAAGCGTTTGTACTGAAGTCAGGCTTAGCATGATGTGTCGAAATTATTTAGATGCAATTAACAATAGACTGGTAATGATCTTAGAATTCTTCTATGGTAATAAAACACTCCTCCTGTATGAGCAACACTGCCCGTACGGATTAAAACGTTTACATTTATTTATTAAGTGCATCCAAACCAACTTACAAACGAGGATGTGTCGAGTAAAGCATTTGAACACCAGATGCAAGAATTGACTAAACTGCCAGTGTTTTGGGCTTTTTTGATGTCGTTGCATATTGACTGATTACCTGGAAGACGACAAAGCCACACAAACCCAAAACACGAGGCTTCATGGAGCGGCTGAAGTATCCTCGTTTCCAGAAATACGCTGTAGGAAGTATGTACGCCAATCCAACCAGCCGACCCCACATACGGTGACCCCACTCCATGTAGAAGATGAACTTAAACTCTGTCAGAGTCATGGCATGATTCATTCTGAGAGAAATGCAGTTTCCATGTAAACCACTCCCACTAAATGTAGCGAGTTCAAACAGAATCAGCTCACACGGGAAGAGTAGAGATGTACTCACATTTTGAACTCTGGGAACTGTTTGTACTTGGAGAACTCATCTTCCCACTCTGCTTCAGTCCGCGGCGGCTTCATCTCCTTCACTATATGCCAGTCAACCATAGACAGACCGGACTCCGTCAATCTGAGACACACAGCCATCAGTCAGTCTGTCTGGACAGCAGCGAGGCCAGTATCACATTTCAAGCACATAACAAGTGTTCCTGCATCAAACCAAATATCACTCCTGACTTCTGACCCTCTTCAACATGACGTGCTGCATCAGAGGGATTTTGCTGACAAATACTCACTACTGCTTTGAAATAAAGCCAACATAACATTGATGTTGGTTTTATTTCCATTTCTATTAAGACTTACTGTGCACGTGCAGTGAAGTACAAGGGCCAATTTCTGCAGCTGATTTACTGACAGCACGCAAATTAAAGAACACAGACGCAACATCCCATTTACATATTGACCAGTGCAATATATCGAGTACACTGCAAATTAGGCACACGAGCAAAATGGCTTGACAAGCTTTTCTGCCTCAAAAAAGTGGCTCAAATACCAGTCATTTGAAAGCAAACATTATCAGTTTGTGTTGCTTGCTTCCGTTTACTACTCTTCTCCCAAACTTTTGCCTCTTGAAGAGAAACTCCTACAATTCATTAAAGGTCATATAAGGACCACATGCATATTCAATAAAGTCATGTGCAAAAATAAGCCTTTTTAGCGCTAATTCTTCACTGTGCATCTTCAGCAAATCCTGACAGTATTATTTTAACGCCAAAAGATGGTTTGCACTGGTAAATCTGGCCCCTAGTGTAATCAATATACAAAGTCAGATTTAAATCCTGAAGAAACAGTAAGGCACCTCTATTACAATCAATCCTTTCACTAGTGACACATGTTAAAGCTCAGTCATGGTAACGGAGGGGTTTTCTGGTCTGAGTTAACCACTAGCGTACTAAATATAAGAAAAACCTACGCGCCGAGGGGGAAGAGGGTAAATCACGCACAGCTACGGTTTCATTTCACTCTCATTGAATTACAAACACAAATAAATGCACAGCCATTGCACTCTGCATCCAAGACATAAATATGAAAGTTGAGGTCATTAATTAAGGTCTGCTTTGACCTGGTGACCCCTCCCAGGACCACGGCGCCCAGCACCAGCCCGCTGCAGCCCAGCAGCCAGCGGCCCAGCACTCGATCGCTCGCAGCGTTGGGGATCGACGCCGTCCTGACTGACGCATGTCCTCCTGTGGTCACTGTGGTCTGTCCTCTCTTCAGCAGCCACTGTCGCAAAGGAGTTCGCTGTAAACACATTCACATGAAGACGTATTTCAGTGAACACAGTCAACACTGCTCTGATCGTTCTAGTTAAAGACAAGTAAAGGCATATTCCATCTAACTCCTACTGTTCTAACTTGCCCCTTTTAGACCTGCACTTTATTCCTTTCCTGTAAACAAGCTTTTCTTTTCTATTTATTTAAAATACAATTAACAAAAGCCTCTGACACTCGCTTCTCTGTTCTTTGTCTATTCTATTGTTTTCTTTTTATCTGTTATAGGAGTTAAATTGCTACGTGTACAGTGTTAGAGACTGAGACTTTTTACAGCCTGTTCATAACATTGATGTTTTGTTGCTGATTGCTTCCAGAGTTGGAATAAAAGCTAAATCACTCGATGTAAATAAAAGTAGCTTATGTAGCTCTCAAACACTTACTGTAAGTATATTTAACATCAGTTACTTAAGCATCTAATAGCACACCTGTCACAGCAATGTTTGATATACTGATATTGTCCTTTATATATATATATATATATATATATATATACACATACTGAGTCTTTCCTTGCCAAATAGTCTTTTAGTCGTTTTGTTAAACAACAAATATTTGTTACAGATCTTCATTGATGGTCAAAAACGTAACATTGATCTACGTTAATTGTAATGTCAAATTTTGTGTATGTGTAAATGTTCTTGTTTTATAAAAATAACAATAATTAACTGCATAAAGAGAGGGGATAGCACAATGTCACCCGTTTTAAATCTTTGTGGTTAAAATTGAGCCTAGTACATCAACTGGGATGGATGTGAAAACAAGGATTTTATATAATATATATATATATGTGTGTAACCCCCCTGGGTCCGCACCATCACGACTCGAACCCAGGTCTCTATACAGCGACAGGCTCTATAACCTTAATACTGCATACTGATACAGCACGTGTGCGCTGCTGAGAAATCATTTCATATTCATTCATTGACCGCTGCTGTTATAATATTCCTGTGCCTTACCTGTATCTGCTGTAAACTTCTCCCCGCGGTTTGACAGCGACATGACAAGGCGACTCTTAAAACTGGCAGCAACATGATCTCAATCTGGCATACAGCCCCGTGCTCTTATGAAATTATTATGAAATTACTAGTCACGTAACCAACATAATCACACATAACTCACGACCCATGCTCTTCTTCGGCTGCTGCTGCTTCTTCTTCTTCTTCTGTTTTTTTGTTGCCGCTTCTGAGTTTCAGCGCCACCTACTGCACGTGTTTCTTTTTCTTTCACGGCTGTCGGTCAGTTTTGAGATTTTAGCCATTTGGCTTTTCATAAAAATGTTATTTAACTAGAGTAAATAAATCATCCAAAAATACAGTTTTAAATTACTTAAGTCTGCATTCTGGTAGTTTTAGATTTTTGGAGTGAGTTGAAAATTGTTTAATGTAAAAAACTAATTAAGTTTTGCTTTTCTTAATGTAATAGTTCAGCTGAGGATTTACCTGGTGTGTCTGTTGAACTATGCTGTACTGTTCTTGTGTCATTACAGCAGTCAATGCCTGTTCACATCAACATAAATACATCTAAAGGGTTTCCACTGCACTGTGAAGACTGTTCAACCAATAGGATTCCCTTTGACCAGAGTCGCTGCTATTACAGACATTACAGGTGTGCACCAACTCACATCTTGTTGAATATAAATTATATGATTAGTGTTTTCACATGAAAAATCACATAAAGAAAAAGTGCATTTCATATACCCAGAAAATCCCAAAATTGAAGAAATAACCTTCTATCCACTATATGGTCGAGTCTATAGTGCATGCTGTGTGATTTGAGTCACAGCTCAGTGTCTACATTTGTCTACTTTCTCAGTTTGAGTAAATGTATGTGGAAGAGGGAATTGAGGGAAGATGAATCTGGAATAACCTTAGCCGTCTCTGTAGATTCCAGAATTCTCTAAATTGCTGTTGGCCACATATATACCAAGTTCTTCATAGAAATATATAGGCAAATACAAAATGCAAAATTGAATAAACTTTATTGCTACAACATTTAATTCCATGTCAACACACTAAAAAAAATAATAATATAATTGCTTAGCATTTCCTTTTTTGATCAAGACAAGACGTCCTCATGCAAAGGTTTTAAAAGAAATAGAAAAACATCAAACATCATAGGTCAGTAGACATATTTTTAGGTGTACTCGTTTCTCCTCTGATTCCAGCATCCTTAGCCATGGAATAGAAATGTCCCTGTTTGTTGCTAAGCAATACACTCGGCGAATCAAACTCCACAATTTTACCAGAGTCCAGGACCATTACCCTGCAACAAAAGAGAGGAGGAAAGGTCAGTACAGCATCCAGCTGTATGTCTTCATTTGTTGTGACTGAGATTAGAAGAAAATGTGTCCTCAGTTTAGTTTTTACAAGCATAGTACTTTTACTTTTACAAATCCATATGTAAACTACTGACATTTTCTTGCTCCTTTAGATTGAAGGTTAATATTAATATCTTAATCTTAATCTTAACAGCTGGGACATCTACAGCTCCCTAAAACCGATTTATGGTAGATCAACACTGGCCATCCAGGTATGACAAAGTATTTCCTGAGTCAGGAGTGTGCAGAGGGTCTTCAGACTTCCAGGAAAGTGTGTTGGGTCTAATCTCAGCCAGATACTGGTGCTCCAGGAGTAAGACGGGACACCTCTGGTGTAAGAGTTCAGAGGAAGTACACAGCAGAACTGACACTCTATTGATTTCTGCCCGGCAGGAAGTCTTGGTGGAGTGTTCTGTTGCATCAACAGTACAGTGCTCCTTTCTTCTGCATTGTTTTACTGACTCTATTGATCTTTTTTTTAAAGCAATGTTTACTTAACTGAAAAAATATGTAAAGGCCACATGCTTGCGTTTTCATGTTTTACTGTACTTAATCAGTTTTCGCATAATAATTAACTTTTAATTGACTTCATATTTTGAAAAAGAAGTGTCTTCCAATAACAAAATTCTAAATATTAGTTTTACTGGCTGGGAATAGTTCCATGATAGCAGTAGTTAAATAGTTTTTCACAATTTCATTGAGAGAATCACCTTTAAAGTTGTTTAAATTAAGTTCTTAGTAATGCATATGACTAATCAAAAATTAGGTTTTGTAATATTTATGGTAGGAAATTTCTAAATATCTTTGTGTCTTTACTTAATAATGATTATTGATCATTTGGACCATCGCAGTGTGTTGTGGGCTATTGCTATTTGCGCTTCAGGCTCACACACACACATATATATATGAAATGGACTGCTCACCGTGAACTGTCTAAAATGGTGTTGAGTCTGTGTGCGATGGTAAGGACGGTACAGTGTGAAAACTCTCTGCGGATGGTGTTCTGGATGAGGTCGTCGGTCTCTAGATCCACGGCTGCGGTGGCTTCATCCAGGATCAGTATACGAGATTTCCTGAGCAAGGCCCGGGCGAGACAGAGCAGCTGCCTCTGACCAACACTGTCAGAAATAAAAACACAGGCAAACATCAGACACTAAGCAAACATTTGGAAATGAAAACTATACCTCAGCACTAAATTCTGTATCCACTAGGAGTGTACCTGCCTGACTCTCATTATTTACTGCTAAAATCTAAACAAACTTTTTCTATTACAGCTAGTCAGTGAAAGTTCGATGCACCTGAAGATGCACTAATCTGTATTAAGTACATGCACAGCACATTTGTTCAATGCATGTGAACATGTTCATGTTTCTGCAGCTCACAGACCTCAGATTCTCTCCACCCTCGGACACCTCGTGTTGAAGTCCGGTTGGCAGACCCCTCACATAATCTTTAAGATGAGCCAGCTCCAGAACATTCCAGATCTCCTCATCGCTAGACTTCTCGAAAGGGTCCAGGTTCATCCGCAGAGTTCCAGAGAACAGTACTGGGTCCTGTTAAAATTGCACTTGTTCATTATTCATTATTCATACAGTACATTCAATCAAAGGGGTCCTATTATGCTCTTTTCTGAAGTCTTTATATGGTTTTTGGGGTGTACTAGAAAAGGCTTCCATGCTTGATTATTCAAAATAAATTCAAATATAAATAAAAACATTATTTTCACATATTTTACATAACAGAGTGTCAATTTATAATAAGTGCAAATAGCCCACCTTGCTGGCACAGACTATTTAGACTAACTCCGCCCACTGCCGTGTGGTAGGGTTACACACCATTACAAAAGACACCGGTCAAACAGCAGCAAGTAGTTGAGGTAATAAAGCGTCTAACAATTTCTTTTTGATGCAGTTCAAATCTGTCTTTTGAGCCTTGTAACATTGCAGATCTTATTTATGCAACATTTACACACTAAATAAAGTTAAAAAGTCCATAACCCTTTTGTATCTATTTATCTGGTGTTTTCCACGCACCTGTGGGATGATGGTAAGTCTGCTCCTGAGATCATGAAGGCCCAGTGTGGAGATGTCAATACCATCAATGATGATTCCACCTTCACTAGCTTCAATGATGCGAAACAAGCAGTTGGTCAGACTGGATTTGCCGGCACCAGTTCGACCAACAATGCCAATCTGAGTAAAATCAGGGGGAAAATACAACTGTTTAAGTGGCAATATTCCCAAAAATATACATTTACTAAGAATCTGGTATGTCTCCTTACTTTCTCAGCGCTTGCAATGTCACATGTGATTCCATGGAGAACGAACTCCAGTTCAGGCCGGTATCGAACTTTATAGTTATCAAAACGAATATTCCCAGCAGTGGGCCAGTCATCTGGAGGACGATTGCTGGTGATCCATGGAGCCTGGACACACAAATATTCTCATTCAAATCACAGAATTTAGAAAATAAACAAAGTCTTTTCCAATTACATTAACATTTTTTAAATCACTGGATTTTACATGGATCTGTTCAAATATGATAAAACTGGTGAAGTATATTTGTGCAAACATTCCTTGACAGCAGGGGTGTCTTAACCTGTTCCTGGAGGTTCACTGTCCTACAGCTGTAGCTCCAACCTTAATTAAACTCCCCTGAACTAGCTAATAAAGGTCATAAGACTCATAAGAACACGTGAGTCCAATCCTACACCTGGTGGGCCAGTGTTTGTAGCCTCGGCGCACCTGTGTGGATCTTTCTTGCACTTCTGCTGTCAGGTGTGTTAACTGGTGTTGGAGCAGTATAGCGGCACTCCAGGAGCAAGACTGGAAATTACTGCACTAAAAACTTTGTAGGATGTTGGTCCTTTAGGAGCAGAATTGGATACGAATATCTAACAGGTGTCCTATTTATTAAGTATAATTTAGGCTACTCATTCTCAATGACTTTCAGGTGACTTTTCTACCTAAACAACAATGAAATATAGTCATGCAATTTTTGTGAATACTTAAACTAATCTTTCTTGTAAAGTTGCTCATGCTGCTCTTGAGTTTTTGAAATTTAATCCACTAATAATTAGTGTTAGGTTTTGAAACATGGGGTCAACGGTGACAACCAATGTGTTTTTATCAAGCCTGCTGCAGTTTTAGGCTAGTGTGTAGTAAATAATTTAATATAGACAGTAAAATTATGAAAATGGTTTTCAGTAGATTAATGCAAAAATCACACCTCATTTTTGATCTCTGTGTACTCCCTCACTCTTTCCACAGCAACAATGTTGGTCTCCAATTCTGACGTCATTCTCACGAGCCAGTTCAAAGTTTGAGTCACCTAATGAGAACATCATGATTAGAGGCACACCGTTACTGAACACACTTGAGGTAATTTGACTATCACAAGATAAACCTACATTTAAAGCATATGATATGGACAGTCCAACCAATCCACTATTCAAAGAGTCACGAGAGATCACAGCAAACAAAGCTGCGAAAAACACCACCAGGTTCCCCAAAGACTCCAAACGCATGGCCAGCCACCTGAAAGCCAACAAGCAGCGTTAAGTGCTTTTGATGCAAAAATATCAAAAGCATCTCTTGACAAAAAAGCTTGATGCAGAATATCAGTGCTGACCTATTAGAAACAATCCAGGGATAGACACTTTTGAGATTCTGATCAATGGTGTCCTCGTTTTGCTTCAGGAAGCGCTGCTGGTGCCCATATGCCCTTATCACAGAGAGGCCTGATACCGTTTCTCCAAAGTGTGAGTATATGGGAGATCGAGAAACAGAGTCCAGTCGTCTGAGTTGCCTGGATGTTGCAACATAGAACCTCTAAAATATGGGAAGAAGATTTACACCAAATGACTGAACAGCAGGAGGATAGATTTGAACCATTTTGCTTAAATGACTGATTCTATACTATATGTAAGAGAAACCTATACAGAGTACATTACCTGGACAAAGTAGTAGACAACAGCCATTGGTACAACAACTGCGGTGAAGATTGGAGTAGCCAGACAGATAACGAACAAGGTCCCTAGAACTCCAAGAAGACAGAGAAACCAGGATCTGAAGGACATTGGGATCATCTCATCTACTGTAAATATATCCTAGGAAAAAAAAAACCTTTTGGTTTAAGATCAGGCAAAGTTAAACAATCATGCCCCCAAAAAATCTAATATTATATAATTGTGGCCTATATTTAATACTGCACAACATGCTAATCAGAGGCTACAACTTTACAATAAAAATCAGTAGATCTTTGTTTTGGCTTTAGAGCAACTGTCTTGTTCACAATCAAGAGTTAAATTAGG
Source organism: Enteromius paludinosus (assembly GCA_032361165.1). Classification (NCBI taxonomy): domain Eukaryota; kingdom Metazoa; phylum Chordata; class Actinopteri; order Cypriniformes; family Cyprinidae; genus Enteromius; species Enteromius paludinosus. The sequence continues at coordinate 1,987,736 of JAUMHQ010000070.1, forward strand.
CCCATCTGTACCTTGGCAAAACGATTGACTATTCGTCCTGAGGGTGTGGTATCGAAGAACACCATGGGTACTTTGAGAATATTCGACAATAGATTTGTGTGGAGAGTCCTGGATGCAGAAATGGATCCATCAGCTATGAGTATGGTGCCAAAAAACACCAGAAAACCTGCCGGGGAAACATACACCATTACATCCGTGTGCTGTGTCTGACGTTTTACCTACAGTAAGAAACAAAGGCTAAAGGCTTTATTTTTTATTTAGTTTGCTCTAGGCATATTATCACTTTTGATCAAACTCACAGCAAATTATTCATCTTGCCTAGGATCACAAGAAATTCATATAAAACTTTTACATTAGAATCTGAATGCAGAGGTTGTCCTCTATTTCATTCTTTTTGTGAAAGTATTTCTTAAACCTCTCTCTGCTCATACCTTGTGCCAATCCCAGGGCGCCGAAGACACCGATTCTCATGTCTCTGATATGATTTGGGTAGGTCGTGTTGAAATATTTCACAGAATCCTCGGTCCAGTCACTGAGCCACAGGTTTTGACCAATGACGGCCACATTCTGGATGAAGTAGAACACAAAACTCCAAGAGACGAAACACCAGCCCATAGACCTCAGATACTGGAGATACACTGAGAATTTCACCTGGTTTACAGATCAAGAAATCATTAGTGAGGGGAAAAGGAGAAAACACTGAATATCAAAACTGCATTTCGTTACTATCATGTACCTTTCCTGTCTCCATCGCCTCTTTCTCAATCAGTCGCTGTCCCTTCTTATCGTCTGAGTCTTTTTTGGATCGAACAGAGCTGTTTTTCCTCACTCTTACACTAAGGCAAGAAATAGAAATCAAAATGTGGTCATGCAAGGAAGTCACTCAAAGAGATTTCCATCCAGTATGTGCACTTGTTGGGGCAATAATCAGTTATATCTGGTTCTACCTTCCATTTCGTTTGCTGTGCCGCTGGCTGTGGCGGAGGCTGTTTTCTCTCTTCAGTGTGCTTGAGACAATGTCTTCAGGAGAGTCGTCGGCCTGCGGCTCCAAACCCTCCGGCAGCGTTTCGATCTGCTCGTACTCTGACTCCTGAGCTGATGCTGCTTGAACAGTGAGAACAGCAAAGAAAATTTGTTTATGTGTGTCGACTGCACCTTCGTATATTAGCAGATATGCAAACATACATCAAAACTGTTCCTTTCTAACAATGTTTTAGAGATCATGGGTCATGATGTCATGATCATGCTTAGAACAAGCTAAGTAATCTGCCAATGGGGTAAGCAAAATATTTTTATTTCCAATAGAAAACAAGATTATTTTACTTACCCCATTGGCAGATTATTTGGCTTGTTTGAAGTACAAACTCACTTAACATGTTTCTTGTCAATCTGGTCTTAGAAAGCATTTTTTGCAGTGCAAGCACCTCACTAAAACATTCAGAATGTGTTCCAGAAGAAAGGGCAAATGTTGGATGGGAGACAAACCTTTCCTGGAATCAGCATTGCTGCTTTCTTCTTTGCCGTACGTTTCCAGGAATTCAGAGAAAGCTCCTTTACTGGCTCGAAGACCGTCGTATGATCCTACCTCGGACACCACCCCGTTCACCAATACAATGATCTCATCTACATACGGCAAGAAGCTGATCCCGTGTGTTACCAGGATACGAGTCTGCAGAGAAAGAGAAGGGGACAAAACATCTTATGTAAAATCATGACATGACAGCAATGCAGCTATTATGGGGATGCCGAAAATATGCTTAATTTAGTGATTGAGCATTGCATTTTCATCAGAGAGTTGAGAAACCAGCCAAAAGAAATTCTGATACCACAGAAAATAAAACTGTAAATGAGTGTGAAATTCGGAGTGTTTTAGTGTTAGTCTCCTACCTTGTTTTTGAGCAGCCCTTTGGGTCCGATCACCCTCTCAAACAGATGTTTTCCCACATGTGAGTCTACAGCAGACAGCGGGTCATCCATAAGATAGACGTCTGCAGAGCTGTAGACCGCCCTGGCCAGACTCACACGCTGTTTCTGTCCTCCGCTCAGATTGATGCCCTGTGGTGTGAAAGATTAAATGAGCGCTGTTTCCCAAACACTACACACTTCTGGACTGTTTCTTATCATATAACTAATCTCCTGCGCTCTATGATCACTGTCTTCACAGAAACACTCAGAACAGCATGCCCATACAATACAGCCAAATGAGTTCCCTTTCGCTGCTGACTGCATTTCAATCACTTGTTTTTAAACCTTAATGCTTAAAAAAATTAGATAGGCAATAGATATGTTTTCATGACCACATAGCACAGCAATGTCACGTGACATCACCCATACCACACACTTTACCTTCTCTCCGATCTCAGTTTGATCTCTTCCAGGCAGGAGATCCAGGTCCGGCCCGAGCGCACACGAGTCCACCACAGACAGGTAACGCTCCTCATCCAGGTTAGAGCCAAACAAGATGTTGTCCTTCAGAGTGGCATTCTGAATCCAGGCCTGCTGCGGCACATACGCTACAGACCCCTGAGAGAGCACAAGAGACACGCTACTAACGCTCCAGACAGCACATAAGTGAAACTAGGCAAAAACTCTTTTCATAAAGAGATCTGTTTGATTACTTTAATATTGATGTGACCCCTGGGGCTGTGCAGTTCTCCCAGCAGAGCGGATATCAGCGACGTCTTTCCAGACCCGACAGCCCCGACCACTGCCACCAGACGACCCGGTTTAATGTCCAGAGAGACGCTGAACAACACAATCACCGGTCAGATATAACACACACCCATGACAGCAGTGATACTATAGAACAGGTTTAGGTGCACCTTGTAACTGTGTAAAGGTGTAATGCTGTAGTGAAACATGGCAAACCTCACTTTTTCAGAACTGGATCTGTCTCTCTTTCCCAGGAGTATGTGCCGTCAGTCATGCTCACAGCAGCACCTAATTCAGCAAATGATGAGAGCACTATGAAGTGTTTTTATAGTATGTTAACAGTAATGAATTTCAAAAAGTGATTGATCAGATTATTTCAGCTTGTATTTCAGAAATCTCAAGATTGTCTAAAAACACAGAAGACAGTGTAACGATGAGTTCTTACTGTGGCTGTCGTCCCGCGTTACTGCCATTGTGTCCAGATCATCACCACTCAGAAATTTCTCAAGCCTTTTGTTAGAAACACTGGTCTGAACAAATTAGAGAGAGTGCATAGTTTTTAATATGATTGATTGAAAGGTAGCCGTGAAAAGCTTCCATATAAAAAAAATATAAACATGAATGAATCCCTGTGTTTATTGTAATACCTGAACCATGATGGAGATCAGCTGTGGAAGCATGGCGAGTGGGAAGCGCAGGATGTTAAAGAGTGAGATGGAGGTAAAAGCTTTCTCTGCGTCCAGGATATTATCAGGACTCACAGACACAAACACAGCGAAGGTCGCCAAAGACACCTGAAGACAATGAGACACGATATGAGCTCACAAACTCAGGCCACGACTCACAAACAAGCAACAGGAGTTTTACACTTATTTTGTAGACTGTAATATGACTAGATAATAAAAATGCTATTGAAATGAGGCAGGCGTTTTTAGTTTCAGTCAGAGGTATTAAATGAAATGGGATTTAGACTTAAATATGCTTTATGTATAAAACATTGCATTGTTATACTCACAATAGCTGGAGCACATGAAAATATGAAGACAGAGACTGACGAGAGGTAGGCAAACTTCCTCATCACCTTCAGCTCCTTCTCTCGAATTTCCTGAACCTGATCCTCAAAAGATGATTCCCAGGCGTAATACTTCAGAACCTACCTCACGAGGGACGGAAAGAAGTCAGAAATGTTCAGAGACACCAGCAAACCAAGATTTAAAGCATGCTGCATTCTCAGAAAAAAGGTACAAAAGCTGTCACTTTTGATAGGTCCAAATACGAAAGTATTAATACGTACACTTAGCTACTAAAACACTAAAATGCAGGGATAAATTAGGTACTAAAAGTGAAAGGGTTTCACCACAATAACACATTTTGGACCCTTTTTCCTAAACGTGCAAGAAACTACTAACCTTTATTCCATTCAGTATGTCATTCACAATTTTCATGCGTGTGTCTTTAAATTTCATGTTTTCCACCTGGAAAGACAAATGCTGCTCTTAGTGGATATGGACGCAGTACTTCATTGATGCACTGTTTATGGTTTTACTTCAACAGGTTTTGAAGCTGGAATGCTGGTTTAGCCTGGTTCTTAGCTGGTCATGTGCTGGTCCAATCAGCTTCAGACCAGCATCCCAGCTTAAAAACCCACCTAACCATCGCATGCTGGTTTTTTTTTTCAACAGGGTTTTACAAGCGCAATGCTTGATGAAGCAAACCGAGTCAGTCACCTGGAATCCTCTGGATTTGGTGGCCAGCCAGCCATTGATGGGCACCAAGAGCACCATGACCAACAGCCCGGCCAGGACAGAGGGACCCAGCTCAATCCAGAGGAAGGCGATGGACAGGGCGATTTGCAGCGGACACGACCACAGCAAATGGATGAAGTTGGTGACGTCGTTAAATCTCTGGGCGTCCGCTGACATCAGGTTGACTATCTCTCCAGCGGTCGACTCTTTCCTGGAGTCGTTAGACACGACTAATGCCTGAGAGGAACCGTGATAATGAGCTATCACAACATCATCCGCTGGCTATGATATATATAATAATAACATGACAGCACATGTACCTTCTTATAAACAGCAGCCATGAGAGCTGTGCGTACTTTCATACCCAAGACAAAGCATCGCTGGAAATACTGCTGTAGAAAAACCGACTGTAAAAAAGCCACGGCCATAAGCAGCACGGCGTACAGGTAACCAGTCCATATGTGACTCGTTTTGTCCTGAGTGAAGGAGATCATTAACCTGTGACAAAACACATCGCACACTGGTAAGCAGTTTTAGAGACAGCACATACAGAACAAACAGTGCAATAACTGGGGTCTTATTGCAGACCATGTGCCTGAGAAGGCTACTTACTTGAGAATCTGTGGGCTTGCAAATGCCAGAAGGTCTTGTATCAGTTTGTAGAAGGCCGACTCAAAAAGCACACCTTTGAAGGTTTTAGCAATGCTGGAGACCAGCCAGGATTTAGGATAGTCGGATTCAGAACCTTTTTTCTTCTTCTTCTTTTCTTTCTTCTTTCCCGTCTCCTCCTAATTACATATTAAAATGTTGTCAATGTGTTTGGTCCTTGAATTAAACATTGAATTTACACATTTCATAAAAATTGAAATTTCATATTGGTTTAATTGAAAATTATGGTTTCTGAATCAGTTTTGTTTCTAAGATAGCAAGTAATGTTAACTTTTACATTTACAGTGCAACAAATATTATGCATTTGAGGTTAAAAGAAAGATTAAACATTTACTAGCAAACTGATTTTGCAAAGTTTTATCTGAAGTCAAATTTGTATTATTATAGTTAATCAGTTTTTTACCAAATTTATCAAACCGACTTGCAAATAAGCAATATTTTGGCTAATTTCAGAAAATACTGATTAAGCGGAACAAAAAAATAAATAAATGATCAAATCCTGTCAGGAAATCACGTTGAAACACTTGAAGATAAGACCTAATTCATCTGGTCACTTCCAAAGTTCAATGTTGTGGAATTCACAGTATGTGAAAAAGTATGCTTGTGTTATGTAAATGTCTCATTGTGAATGAAACACACTTTTTCAGTGATATCTTACTTTGTAAAAAGGAATAATTCTGAATAGTATTTAATCAAAATGTAAGAAAACCTCAAGTGTGAAGTTAATTCAAAGCATTTTTTTCAATTTGTTGTAATTTCACCATACTCCTCACCCAGTTACTTTTAGTAATGATGAGAGGTGCTTGTACACTATACCCATCTACTAGAGAAACCATGGAAGATTACCATAACTAGAACATCCTGACTGACTCCCTTGGCCAAGCCATTCTGATGATCACTGTTAGTCTTTCGCTTCTGTTGCTTCTTCTGCAGTCTGCTGCGGGCTTTTTTCAGCTCTTTCGCCATGATGTCCTCAAACTCCTCACAGATGGTCTGAGTGGAGTCCTTCTGATTCAGATCCCACATATCCTCCTGAACCAGAGGCCTCTTGAAGCCTTTGATCACCATGCTGAGGAACAAGAATCACAGCAGTATTACGCTTATGAAAGAGCAATACGTTGCACATACAATATCGGAGCAGACACAACAGTGACTCGCAGAAGGTCATCAGCAGATGATCTAATCAGTAAAAAGAAAAAAATACAGATGACTGTAATGCAGAATGAGGAACAGAAGTGAACTCAGCTCTACCTGTTGAACCAGTTAAAGGTGATTTTGCTGAGAAATGTTGCTTTGGCTTCAGGATTCTGCAATGAATTGAAGACAGTAAATTTGACAAATATACATTCACTGAATGCTTAAGTGACACTGCATGCAAGATTTCTCACATGCTTTCCGTACCATCTTTGAAATTCTTTTAACTTCAGGCGAAACGTCAGCGATGGCTGATAAAACCAAAGCGATCAGCTGCAGTCCATAGCTGATGTAGAACAGACAGAACCGTGGAAGATCATCGATTTCTTCCTGAGGAGAAACATGTCGAACACATGACTGTATTAGCAGCGCTGTACAATAACATTCAGCTCAGTGACATAACACGATTTAAAGCTTAAGTTCATTTTAATTCAAACTGAGCAAATATATGAATTTAGTGCATGTGCTACAGTTCTGCTGCTTGTAATGTAAATCACTTGATAACAGTAGAGCAGATTCGGACATAAAATGATCAGCGGTCGCTCTATATCTCCAGTAAAATGTCTCAGTAAGATGAGACTGACATGATCAAACATGTAATGATGGAGAGATGAAGAAATAAAGGCTCCTCAGAAGATGTGAGGTGTCTTGGAGGCTTTTGAAGATCATTGCTTCGCTGAGGACCAGTAAAGCTCCTCAAAAGATCCTGATGATCTGATTCTTCTAGAAAATTACTGATGGAGAATCAAGTAAAGCTGCTTTAGTTCAGATACGAACAAAGTTATTCTGACGATTGCTTTTGACAGCAAAAAGACATATGAAGCGCGAGCTGAGGAAAGACATTTGCACTAAAAGAGCTTTGACTGGATAAATAACTGATCTATCCATCAGATGAAGAAGGCATGGAGAAGATTGTGTGCAATAAGTTTATCAACAAAGTTTAATCATGCTGATGATTGTGTTAAATAATGTGATGTGATAATCGCCAGCGCATGGATCTGGGCGTGCTGGGGTCAGTACCTTGTTCAGTGCATCTCTCAGTAAGGTCTGGAACTGGAAGACGGCGCACAGCACCTGAAGCAGCCAGAACACAAAGAGACTGCCGGAGTCGACGGTTCTCGGCTTGCGCCGCACACACTCCTGACACAGCATCACCACCACCTACACACACACACACACATCAGCATCTCAGCTGTTTACTGAGGGATCTTAACTCTTCAGATCTATTGAAGAAACGCTTCTGAACGCTACCCATGAGACGGCGAACAGAACCGGATTGGTGTAGAGCACCACTGGATGTTTCTGAGCTGTGGAATCACTCGACGGCCCATAATCCTCTCCGAGAGTGAGCGCTAGCTCCGCTATCGCCGTCAGGAGCAGCAGCCCAGCCACGACCTTCACACAACAACAGCAACGAGAGAGCGTCAATCAACCAGACGACAAAACATTGGGTCACACTACTAGCCTTTACATAGGTTATAATGCATTATAAAAGCAGTTATAATAAATGGATTATGCCTTGTTATGCACCTTACAGTATAAATATCGTGAAAAACTGTAACCACAGTTAATAGATAACATTTACCACTTCATTGTTACACTATGCACTTTCAGCTAGAATTATTGATGACAAGATATAATGCATAACCACATATATTAAGAATAATTATAATGCATTGTAGTCTTTAATATACCTTTAAAATGCATTTTACATAAATGGCTTACCAACTTAATAACAAGTGATAAAAATATTTAAAATCTGAAATCTTTATTTACTGTATGCTACTTTAAAATACTCCAGTCACAAATTAATATCTATGACATGCACTGCTACAGTATATGAAGGTGAACAGCAGTAAGAATCAGATCTCTTAGACTAGCCAAACTTATATTTCCTGCCAAATTTCTAAAATCTCATGATTGACATTTTTTCTATGGAAAACTAAAAGAAATATTCTGAAGAATGTTTCAGTGTTTTTTGTCCATACGGTGAACCTAAGGGTCATGAGGACAATCGGCTCAACGAGCTGAATTGGGTTTTTTTGGGGGGGTGAATTCTTCTTTAAAAGTCAACATGAAACAAAGGATGTGATCCCATTTTTGTCTCTATCGAGGCACGTGTCTGAATTAAACAGCTTACTGCAACCCTCTCCTGACGTTCACAGAAATGATGAGAACTGAGTGTTACTCCGGAAGCAGGCAAAATGTTTCTTCTGTGAACATTTGATCAAACGGGATGTACTGTGTTGTACGTGGTGTACCCGGCTTCATTACTTAATTACGAAATATTTTCAAATGACAGTAGTTGAATTATTAACATCACCTGTTTGCTGATGTAGAGTTTAGAGAGTGGAGCTTTGGCTGGTTTCTTACAGAGACTGATGAAGTGCCACGGAGCACAGAGCCACAGGAAAGCTAGAGGAAGCCACACCAACACCGTCCGCTCCACACAGATGGGCAGATCCGGGTCCGGACGCTGCAGGTACGAGGCATTCTGACACACACACACACACACACACACACACGTCAGTGACTGGCAGGAGCTGATCTGCAGTCTCATTGTGACTCAGTGTGCGTCAGCATGATTCTGACCGTTAATGATTACACAGATTATAGTAGAAACACATGAAAACAATGAATGACATAACTCATTTCATTACTTTCAAAATACAATGCCAGATTTGATTTTTTCTTCCGAAGTTACCTATAAAGGTCATTTCTTTATTTTATTTCTAGGTGCAGGCATTAGCTTAAAATGTTTGCTTATGACATCTCATAATGCTGTTTACATACCCCATATCATCCCTTTTTTGGGTGTCACTCACCTTTGAACTTTATCTTTTGATCATAAAGTAAAATATTAAAGAAGCTGGGTAAACACCTTTGAGTACTGCACATCTAATTTTGTTATAAAACATAATAACTCCATAGCTGTGCGACTGAGTTGAAATTAAAATAGTTGAATTGTTTTGTGTTCCTGAACCAAATGGTGTTGCATTTTGACTTTCTTTCTTCCTTTCTTTCCTTCTTTCTAGGCATTTGTCTGATTCATCCAAAAGCATTATTTAATTCTTTGTTTACATCAGTTTTTTTTCTTGTTACAGCTATATTTTTAAACTTAATCCACTTCCAGTAATCAAATTCACCTCTTTAATATAAAAACACCACTTTCATTAAAACACCATTTATCTTCAATTATCTCACATAAGGCTTAAAGTACTTATAATTTCTTAAAATATTTTACACCAAATGCATATTTTGAAACTGCTTAGAACCAACTGTAACATGCATTAGCAATTTCTTTTACGAAATGATTATAAACTGAAAAATGTGAAATGTTTTAGGATATAAAGTCATATCTTTACTTGTGCCGGAAAAATGATTTATCTCTGAGCAGGTTCAAATATAATTTGGTGTCACTTTCTGTGGAGTCCTGCAACATCCTTACAGTATGTTGTGGTAAATAGTGAAATCCCACTGTACTGTCATTCAGAACCTGAAAACGTGAACATGAGAAAGTCTCTGAAACAGAGGAATGTTTAGTGAATGACAGAACTTACCCAGAATATGGAGCCACAGTATTCTTCTAGAGCAGCAGACATGTTTCTTCCATCACTGACCAGCAGCAAACACAGACGAGGATTTTCGGACTCTCTCAGCTATAAACTTATATTGATTCTCTAAGCTGGAAGTAAGTCTGATGGATAATAACACTGATCTAGATTTTTCTAACTCCACTTAACTTTGGTCTTCTGTTAAATAATCCTCGAAGAGAGGTCTTCCCATCAGCTCCCTGTTGCTCTTCTAAGTGACAGTGTTTCTGAGAGCGTCCTGCCTGAATAAATGCATAGAAATGAGTTTAACCTTTCCCCACTTCTTCAAAAAAAAGAAAAGATTACGGTTCGCTTTTCATTACTCACCAGTCTAAAGTCCAGGTTCAGCATGTTCATGTGCATGTGAGGAAGGGGAGGAGGGACACAGCGGGAGAGTTTCTGCTACTGTGGGGTTAGGGGCGTGGGGTTTCCTGCCACTTCCTGTCTGTCCCATAACATCATTAAAGAAAGATAAACACAGCACAGCTGCCTGTGGTTAGTGTTATGTTTGAGTAAAATGTGTATTATGTTGGTCATTGTTTCAGTATAGACATTATCCATTTTCTGTGCTTCTTCGAGGTGTTTCAAAACTACAGTATATCTATAAATAGCTGTTCGGGATTCCACAAATGTAACAACATGAGCCCTGGTAACTGGTAAAGCAAACAGACAGAGAGAGAGAGAGAAATAATTGCCTGTAAATTCTTGCTTTATAGATTAGATTAGATTATTGTCAATTATACTGTACAAAGAGTACATCACTCTAAGTGCTGCCAAACAGTCTATGCTCATATGAGAAGAGATTAACACCAACATTAAAAAGTCTGGGATAAGAATGATTTTTTGTTTTTTAAGAAGTAAGGCAGAATTTATACAGGAAAAAAAAAACATAATATTGTGAAATATTATTGTGATGTAAAATAAAAATGTCCTAATTAAATATACATTAAAATGCAATTTATTCCTGCCATACAAAGCTGAATATTCAGCACCATCACTCCTTATTAAAAGTTCAAGTAACACTTCTCAATAATTCTCATTTATTTACATGAACTACCAGTGAAAAAATATATTTTTATAGCATTCATTAAAATAAATACCATATAAGTATTATTGGTAATATTAATATTAATTAATATAGTTAATGTTAATAACTAAAACTTTGTTAGAGGGTTACTGTAAATGTATGTTTCTACTGGGCACAGCTTTCCTGAAGCCACCAGCGTGGAGGTTGCACTGATCGGGAGGGAATATATATAATATATATTATATATTGAAAATGGTATTGCAGTATCCAAAAAAAAAAAATGAAAAATAACTAGCAGCACAGCTATTGCCAACATGAATAATTCTATAAATAAGCATATTAGAATATATTGGAACAATGCCTGATGGAAGTTTGGCATAACAGAAATACATTTGATTTTAAAGTATATTCATATAGAAACCATTAGTATGTAATAACATTTTGCAAGATTACTGTTTATTTCTGTATTTTTGATCGAATGAACGCCGCCTTGAAGAGCATATCTGTCATGAGCCGGGTTTGACTTTCTTGTTGTTGTTTCCTTTTTTCTCCGTTTCTATGTTTTGCATCTAACTTGTGTTCAGCTGTAGCTCGTTTGGATTGATTCGGCACCTGTGGCCGCTTTACGCTAATTGGCGTCTCTATTTTTCCTTGTCTGTCTTGCTTGTCTTTGTCGGATGATTGCGTGAGTGAGAGAACGTGTTCTTTAGTCTGGCTAAACTGCTTACTACTTTTTGGAGGAATGTTTGTCTGAAGTCTTGTCCTGTACCGTATTTTTTGTACCTCAAGGATTTGTGAACACTCGCTTATAGTTTTTTGTGCACAGAGACCTGATTCTCTCTCCGGAAAGGACTCCGGCTGTGGAGAGCTCACTGCCTCGCCAGTCACTTGGTTCTCGCTGAGAGTGGCTACTTCGAGCCCCGGACCGGTCCTCAAGTTTTGTGTTACGTTTTTGTTTCTTTTAGTATTCTTCCTGCATCCTACTAAGTAATTGCCTTTGATCCTGTTTCCCTGCGCGCAGTGTGCGGCAGTGGTGATCTCCCTTTGCTTTGAACATTAAAGAACTGTCATTTATTTGAAGAGACTGTTTATGAGCCTTTTTCTCTCTGCACCTGCAACAGCGCCTGACAATATCAGTCTCATTAAAACATTAAAAATCATTGTGATCCTAAACCTTTTAACGGTCGTACAGTGTTTTTGCCCAAAAAACATTCTCCAAATTCTGAGATGAGGGAGGTATTTTCATAAGGTTTTTTTTTTTTAACAGTATGATCTTCTGGCCGCTGATAATGTTTACAGTTAATCATTACATTAGACATGATAAGATACAGTGTTCTGTGACTCATTGAGGATCCAAGGACACATCAGCATGACAGACAAAATGACAATTACACAGCATTTATGAAAACAATTGTTTCCCCAATAATAAAAATTAAGTCACAGAATTAAAGTTTTTTCCACCTACTTGAAAATCTAGCTATTAGCTATATTGGTAATATGTCAAATTAGTTATATTGGTAATATGGGCGCTATATTTCTGCTGAGCAAACATTAAAGAATAGTGATCCAATTCACCATCTTTGTTATAATGCACTGCTAATGATGTTAACTATGTTTCATAGTAATAGAGAACACCACCCCACCCCCGTTTACAAATATATACTCTCTCTGTGTGTGTGTGTGTGTGTGTAAGGGTGAATGGACACAGTTCAACTTCATTAGTGAGCTATTTCATTATAAAGCACCTGAGTGACAATTCAAAAAATTATAACCCTATCCCCCAAACCAACACGGTCTCACTCCCAGCTCATCACATACTGGCACTTGGTCAGTTTTTTGATGGACAGTGAACCTCTTTAGTGCCATTATTCGCCATACAGCTCCTTCACTGTTTTAATATAAGAAACCCCTGGCGTCAAAATATGCCGACGCCATTTACCAGGTATTTTATTGTAATGATTAAATCATATTTTGGGTAATAATATGGGCATAAGTACATGTGTTGGGGTGTGATTTTTTCATTTATATTGTTTTATTTATATTACATTATGTACACATTTATGACCATATAACCCAACCCCTGCCCCTAAACCTACCATTTGTCAATAAAACACAAGATATAGCAGGCAGATACAACTACCATTATTACTCATTTAAAAACAATTCATATTCCAAGTCTAACGAGGCAGAAAGATTGATTTGAGAGAGGAATAGACATGATCACCGTGCCCGTCCGCTGTGAAGCTCATCCTGTGCTGCAGTCAATTTAAGGGTGCTTTCACATCTGTGGTTCGGTTCATTTGGTCCGGACCAAGGGCAACAAATAATACATTGTAGCATTTTTCTGC
>JAUMHQ010000070.1:2001063-2011281 GCA_032361165.1 Enteromius paludinosus
TCAGTCCAGTTTTGGGCCAGTTAAGTACCGTCATTCTTTGCGGTACTTGGGCCGAGGGAAAAGTTATTGTGTGGGCCAGAGGTGGGCCAGAAAACATTTGCTATGTGGGAGGGGACTCATAATCTGGCAGGGGATCAAAACTCGGCACTACACCGTTAATCGACTCTGCTTGTTGTACCCTGTCTTTGTAAATAAAGTAGTCTGCACATGGTGTTACGTTCATTGTCTGTTTTGGTTTCGTTTCTTGTCTTCCTGTTTTGGTTTCATTTTAGTTTAGTTTAGTAGTCATGCTCGTCCTCATTTGGTCTTTCCTGTCATTATGTGATTATTAACTAATTCATTTCCACCTGTTTCTCCCCAGCTTTCGTCCCTTTAGTCATTAGTTCTTAGTGTAAAAATACCATGTCCTTTGAGTTCGAGTTTGTCGGTCTATGAATGTGTTACCCTGTATAAGTTACGTTTTGGAATGTTGGATACTTCTCCTCGTTTTTGCTTTATTATTAAAAGGCTTTATGCTGTTGAAAACCTACGACTCCTGCGCCCTCCTTCGCCTGTGTACCAGCGTAACACATGGATCCGCATGCCTCAGCCTCCCATTGTTACAGAATCATTGTTCAATTGTTCCAGGTATAAAACATCTCGTGAATTGAACACAAATTATTTTCTGAAATTAACTGACAATTAAACTGTCACATTGTCACAAACACCTGTCCCGGGATCAGTCACTACCACATCACAGTCATCCACACCTGAACCAGCTCCAATCACCTGAATACCAGCACCTGTCTCCAATCACCAGCGCACCATATAGTCTAGCTCAGCCTGCCTGATCCTTCGGTATTTACGGAGATCGCTAATACCTGCCTGCCTGAGCCCTTTATGCCGATTTCCCTAGAAAGACTGAGTATTACTAATTTCTCTGAAACATTTGAATCACTGCCTTGCCTTCACCTAAGACTCATAAACCAACCTGATATACTTACCTGAGCGACTTACCTGTATTGCTCGACTCTGCTTTGTGAACTCCTGCTTTGAAAAAATATATACTCACCTGTTTCACTTTATCTGTTGTCTCTAACTTTGACTGACGTGACATAAACAATTATTGAAGAGTAGTTTGTCAAAATAATTTCTATCTAGCTGACAGATCAACATTTATACATAGTTACAAGAACAATGCATTACATATGAATATTACAGCATTACATTGTTTTCAAAGTGTATCCTGAAATATCGTTTTGATGTCAAAAGAAAAAGTCTATTTTGGAGTTTTGTAAAATGTAAATGTAGAAAAAATGTGTATCAAGATGTCTGCAAATGCTTCTTCTTTATTTGTTTCACAGACATGCACATATACAGTATATGATATGATATATATATATATATATATATATATATATATACTGTATATGTCAATACATATCAAGATATGTATGCCTATGCATCTCTTTTATCAATTTTTTACACAAAAAATCAACTGAATACAACTGAAATATTTTACCAATCCACCCACGATGAATACAGTACATTTACATATGTTAATTTGTAAGATCAGGTTTCAGTTTTTTCACAAAAATCATGATTAAGATTATGTCATTAACTTTTAATCACATTTTTTATAATATTTTCAAAACCCTTAAGTCATTACCTATTTCCCTTTATATATGAAACACTCTTTGTTGACTATTATTGCAAATATTAGGGTCAGCTGCCCTAAACTCAAATTGGTTATTGGCACATTTAGGAGAAATTGATTATTAGATAAAATAAGATTCAAGAATTATGCAACATTGTCTCACAAAAATCTGTGTAATGAAAATGGACTCGTAATGCAAAAATCCATGTTAGCTTCACAGAATCGTAGAAAATATACCAATGTAAGTCAGTAACAGGCATCAGTCATGCACGGATAACCGGATTCATTTAATATAAATGTATACTTTCATTACAGCACCTAGCCCCACCTTTACCCTAAACCTACCCACTTCTGAACAATATAAAACACACAAAGACAATATAAGCGCGGTCACAGGTATTTATTGAAAAAACTGACCATAAGCAGTTAAAAAAAGCATTATGAAGAAGAGAGTAAAATACAAGGTTTTAATCGCTGAAATTATCCTGCTCTGTTAACGTGCTCACATCTCATTTAAAAAGACACTCTTGTCCTGTAGAATGATGTATCAATCACGAGATCTACAAGAGCCAATAGCATTTCACGCAGCATGACACGATCGGTCACGAGATACACAGGAGCCAATAGAAATCCACAACCAAGGCTGACGTGAGGATTCTGTATTTTTTTAATTTGAGCAAAGCAGCAGCTGCAGCACAGATGAGGAGAGATGATGATCGTGTTCTTTCACAATAAGAATTTGAATACTAATCCTTTAAAAAAAACAATGTCGGTAGTTGTATCTGCTGGTTTATCTTGTGTTTTATTAACGGATGGAAGGTTTAGGGGCAGGTGCTGGGTTACACGCCCAAAAAATGAATAAATAAAGTAATATAAATAAGACTGTTTACAGTGAAAAACCCCAGTGCAATAATGACAATATCATTACCTAATATTTGAATCCAGTTATCCATGCGTGGATCGCGGCTGATGCCAGTCACTGATTACATTGTAATCTTTTCCATGAGCCCATTTCCTGAAACGAACACAGAATTTTGAGTTAAGAGTGCGAGATTCTTGGGTCCTCACCACCACAACTCATTCTCGTTCCGAGTGTGTCTCGAACCCAGGTCTCCGGCATTAGAGCACCTCTTTTTGGATCAGGGCAGTGAGGTTTACTTGCACAGCACCTACCAGCTGGCCTCTTTTACATGAGCAATGTAAGTAATAGACTCAGGGGCTGTTTACATGACACTGTAAGAGTTAGTGTAAGGGTTCAAGGGATAGTTCACCAGGAAATCACCCTCATGCCACTCCAAACTCGTAAGACCTTTGCTCATCTTCAGAACGCAAATGAAGACATTTTTGATCAAATCCAAGAGCTTTCCTAAGGCACAGAAAGGCAGTAAAGATAAACAAGATAATGCCCCAAAAGCAACAAAGGAGTTCATCAGCGGCAAGAAGTGGAAGGTTTACTGACCAAGTCAATCTTGAGACCTAACCATATAGAGTAAGCATTTTACCAGTAAAAGAAGAGGCCGAAGGAAGTAACCCCTAAAAGAGGCTGTGCTGACAAAAGACAAAGTCAGTGGCTCACTGGCTTGATGCAGTTACTGCAAGCAAAGGATTTGCTACCAAATATGAAGTCTTATTCACTTTAATCTAGTTTGAGTCATATAAATACTTTTTATCACATGAGTAATGGGTGTTTTCAAACAAAAGGTGCTCTCTTCTATGTTGTCTTTATCAGATCCAGATGTGAATACCTGGAAACGTTTTTTTTAGTGTTTTAGTTTTAGCAAAATTAAAGGAATTATCCTCACTATCAATACATTTGGAGGGGAGCCTGTGTCAATGGGAAAACTCTCTTATTGCCATTTGACACACTGCATAAAGCAAAATGGTATAATAAATCATTCACTTACATCGTATTGGTGATTAAAAAATATTTCAGTCTTTTTTTTCCCCTACGCATGTTTATTCATGTCTGTTTATTTTATTTCATTATAACAACGTAACGACATGAACAGAAAAAACTGAGTTCATGAAACTTCTATTCAGGGTCTCCAGAGGCTATGAGGCTATGATCCAGATTAAAACATATCTAACATGATTAGTACCCAGAAGCCATATTTAAGCGAATATTTTGCAATTAAAGGTAAATTAGAAAAATGTCAATAAAAATAGTAATAATAATAGTAACAGTAAAAAGAAGAATAAAAAGAAGGTTATAAGGGAGATAAATTATTTCCACATCACGCAGTATCAATAACAGTATTGATAGAAGCAGGTTATAGCAAGATTTCAAATTGTGAGTACTGTAGTAATAGTGTAGTAGTAGTGTAGTTGTTTTAAGGATGTCTCTAGAAAAAAATTGAGTCGAAGGACTAAGAATTAAGTTTGCATAAAATAGAATATTTGGTTGTGAATATTTGAGAAATATTTATTCCTAGCTACTTTTGTAGCTCTCTGGACGGATGATAATAAAATTTGTCCTTTTCCATCTATGTTCTGCACTTCTAGACCGCTTAACACAACAGACAACATAATTATTACTGCAGGGAGAAGATGATTTCACAGGTTTAGAAGTCCAAGGAGTCATCATTAACTAACAGTTATGCAAACAGAAATCAAAAGTGCTAAATGGTGCTTGTGTAATGATATTATATGTTACCAAACCTCTATAATAACTCACTGTAACTGATTTACCAAGCAGCTCAAACTCTCAAAATCGCATCAGTCTATTCTGATTCATCAACACAGTTTCAATGTCGAGTCATTATCTACCCGGAAACCAGGATAGAGCGGATAAGTGAATGTGGTCTGGACTGTGTGGAAGAGGCTCATTGTGTCAGAGACGCTGTAGAAGGACAGAGTTCCTGCTCCGTGATCCACAAACACTCCTATTCTACTGCTGATGGGCTTCACAGGGAGCTCAGTCCATAGGTCATTGTGTCCAAATAATCTTTGGGTGGGAGAGTAGATAAAAACCCAGGACTGATTATTATTTCCAAATTGAGAATCACCCCATCCCTTCCTGCTGATGCTCTTATATGACACTGCTATATACACACTCCCACTCCACTCAATCTCCCAGTAACAGCGTCCAGTCACACTCTCTCTACACAACACCTGACAGGATCTTTCAAATCTCTCTGGGTGATTGGGATATTGCTGTTCTGAGAAACTGTCATAGAAAGCAATCGCTCTGTTGTTCTCAGACAGACTAATGCACTGATGCACCGTGTTCAGATCCAGCGTGAGTTGGCGGTAATCTAATGGAGATAAAACACATCAGAATCAAGGATTACAAATCTGTTGGATTTTTGTGTAGCTAAACTCATCAGTGTCTCAGTACAGATGACCAGATATCCTGAGCAAATCATTGTTTACATCATCAGTTTCACTCTTCTCTTTTACCTTCTAAAGAACATTTGTTTTTCTGCCAATTTTCTTAAGCCCTGTTCAAATCCCCAGAAATACACAGTGTCTTCTGGCATCATGAGACAGACTGACCACTGGCAACAGAACTGACAACCAATACACTACGTATATTAACAGACCCAATATAAAAAAAACATATCCGATGTATGATAAACACAACTTGAAGTTCATTACAAGTCAAATTAGAAGGATATCTTATTTTTACCAGCAATTTATATCATATGTGATTGCATTTTCTAAAAATATGTCTACATGAGCACTCAACCAATAGCATCACAGTGACAGCACTAACAACGCCCATATGTGACTAATTGTGCAAAGAATAATGTCATTTATCAACAAAGTCTTTGGTGTTGTAAAAACAGCTTTAGTGACTTACACTGTAGGAGGTCGTTTCTGGTCCTAGAAACAAGGTTGGTAAACGTGACTGTGAACATCAACAGACATGAACAGTGTGATTCTCAAGTCAAGAGAAAATTATCTCTTCAGCCATTTCCTGAGACATTTCTAGTATGTTGTTCTACATGATATTAGATGATCTAGGACCTATTTCTGAGAGCAGATGAATCTCGAGGAATTTACCTCTCTCTGAGATCTTTTTGAGCTCCTCTTTACAGAAATCCTCCAGTTTGTCTCTCAGCTGACGGACAGATTCTCTCAGTCCATCGAAAGAGAAGAGAGAAGTGAAGGGAATGTTGAGTACTTCTGTCGATTCAGGAGGAGGTGAAAGAGCCTGGAAACTCTACAGAACACAAAAATCAAATCTCATCTACTCAAATCTGAATGATAAAACAAATAAACAACAAATATTCCAAATCTGAACAGATATTTTTTATCTTTTCTTTTTTATAGCAAAAATGGGATAACATTAGCTTTCTCGTTGAACCCTAAGTAAGTGTGGATGGTGTATGCCAGTGCCCACAATGTTACAGTCCACCAGCTGTCAGGAGGATCTGGACCATGTATTGTGGGGTCACTCTTGCATCACCACGTTGCATAATTTTGTAACCCTGAACCACAAAAGCAGTCATAAGGATAACAATTTATTGAAATTGAGATTAATTCATCACCGAAAAGCTGAATAAACCCAAGCAATAAATCGCCTTTAAAGTTGTCCAAATTAAGTTCTTAGCTTTGCATATTACTATTCAAAAATTCAGTTTTAATGTATTTATGGTAGGATATTTACTAAATATCTTCACGGAACACTATATTTTCTTTCATAGGTTGATTTTAATGCTGTGTAGCTGAAGTTTTCGGAGCCCATTTTGACTACTTCTAGCTATTTTCATTTTAGCGACCGCAATCAGTGGAATATTTATTCTCCTCGCGGTGAGTGGAATGCTCTCGGGTCGTCGTAGGTAACGATGGGCACAGTAAGTGCGTCGAATGCATCGGCATTGCCCATGTATGCTACACTATTTTTGGCATTTCTGTGTGTAAACACTGAGAAAATTTAAGCCTTATGACTTTTGGAGGGCATTTTATACACTGTGGAATCTGACTTTTTGAACCGTTTCGTCCAACGTTCTCAAGGCAAGGTGTTTGTTCGGCAAGGCGGTCAATACCATAGTTGAAGTTCAGGGCAGCCAAAGCACAATCAGCTGCATTCAAACTGTTTATGCCTCAGCGTGCACGTGAGTCAGCTTCAGCCTCATCCTCTAGAGACCGCCTCGCCAAGTGTTAGGGGAGGCGACCCAGTGCATTCCCCACAGTATTTTGTCTGGGGAGCCCGTAGTCGTTCCACTGCTTGCCAACATCCTCCGAAAGCACATAGACCTCAAGCCATCCAGGTAAGCCCCCCGCCTCAGCATCGCCGGGTCATTCCTGATACATGTAGAGGAATGTCGTGTCTTTTGAGTTCGAGAGCCTGCTGAAGCCCCTCACTGCTGGATGTGTTTCGAGGAGGACACATCCCAACACCCTTACCGTCAACATCAGTCTGCAGTGGGAGACACCCCTCAGAGTCAATGCAAGCCGCAGGCAACGCTTGTGCATCAGCTCTCATTCATTTTCCTCCATTCCTCGGGCACTCTCACGTCATCATCAGGACATACAATATGGCGTTGGTATCACACATCAATTGCCATGTAAGGTCTCTATCGCGCACCCTAGACAGGTATGCACGCCAGCTTCTTCTGTGAGCACAAGATACATTTTTGTCCCTGAGAGCAGTCCATGTTCCAAGGATCTTCAACCTGGTACCGGATCTTGTGTCAAGGCAGAACCTTGAGTCAGGGGAATGGATGATGAACCGTCTGGCGGTGGCGCAGATTTGGGAACGATTCGGTGAGGCAGAGGTGGACCTCTTTGCTTCTCAGGAGTCGACACAATGCCCCTCTCTGTCTATTGGCTGGTTAAAGCATTCTTGAAACCTAGACTGGATTATATTCCCAAAGTCTTATCTACTGCTTTTTACTCGCAGGTGGTGGTTCTACTGGCCTCCCCCTAAGGGACATTTGTTAGGTTTTATAACCTTGGTGTTAGCATGGCTGATGGTTCCCAGGTTCTTTCTGTTTGAAAAAACTACATTAATGTTTGGGTCTCATGGGCGAGTCAGACAGAGTATTGCTTGGTGTGTGTGGTATATTATTCCCACTGCGTCAGCTATGCAGCGTTGAAGTAAACCAAAAAAAAAAGAGTCTCAGGTTACTTATGTTCTCTGATTCTCTGAGAAGGGCACGAGACACTACATCCACTGCCAAGCATCTTTCACTGTATTCTTGCTTTTTTGACAGAAAAATCTGAGAGCTAAGATTGCGTGGGCCCAGATCATCCACGTTCTATGAAAGAAGGGGCTTGGCATCATCAGCCAATCAATTAGCTTAATTCTATACAGGCTTCAGACAATCGTCACACACGGGGTGTTTCCCACTGTGTCAGCTACAGAGCATCTCATTCCCTACTCAAACAACATGGGATACATAAGTAACCTCAGACGATTTTTGGCTTAAAAGCAAAAATATATCTCTGACCCCTCTCATGTATTACTGGGTAATGCTATAAATACAGTATACATGTGCTATTTGTGACTGGTTTTGTGCTCCAGGATTACATTTAGCAAACAGTGCATACTTAAAATGACTTCTCATCAGAGAGTGGAACCTTAAGTCTCAACTGTTCTAATCTTCCTAGAGACAATTGGTAGCAATAGTTGTACAATCTACTCACAATGCTTTTAGGAACTGCAAAAGTGCAGAGTTTAGCTTCAAACCTAGATCAAACTCACCTGCATGTAACTTTCTAGTAGTCCTGTAGATCTTAATTATATTGAAGTATTGGTTAAACTAATTTCATCTTACAAAAGAAACAGAGAACTGTTACCTATGACAAATCCTGTTCATGGAGTCCCTTAACCATTCTGGCTAAAGGATCTCTCTGAGGTCCAATAGACCTTTGTTACCTTTAGGAACTTTGTGTAATCCTGTGTGTGTGAAAGCTGCTCCAGCTCAGCATCTCTCCTCCGCAGATCATTGATCTCCTGCCCTAGTTGCTCCAGTCCTCCTTCAGCTCGACTAAGTGCAGACTGTTCCTGATCTCTGATCCGCTGTGTAAACTCAGAACGGCATCTCTCAATGGAGCGGATGAGCTCAGAGAAGCTCTGCTCACTTTCCTCTACTGCTGTCTGAGCAGAGCTCTGTTAGGACACACAAAACAACAAACAGTGGCTTCAGAGGGACTGAAAGAGGAGAATCCTAACCAAGACTTCTCCAGACTCACCTTATAAGACTCTGCAGCCTCTCTCAGCTGCTGAAGATCTTTCTCTCTCTGCTGGATTCTCTTCCGGAACGTCCTCTGCATTATCTTTATGTCGATCTGGAGAACAAACCAATGTCTACGTAGGTTGTATGTTTTATTATCATTAACATTGAAAGCAGAGAAATGAAGTAATGGCAAATTTTTTCTTTTTTTTTTTTTTTATCTTTTCTATGGCAAAAACAAAAAAAGAAAAAAAAAAGTTTGTTTGTTTGTTTGTTTTAGGTTCAGGGATAGAAAAAGAATATCTTTCAAAATCTAAACAAAATTGATGTGTTTAACGATAATGTGTTTTTCAAGCTCTTTAACTCGTTCCCTGCCATTGACAAGACTGATGAGATATCCCGTCAATCGGCTTACAACGTTTCCCCACCGAAGACAAGTTTTTACGCCAATCCCTGTTTTAGGCGGATTACGGTAAGGAATGCCCTAGCGCATGTACTGAACAAGTTACGGGACTGCTTGGGTCTACCAGGTTTGAAAAAATGTCAATCACCATAAAGAGAAGGATCATAGCTCTACATCATAATATAGATATCAATATCATCTCTAGTACTGTCGTGTATAGATCGAAAACCAAACGTAAATATGAATGATGTATAGTACTCTGCAAAAGTCTTAGGCCACTAGTGTTTTCACCAACAAAAAATGGTTTAAAATTAGTTATTTTTGTTAACTTAAAATTAAAGTGATTTTGTGAAGTGAAATAAAACTAACGGAAAGATGCCTGACGAATATTATTGCTGGAATTATTAAACAAACAGAATATTTTGAAAATGAACTTTGTGAGGTCAATTTTAACCATGAAAATGTTTGTGAAATGTTTCCGTTTGAAATATTCACTACGTAAATATACAACCATGTTAAAATACAATGCAGTAAAATACAAGCACTGTTAACTGCAATGCTTTTTTTCTATTTGTGGTATTCAACAAGCTTTTTATTTCAAATACTTCAGGCAGGAATTTTGTTCCATAATTTCATCAGTGTTTAGTTTTAATGGGATTGTTTATCCAAAAAACTAAAAATGTTTATGCGTAAACATTTACTCACCTTCATGTCGTCCCAATCTTCTTCGCTGGTCTTGTCTATTGTTAAACACAGAAAAGATATTCTGAAGATATATGTTCCAAAAATAAGAATCATTTTAAACTTAAAACTTCATGTTGTTCACGACGACATTTGTTCATCTTTGCAACACAAACAAAGATATTTTTGATGAAATCAGAGTTTTCTGTTCCTCGACAACATGTATGTGTTGTGGTGTTCTTATAAACATGCTTTAGAGACAGGCCTGAGTTAACAAAATTTACCCTTCACAGTAGCTGTAACACCATAGGCGGTCTGTATGTCTTGTTGTTTGTCAGTCTGGTTCTCCCCTGTCTTTTTGTGATTTTTGGTTC
>JAUMHQ010000070.1:2017024-2045469 GCA_032361165.1 Enteromius paludinosus
TTTTGGTTCCTTGCCGCTGTCTCCTCGGGCTTGCTTAGTTGGGGACACCTGATTTCCAGTGATTACCGTCGTCTTGATTAGAGAGACCGTCTCTGCATTCGATAAATAAATGGTTTAATCTTGTCATCATGTCTGTTCTCCTACTTGATAATGCTCAGTGCTTTGCTAGTATCCTAATCGTTAAAAGCGCTGTATAAATGACAGTGATCAATTGATTGGTTAGGTTTAGGGGTAGGGTTGGGAGAAGCCTATGTTTTTGGACAGAAATGTTGATCCAGGATCATGTCTTACTAGGCAAAATCACAGCGACCCTCAAGTGCGACATATTCCTGGAACAACATTATGATTAGCCAATCAGATCTTCAGTTTTTGTGAAGTTTAGGCTTAAAATCAGTGTTTGGTGCTTGTAGATGATTTCCTCTGACCTTAGGGATTACTCATGGTTAGGGTTAGGTGTAGGTGTAGGTATAGGTGTAGACTACATTTCTGGATTAAAACGTTGTTCCAGGGTCAACAAAATATGTTGACTGAGGAACACATTTAACTCAGTGAAATCAGGACTTGCATTTATCAGCCAAAGTCTGATGGGGCAGCAGGTAAGATCGCAGAGTTCAGTGACTAGCATTAAAAGACTCAGAGCATGTAAAATTAACTGCCTTTACTTGACTTATTATCATCTCGTCTTCATCACAGCTGTTGCCATGGTAACCAAATTCAGAAATAGCAGTCCAGAGCTGAGGCCAATCGGTTTTGCAGTCTCTGGATGGTGGATGATGCTATTAATATACGCTAAATGTGTGACATGCAGAGACGTGTTAACTGTCCTGTTAGTCACATCAGCAGAGAAAACAGGCCGCAGAACACAAACTTTAGAGATAATTACCATAGTTACAACTGGCAAAAGAAGTCTGCCTGCATTTTGCCCTTGACAGCGCAGACCTGGGCCACTGATTTCACCTTAAAACATCCGGTCTTTACTGACAGGCAGCAATGACTACATAATATATATACAGTATATAAGCAGAGACAATGGATTATAGATGGGTGTTATTATTAAAATTTACATTCATGTTTTTTTCAAGACCTATGCATCTGTAAAATTCATACAACATCTGTGTGTGTGCTTGAACTCTGCTAGTGTTGGTTTTAAGCAGACCCCACCGCAGAGCGGCTGCATGTAAAACTGGAAAACTGAACCTAAATTCAGCAACTGGTCCCCCTGGTTTTGGCTTGGCGACATGAAACTTAAAAAAAAAAACAAAAAAAAAAGACATTTATAAACTTCACAATGTGTCTGAAATGACAGTGCACTACAGGAGCATCTGCTGCATGGAACTCATTTGGTGTGTTTGTTTATGGTTAGAACATTTATGAAATGCAAGAATGCACAGCTTTGATCTTAGAGTGTGTGTATGTTAAAATCCATCACTGATAAAGACATCTCTGATGTCGGAGTGTGAATAAAAAAAAATCTCTTTAGAAAATTTGGACTAATCCTGCCTGCGAACAACATTTAATTAGATTTTATTTTCAGGAGTTCCAGTGACTTCTCCACACACCCTCACTGGGGCACTGTCAGTCCGACACAGTCTCACGAGCAATTCGTACACATTCGTACGAGGTGCCAAATTTGTGCCAATTCGTACGACCTCACTCTTTTTGGATTTGTCTAAAACCATGTGATGGGTAGGTTTAGGGGCGGGGTTGTGTTTAGGTCATTCGTACAAATTCTTACGAATTAGCCACCTCGTAAAATATGTACGAATTGCTGTGAGATCAGGTTGGTCAGTCCCATGTGAATCCAGATACTTTACAAGAGACCACTGCACTGTAACACAACAAAGGCACAGGACAACAGGAACTGACTTATGAGGACTGAAGCCAACAACCAACAGTCTGAGGAGGACGAAGTACACAAATCAAGTACTTGAGTGAAAGTACAGATACATACAATAAAAACCATTCACTCCAATAAAGTCTTTGTAATGACGATGTCTATTACTGAGAAAGTAAATGTGTATATCATCACGAAAACGAGTTTAAAATCATTGATTGCTTCATTCATTTTGTCACTCCTGGAACAAGAGTCAGAGGGTCAGAGTTTGCTTGGAGGTGCACAAAGTTAGTCTTATAACTTCCATCTGCTGCATAGGAAGAGGCATATGCCTCGTTCAGGGCATGTTTTGTGCGTACGCAACAGTTATAGACGAGGCCACCGACAGACGTCACTTGAAGCTGTGGCTCCGCGGCAATCCTCTGTCGCTCCATTAGGTGATGACTCGTCGGAGGCAGCGGTGTGCACGCAGGTATGCTGCAGAACAAGTGCAACATATTCTTCTAGTTTTAGTGAAGTTTAGGCTTGCAATCAGTGTTTGGTGCTTGTACATCATTTCCTCTGATTTTAGGGATTACTCATGGGTAAGGTTCAGGGGTAGGAATATGGTCAGAACTAAATTTCTGCATAGAATATTGTTCCAGGGTCAACTAAATATTCTGATGATACTCAGCTCTGTTTCCGGATGAAACACACCCGTTTGTGAAATCAGAAATCCTTTTATTTATCCCCGAGGGGAAATTCTTCTTTTGAAACTAATGGAATGCAGATTTGACATAAAAAAACTGGAGCACTGGTACTGTACGTTCTTACTGTTCAGTTCTGAAAATAAATGACAGAACCAAAAACCTCTGCATGTAACAATCTAGAACACTCGGTTCTAACACTGTCAACTCTTCTTCATCAGTTGGGAACCTAGAAAAGCCAAATTTCTAGCATTTTTCCATTTCAAAAATAAATCTAAATTCCAAGCTATGCTCTCAGTGGAAAATGCAGAAACGTTCAGGACCTGAAGGTTAGATTGTTTTATTGGGTGGTTACTCTGCATCTGGTCCAGAATGCAGCAGCTAGAATCATTGTACGATTGTAAAATCTTGTTAATTACTTAGAAAGCCCTGAATGGTTTAGCATTATAGTAATTAGTTCAACCAGAACCGGGAACAAAGAGTATGCCATTTATGTGAGTGACGCAGCAGGATTTTGCGCCAGCAGCTGTCTCATAGAAAACATTATATCAGAGTATTAAAGAGGTGGCTCTTCTCATCATCCAGTGTGTAGCACTCTTTAGTTGCTAATGTCAAATTAACTTATCAAACTGGCTCATAAATTGTAATGCAATACCAGTCATAGCTCATTTTTATCTGCATTCAACGGTTTGGTGGCTGTTAATCTCAAACACTAACAGCAGCCAACTAGAAAAATCCCTAACAACTGTCTAGCAACACCCAAGTGTAACCCCAAAGGCCCGTTCACACCAGGCACGATAACGATATTAGCACACACACCAGCGGATGATATCTTCTCACATGTGTCTGTGGCTTTAAATTTTTGAGCTTGTGATAGCAGGATGGATTCTGATTGGCTGAAGAAAATTCAAATGAAAATGATTCCAACAATATTGTTTCTCTGTGCCTTTATCGTTAGCATTGTGGTGTCTATTCTTTAATACTGAGAACGATTTTTAGAGCTAAATAGTTTATCGTTATCTTTATAGTTATTGTTCTTGGTGTGAACCATGGGCCTTTACACTTCTACTCGCATCACTTAGTTTGAGCAGCATTAGAACCTGGGTTTCAGGAGAAAGCTAAAAATCACAACCTCTAACATCAGTCGCTGGTATGCCTCTTCAGATCAGGAGAGGGATGTAATACTAACCCCTGCAGGAATCTTTCGGCAAGTCAATGACCAAAAAGACCATTAACTAGCTTAAGCACAGCAAGATATACCCCCAGTTCCACAGACAAGGCTTAAGCTGGTCCCAGACTAAATTGCATGTTTGAGCGGTCTCAGATGAACATATCCCGCTCTGACATATCTTAAAACATGTCAGTGTCATTGTTCTGTGTTGAGATGCACACCTGTAATATTTTCTTATGAGGCATTTTTGTAAAAGTTGCTTAAATATCTTAATTTAACTAATGCCTAGTCCTGGCTTAAGCTAAGCCCCGTTTGTGAAACCGGGCATAGAGAATTACATGAAGCTTCTAATAGTTGGACCACACTATTTGAACACACTAAACAGCCCAGCTCTCTCGGCTGGGTACAGATCTGCACACCTGAGTCCGGCTGAGCGCTCTTGTCCGGATGCGGTGCAGTCGCTGTGCCGTCTGGGTAAGCGTGTTTAATGAGCAGGTCCTGTTTAATGGGGCCCCTGGGCATGGTGGAGGACTGGATGTAAGGGCCGACGGCTGCCACACGGGACGGTCCTGTCTGCTGCACTGTCTGGACTTCTGAAGGCAGCTGGAATAAGATGACATCAGCAGTGAAACCACAGCAGACTCTGTGCCTGGTAAACATGATCCCAAATAACGAGTAAAGAAACAGTAAATCAACTTTGCAAAATAACTGAATGTTGTAAAATCTGTCAAATCTTCCCATGATCCTGCTCTCTTTGGGAGTTGTTTTACAAACGGCTGTATTGGAATAAAATGTGTCATCAGGATTTTTGACAATCCAAAAGTTAATTTTTTTTTACATGTTACACAATAATTGAAGCTGTAGCTTTGTGTACAGCAATAAATTGTGTATGCGTGTATTGTGTGAACGTGTTCTTCTGGATAGTGCCATACACAGGCCATAAGAGGATTAAAAATATACAAGAAACCAAAATCCCTCGAAAACCTTGATTCTTCTGACTCATGGACAGTTTGTTCCAGTAGTAAGCATTTACTGAATTAAGTTAATAAATTAATGAGAACATTTTTAAATGAGTTTTCAAAGCACTCAATGCTGAACTACATATTTACATTCACCATCACATGACCAAAAGCCTACACCTTATATAACAACATGACATGATTACAGGCATGACAGTATCAAATTACAATCACTGCAAAAGCGTCTCTCAGCACACCTTATTCCCACGATACTGAACAACACTGCAAAAGTGTTGTGATAATACATTATAACACTTTATTTTAAGGTGGAATCCTTGCTATTAAACTTGTGTTTTAGTTTATTTATTTTAAGCACTTTTAAAACAGCCAAGATGCGGACTGAAGTGCTGTTCAGAAGTAAAACAACAAGACCAATAGAAAAACCCAATTTAAAAATAAACATGAGCAGAATACACGCACACCAAATTTAAACAGAAATAGAAATGAATAGTTGGAACACAAATGAGTTTTAAGGAGCGCTTTTAAAGCTGTACTAATTTGAACAGGCAAGCTGCTCCACAATCGAGGACCCACCACTGAAAAGGTGCCTCAATAAACTGAATGTGCTCCTGCCAAACATTTTGTAAGCTGCTTTTTTATAAACGTGTCTGCCCAGTGCATGAATGTGAAGAGGCGGCTCACGCTGACGGGAAGGTTCTCTTTCTGCTGCAGGGCTGCCTTCTTCTTCCAGAGGCGATCTCGCAGCTCACTGACGCGCTTGTCCATGCTGACCACCTCCTGGTTCCTCTTGTTGAGGTTCTCCCTCTGCTGCTGCAGTTTAGCGCTCTGCTCCAGGTTCATGTTCTTTCTCATCTGGTGAACACACACACACACACACACACACAGGTGAGGAGTTTGATCAGAGGCCTGAGGCTGCGATGTGGTCACCTCCTCGGCTCTGACCTGTAGCTCCCTGTAGAGTCTGTCCAGCTCAGCCACAGAGCTGTGGTTGCTGTGAAGCGCGTCCAGCTGCCCGTTCTTTAGGGTCTCCAGCTGTTTGTTCAGGTCTTCCACTTTAGACACGGCGACCACCAGCTCCTTCTGCTTCTGAAGGAGCAGATTGTTCATCTGTTCCACCTGCTCAACTAAAACACAAACACACACACAGAATAACTTCCACTGGCTGAGCTCAGGATCCTTCAGCCTGCACTGAAAACACTCAATATCAGAAACGTTTATAGCATTTTCTCTTCATCTCGTTTCAGTAAAACGCATATTAAAGCAGAGATCAGAGATTAAAGCTGCATCTCATTCAGCCCATCTGCTGTTTCTGATCTGTTCAGATGCAGCAGAATTTAACTGTCGAGCAACAGAAAGTGCTGAATGCATCAAGGAACGGTGTACTTTGAAAAGGTTACTACTCAGATCTCATCAGCAGTAAGAGCGCTGCGCTGCTCACCGAGCTTCCCATTGCTGAGGCGTTTCTGCTCCACCTGTCCCTTCAGAGCTCGCACCATCTTCAGCTGCGCCTCCTGCTTCTCCACCGCGTCCCTCAGATGCTGCAGCTTCTTCTGCTCCGAGGACGTCTGCAGATGCCTGTGCTCCTGCTGCTTCAGGAAACGCAAGCGCTGCTCCTGCTCAGGACAGAGAGAGCACAGACTGCTATTTGTATCACAAAGACTCGAACACTAACCCTGTTCTGATGCGTTTCCTGTACCTTTGAGGCCAGGAGCTGCTGCTGGGCATCAATCTGACCCTGCTGTCTGGCAGACATTTCCTGCAGCTCTGCTAGAGTCATGTCCATCCACGGGCTGCTCACCTGCACAACAACACCAACATCAGTGAAACATCACAGACTCGTACGTTTCCTGTTTGACTAGCCTGCATTCCTCTCATGCCTTCATGTGTGGGAGTCAAACAGCAGGATCATGTTATGTAAGGCACATGAGAGCAGACTCACTCCGTTCTCCGGCCGTCTGTCTGTGGGCTTCTTGACGCCGTTCCTCTTCTGGTTCAAGGTCCTGGAGTCTGAAACACAAACACCAGCTCAATTCCAGCGATACAGCAGAAAACAGGAGCACAAACTTGATGGGTTCGGGAAAGGTCTTCGAGCGCATTGGCACTATACGTCGGCGCACTGTCCACTAGGCTACAGGCGCCGACAGCTTCTGTTTCTTCTACACTAACCCCGCCCACCAGTTCTACATCACTGACTGTGTAGCCCCGCCCACCAATTCTACATCACTGACTGTTTATCTATGCGTGTATCTATTAGGAATTTACTCTAAGGCTGATGATACACTGGGCAACTTTGGGAAATGTTGTCATCAATGGGCTACCAGGTGAGACATAGGGCCCAATACCAATCTAAATTATCCAGACAGAAATGTGTCACCCATTCTGAATGGAATAGTGTTAAACAAAAAAAAGGTCGGCCCGTGTATCAGCAGCCTTAGCCAATCACAGCAGGGGTCGTTTACAACCCTCCACATCGATTCATTCAGAGCGTTAAAAACAAGACAGAAAATAGACAATTAGCTTTTAATGATGATGTTTTTTGATATCATTATAAGTAGACCTCAGAGAACAGTGAAAATAAAAATATGACCCATTTAAAAAGTTAATGTAAAAACATGTATTTTAACACTTCATTAAACTAGCATTTATTACAAAAACCAATGCATGTATAACTTCACTCAGAAGCACAAACATGACGTTCAGACACTTCAGTTCGGTCCTATGCTGAATCAAGAGTCTTGGGGTTTTGACTGACTGAAGAAAAGAAGCCTTTGAGTGGATTGGTTGAACTGCTTAAGATCTGAACACACTGCTACGAACACAGAGATCCTGTCTTCTGCCTTTATGTTGTTCCCTGCTCAATGGGTTTAAATTAGCACATCCTCTTTAAACCGTTTGGTGGCCATGAGGGCCACTTTTTAAAAAGGCACTTCCAGTTAAAAATAAGCAAAAATGAAATGATATGCATCGCCAAGCCTGCGTTTTGACCCGCATGCCCTCAGTCTAAGGACACTGTGTATGTGCAGTCAGATGTGAAATTACAGCATGGTACACGAATAAAGGCCTGCAGAAATTGCTTTGTAACCTTCTGAGAGCCTTTAAGACTGTTAATAAACGGTGTTTGTCAGATTGAAGGTTTTTACACACGTTTAATCATACTTCATGTGCTTGTTTCCTCATGTCATCATGTACAGCAGCTGTGTGTAGCTTAGCCTACAGTTCAGTGAGTATTACAGCAGGCTGCTGCACATGTGCTTTCGTTGCTGCCGTAAAGCAGTCTATCCTTTTGGCAGAATTTCACACCCGCTAAACACACACACACACACACACAGACACACACACACACAGATGTTTGTGGAGCGTGGGAAAGAAACAGCAGTCACATCACCGTAAGGGTGTTTGCAAAGCTTTTATCCAGTTGTGACATAAAAGAATAAGCCCCACTGACTGAACACACGACCCTCCAACCCAACACAAACACCGCATGTCATTCATATGAAGGATTCACTTCTTACATATTTTAACTACTTGGGAATGCGCAACAAAGCATTCAATACAAAACAATGCATTCAATACATTTAGATCAAGCTAAGAAACTCGACAGAAACACACTTGCTTCTCTCATTCTTCTCTACGCTGCTGTTTCAGACTGCATTCTGACGTCAGCGTGTGATATTTCATCCTGTTTATCATCACTGTCAATAAGAGCCATTTCAGCAGTGACTCACAGGACGATTCAGCGGAGTCACGCCTGTAATTCTGTAAATGGACCGTGGTCCTCTTCAGCTTTGAACACACTGAATATAAACAGTTTCTTCCTAAATGTAGAGTTTGCAGAGACAATGCACTTTTAAAACTAAGAAACTCACAACACTTGAAAACCTCAGCATACCTATTTTTATTCCACGCAGACAGCGAGGCATTGATCCGCGTCTGGCAGGCTGTGATATAATAGAAACACTAAACACGACTTATTTTGGGAGCTTGCTTTAGTGAAAATAGTTTTTGACTAATGCATAGATTTAGAGTTTGTTTCAAGAGCACTGTGACCTCTTATGTCAAAAGATCTTTCCCACCAAAACCAGTTGTAAACAAACGTGTTTCCTAAACATCTACAAACATATCAGGCTACTTCTTGGCTTACATACAGCACCTTTAAGCGATGACTGAGATAAATGTGCAGTGCTTTAAAAATATCATCCAGTATTGCGGTCCAAAGTTGTTGGAGCCTAGCTGTAAAACCGTCTGAAGGAAGAGCAAGTGAGATCATTATTATTCCATTATGATGTAAAACATAGCCTCATCTAGACATGCTGCAATTAAAATCCATAATAACCAGCCATTTTTACCAGCAGCAGCAATTTGTTGGCTAAATAATTGAAGGATGTTAAATAAAATGATACATTCCTAAGAACTGAGAGGAAGAGTCGTTTGACTGAACAATGAATGTATTTGTGTGTGTGTGTGTGTGTGTGTGTGTGTAAGTATCTGTGACAGAAGTGAATACACCAGTCCTTCCAGTAAACACTACGGTAGGAGCGTACCTGTCAGCAGGTTGGGCGCTCTTCCTCGACGCAGGAAGAAGCGAACCTCAGGCCTCTGCTGGCCCCACTGCAGCAGCAGATCCATCATCTTCTCGCTCTCGCCTACCGCCCGCTCTGCATTCACACACACAAACACATCCAATTAATCAAATGGTGAGGATTCAGGATTCCCAAAAGCCATCACGGAAGGAGGACAGCTGCCGCTGGAGCCCATTTCACCATTGATTTCAGTGCAGTACAATCTTCATGGTGCTCTAGCAGTGCACTGAATGAGTGTAAAGACGTGACAGTAACAGACCCGCCAACCTTGGAATAACTGGATTTTCATATGCTTACTGCAAATTCATCTGGTATTATTTTTCATGGATTAGCCAGTAATATTTCCTGTTATAATGATGTTCACTCATCCTAAAACCGAACATCCACACATGCATCACAAAAGTAATACGAATGATGACGCTCCAGGATGTGTGTGTTATATGAACAGGCATGCACAGGGATCTAGCAGCATTTTTGAGAATGTGCAAGTTAATATTTAACATGGTCCATTTTTTGTCTGATTTTCAGCTGTGTTCAAAAGAAGCAGCAGTTAACACACAGAGCAGAGCCGAATGCTTGTTCAAAACCAAAGAAAAAACACTCTGATGGGTCGAACTCTTCCTCTTCGCTTGTTTTGAGTACTGCGCGTGGACCGAGTGTAGTCTGGAGGGACAAATCTTACCAGCGCACAGCGAGGCTGGTATACGTCTAGATTTAATATGTACCTCATGTTCTCTGAATGTTAGACGCTCGGATCTGATCTGTTACGCACAGGTCAGAGACGTTCTTCTGCAAGCGCTCACCTGAGCCTCTCCACACTTCAGCCAGGTGACAGCTGGCCTCGCCCGGCTCCTTACACAGCTCCAGCACGTCTCCACACACCGTCTCGGGCGTGATGGGCACCTCTGTGAAATGCTGGTCATTGTTACTGAGGTACACAGTCAGGAACATCTGGCGAACACAAGAGTTTAATCAGACATCTCCACTGCTGCACAGATCCTGCGCCTCGGATTCAACACACAGGCCCCTCGGGAGGATTCTAGATTTTAGAAACAGCAGCCAAATACTGTCCTGTCACAACAAACCAGACATCAACGGAAAGCTTTTTGATTCAACAGGGGTCACAAAACTGACCCTTATGACTGGTTTTGTGCTTCTGGGTGATATATGTGATGCTGCTCATCATAAACCTTTTAATGATCCTGAAGTATGTATTTACTCAACAGAAACTGCTAATTAACTCACTCAATATGGCTAATGGATCCAAATTAACATTGGAAAATCAATTCTGACATCGTCATAATCTTGTGAAGACCACCAATAAATAATGTAAGGAATATAAAATAACCTTTTTTCCTGGAAAGCATCTAAAGTGAGAAAGTTTGGACTGAATACACTTGTACAATACACGAATTAAATCAGCGAAAAATCTACTGTATATCATAGTCTGTACTGAAGCACAATAATAAAGGGTTTTAAGAAATAATGTGAAATTGTCATTGCCTCATTATATAACAACGACGAATAACTTTCAGGTTACTTTGTGAAATCGTCATGTATATCGACGAACATGACTCCACTACAACAGTCGCGTGAACACGGGATACTTCTCTCGCTCGCGCGGTAAATGACGATCAGAACCTCACCGGCATCATCTTCGCGTCGCGCGGAGGACGTTATTCCACAGAGACCTCGATCCGGATCCAACCGTGTGACTGATGACCGCTTCAATCAAGTTTCTTTTTCAGTTCTGTGCTAAGAAAACCCGTCCTGTCCTGTTTGGGGTGAAAGAGTCCCGAGAGGCGTGACGTCAGAGGCCTTCCCAAACTTTCCTTCCGCGAGAGTTTTTCTTGGCGAACATCGGACGCCACGAATAACGACGATTGTTTTATTTACCGGTTCAGATGACAAAACACGTTCACGTAGATGTGATTGTTCAGTATCTCCAAAGTGTTTCTTCTTCTTTGAGATATTTGGCTCTCGCTGCTTGACGCCTGTTGCTGCTGCTCGCGGGCGTGACGTCACCCCTCTGGAAAACCTTGGGGGCGGAGCAAGATGGCGACAGAAAAACATGTTGTTTTTCGCTTAGAAAGTAATTTTGTAAGTATCCCACATAATTTAAATAATATTTAATACAAGGATGCATAAAGCTGATGGAAGAGCGTGTTTTTTCGAAAGGTTAGGAAGCGCTCGATACTCGGCTCGCGGAGGACCTCTGCTGGTAAAGATGCGCAACCGCAAAGAGTACACTAAGTGTTGTCCACAATATAAAACACATGCTCAACATGACATGGGATATTTTACTTATTTGTACCTTTTTACCCTTTGTGCAAACGCAGAATACAAACTATAATATTTCGGTCTCTCAACTTTTAAAACATGTGCAGTACAGAGCCAGTGACCACAATCATGACAGGAGGCCAATAGAGGACAATGCCACAGAAAATGATTATACCCACAATACAGAACTCCACCTAATGGAGACGCATTTACATAACATCAACATGCGATTTTGTAAAATAAAACAACAGAGTCAGCAAATTAAAAGTGCAACAACACAGACTTTAAAACAGGTTGCATGAAACTGTCAGAAATGTAGCTAAATATTTGAAAGTTTTAAATAAGAAAGATTGAACGAATATCATGCACCCCATCACATTACCTTTCGCTTAAACATTGTTTTAACTAGTTGATATTCATTGGTGTTACACCACAGGTATAAAGAAAAATATATTTACAATATAACCACTTTATTTGGGTTAAAAATGCCTCTCATGCATGTTGTGATTTTGTTTTGTATGTGTCTATGTAGGCTTATTAAAACTTTTACATGTGCACAAATAATTTTCACTCTGTAGAATATATATATATATATGCAAACATTTGATCAATTATTACTGTTTACAGTAATTTTAACAGTTGCAAAGTAAAATGACGAATGAAGACGACTAATTGTGACAAAGAAAAAAAACTATTGTGTTTACACCAATAGTTCACTCGTTTGGGTCAGATCTGTTCAACAAATCCCTCAAACTTATCAGCACGGTCTCAGCAGTGCCAGATAAAGCGGAATATTTAGCTGCAGAACACTGAAAAGCAGCCTGAAAGCTCTCTTAAAAATCAACACTAGCAGAATGACTGAGGTAAAGGCATTTTACAAGCAAAGTAATCAAAGCAATGATGAATGAATATTGAACACTAGCAAGTATTTCAAAAAGTATCCAGAAATAGATTCATTCATAACGAGTTGGCCTCATGACTCTCATCAGGTGTATAAATATGATCAAAACACGAAAAAGCTCAAACACTTATTTTGTTGGAAATGTACAGCTGTGTAAAGCTTGGACTCTCTCACATAAGGACTTTTTTCACACTTAAAATAGTTAATCACAGGCCATTGTAAACCACACAATCCATTCTTAAAGTCAGTGTTGTTCAAAAGTTTTTAGTAAGACTGGGATACAAATGATCCAAAAAAAGAAAAAATCTGGATTAAACTGATCCCAGCAGAACAGAAATGAAATAAAAATTTAAAACTGGACCAAAAATACAACACTTGTAACATATACGCATTAGACAGGTAGACATTAAGTTATTTGTCACGGTTGGGTTGAATAAACACACAAAGAAGAAAATAGAATTCAAGAAAATAATCTAATCAGGGAAAATCAAACAGAAGCACCACCACAGCAAGACCTGACAACCAAGAACTAAAACACTAGAACTTAAATACATGAACAAATAACTGAGATGCCTGATAGTGTACAGCTGAAACTAATGAGTGTCCATAACAACAAACAAACTAGAAACCGTGATCACAGTCCCTGGCCGTACAAATCACGTTCCTCTGGTTCCCCCGGGCCCCCTTATGGTGCCTCTGTGTGTGTGTGTGTGTGTAAACTTCAGGTTAACATGATATATATTAGCAGTGCAATATCACTGATCATGAGCGCAGCATGCAACCTTCAAATACTGGCTTGTCTTGCTCTTTGGATCACTTGGCCTTATTCCTGACTGAACTACCCAGCATGTCCTGACAAAAAACTTCAACCGTACCTGTGAGAATGAAATCATCTTTTCTTTACTGCAATTAACACTTTTACAGTGAGATGTTTATCCAGGGTTAAAAGTAGGGTCTAAATAGATGTGCAGTGTAAAAAAGAGCAGTCATGAAGAATCAATAACTTGCATGATTGTAGACACAAATGAACAATTATAGAGAGAACCAGAAGCCCATTTCCATTACGGATTTGTGCAAAACTTTGTCGGTAGTTGATAAATGTTGCTAAAAAAGTATTGCGGAATGGTGGTGTTTCCATTAACCAAGGTTATGTGGGTAAAATGATTGCCTCTCGTGATAAGTCATAGAAACAAATTTTAACGATATTTGACAGATTTGGGATATGTTTATACAAAGTAGGCGTATGCATCTATATTCACAGAAGCAAAACGGACAGATACTTAAAAAAACATTCCACATATTTTTAGTATATTAGCTTTTAGATGTTTGGGTTAATAGTTATGGAAATTGTTTGGTTTTGATTATTTCTTTGTTTTGGTCCCACTCTTGTTTTCCCCTATGTGTTTGTATTTTCTTACTTTATTTATATTGTTTGTGAATTATACACTAATAAACAAGAGCATGCCATTGGATGCCTCTGCTATTTGCACTCACTGCTAGAGTCAAATCTCATTTCATTCAGTCTTTGCCTTTGTAATATCAAGCAGCCCCGCATACGGAGAGGAGGATGTTTGTGTGGCCAAACAACTCCAACAGCAGCAGATGTTAGTTAGGTATTGAGGTCAAAAAGTCTCCACAACTATAATTAGAGAGCACCTACATAAGCACAGCTTGTTTGCCAGATAAAGCCTTTGGTGTCTTCAAAGAACATACTCATAAATCCAAAGTTTACCAGACATTACTGGAACTTTCAACTGGACTGGACCCTCTAGTCAAATGAGACGACAACAGAGCTTTTTGGAGAAGAAAAATAAACTGCTACATTTGGTTTTAAAAAGAAAACTTGCAATGCAGTTGACTGGAGGAATGGTCTCAGTGTCACAAGATTAACTCAGAAACCAAGAAGAGCTGGATACAAGCCCAGATTCAAATGTAATAATGCTACTAAGCAAAATACAAAATCAAAAAACAAGGAAACAAAATGCGAAGAAACAGATCTGAGCACACACACACACACACACAAGATGTCCATGAAAGGACCCGACAAGGGAGACGGGAACACTAAAGCTTTTACTGTATACACAAGGGCAGGGAAGGTAACAAGGAACACCCGGAGAGACAATCAAGGAGAACAAATCAACAATGATAGTTCAAAGGGTCATAGAATCTAAAGAAAATAGGAATCTAAAGGGAAAAAGAACTTTAATGTTAAAGTCCAGACAAAAATGAAACAACAGAAAGTAAAAGGAGGGAATACCAGACATTAAAACCATTTCAGATGGTTGTGATCTAAGGGTAGCGATGGAGAGCTGGAAGACCAGGATAACATGGAGAAGACCACCAGGGCAGAGTGGGGCCCAAAGTGAAGCCATGGAGTAAAAGACCAAGGCAGAGATTGAAATCACCAGTGGAGCTGATAGAGTATAAAACTTGCACGATTAATAAAACTAAATATGATCTCGATTCATACAGAAATGTGAAATGTATTTCTCTGCCTATATAATGCTATATTTACGCGTTATTGGTCACACTCTCACAATAACAAAACACCAATCAATCATAAATCTCAGTCCCTTTTCTTCTCCACCTCATTGGCCGTGTTCCACTAACACTGAGGATGCAGAATGCTCTGCGCTATGAAACCCATTCCACTGGTGTGCAAGCCGCACTTCAAGGCTCGTACACACCGTGATGATTATTGTGAGCGAATTTAGTCAACATTTTCTGCTGTTCATACCCAAGCAATTGTCACTGATGATGATTGGACGGTGCTTAATGAAAAACAAATAGCGTTACACAATGTGGCACTGCGCAACTTTATATGCTACTGACACTCGCTTGTCAAACAGAAGAAGAATGGAGCCAGAGGACGCGCTGGTCGAAACCATTCACATGCTTCTTTGTTAACTGGCAAAAAACATGGATATTTCAAGCAGCAGCTCCAGCGATGAAGAAATGATTGTCATACAGCTCTTTATTTTCAGAAACCAACGAGACCAGCAGCTCTACATTCATCTCGCCTCTGTGCATCTTCTTCGTCTACTAACTTCTGTGTGCATGGCATGGCAAGACTGTTTCGTGCTTGAGCATCATCAGGTTGCTTCGGCAGCATCAGGCACGTGAACAAAAGCAGCAATCTCATTGGTCTGCCATTTTTAGTGTGTCAAATATTCATGCGAGATAATCATCCCGGTGTTTATGAGCCTGTGTGACGGTGTGTGGACAATTCACACCACTTATCTCTACAATCATCTCAAGCATCACCACAAAATAGAAGAGGTTCCTCTCTGAAAACTCTAAATGTTGATAGATCAGTATTTTTTTTAAATTTGTGGTTCACATTTTAGAAAGAATCGTGCAGACCTAAAACTTAGGCAGAGTGGGGGACTAAAGCCCTTTTCGCACAGGATTAGTGTTATCTGGGGACCTTGTGTGATTGAGAAATGACACCCCACATCTGAATTTCATGTGGTGCATTCGCACGGAATAAGCTAAGCCTATGTGTTATGATCCAGCTGGAGGTGCCAGCACAAAACATTGGATGGCGTTCCGGCGCTATATGTACTCTCTGTGTGTTTGTCTCCATTGCTCTCCCTGGACTTGGGTCATCAATTTATGTCTCCACCCACCTTGTTGGTTGTCATGGTTGTTCATTCATGTCTCCACCCACCTTGTTCGTTGTCATCTCTGCAATTGTTGCTCCACCCCTTTTGTCTTGTATTTAAGCACCTTAAGTTATCAGTGGCTGCACATCCTCAAGAGGTGTCTACCGACCCTCCCGAGGTTCTGCTGGTGGCTGCACAGCCTCTAGTCCCTGTTATCCTGGTCCAAGAGTCTTTTCCGGTCCCAACCACGGAGGGTTTCCCAGTGGCTGCATGACCTCCAGAGATGTCGCCTTTGGTCGTGGATTCTCTAGGAGCTCCGCTGGTGGCTGCACAACCGGAGGGGCTGTTCTGGGGGCAGTTGTGGCCGAATGGATAGGGAGTTGGGCTTGTAACCCAAAGGTTGCAGGTTCAAGTTGCAGGTCTGGCAGGGATTATGGGTCGGGGGAGTGAATAACCAGCAATCTCTCTCCCCCTTCAATACCATGACTCTGGGTTTGTGTGTGGTTGAGCCCTTCTCACTTCTGTGTGTGTGCACTTGGGTGGGTTAAATGCAAAGCACAAATTCCTAGTATGGGAAACCATACCTGGCCACATGTCACGTCTGGAGCTTAAGCCTGACCCTGAACTGGCCACAGAGGCCTTTGAACTTTTGTCGGACCCTGAATCGGCCATGGAGGTTGTTTTTGAGTTCCAGCCTAACCCTGAAGCAGTCATGCAGTACTTTCACTCTGCCCTGAACCAGACAGAAGAGCTGCTGAACCTCCACCCGGACCTGCTGTCGGGATCACCCATCCTGAACCGGCACTAATTTGGGTATGCTCTTCTGTGCAGTCCATCCGTATGAGCAGCCCAGGTGGACGTCTCCGCCATCTGCCCTGCCCTGGTGGGAGTTCCTGCCGTCTGATCTGCCCAAGTGAGCGTCTCCACCATCAGCTCCGCCTTGGAAGGTGTCTGTCTCGTCCTGGGCGTCTCCACCATCTGATCCGCCCTGGAGGGCGTCTCCTCCTCCTAATCCACCCAGGTGGGCATCTCTGCCCATCTGCCCCCCCCTGCTGGGCGTTCCTGCCGGCTCCAAAGCCAAAAGGGGGGCTATGTTATGATCCAGCTGGAGGTGCCAGCACAAACCATTGGATGGCACTTCAGCGCTATATGTACTCTCTGTGTGTTTGTCTCCATTGCTCTCCCTGGGCTTTGGTCATCAGTTTATGTCTCCACCCACCTTGCCGGTTGTCATGGTTGTTTATTCATGTCTCCACCCACCTTGTTCATTGTCATGACTGCCCATTGTTGCCCCGCCCCTTTTGTCTTGTTTTTATCACCTGTCTTTCGTGTGTGAATTCGCTGGTCAATGTTGGAAGTATCCTGTGTTACTCCCTTGTCTAGCCATTCATGTTTCCCTGTGTTCCCCATGCTTCTTTGTATTGGATTTACAGCTGCCGACCCACGCTACGCTTACTGGATTATTGTCATGTCTCTGTCTTTGATGTTCCTGTTTGCCATCATCAACCCTGCTCATTTGTGTTCTGACTCTGTTTGATAAACTGTTGGTTTAAAAATTGTCCTAAAATCAAAAACAATACCTATTCTTGTCTTAAGACAACTTTGATGAAAGGTTTTGATCCACTTCGAATGTTGACTACTGTATATCTATGTGCCAGAGCACATTGGCGCATCAGACCCCGGATGTTGTGAATGAGCTGAGGACAGTCGGAAGAGAATCTTGGTTTGTGTTCTACTGAAGTAACAAAGTCACCTTCATCTTGGATGCCCTGGGGGTAAGCATATAAACATCACATTTTCAGTTTTGGGTGAACTACCCCTTTAAGTCCAACCTTAAACAAGGCCTTTAGCACCAGTTCCTCCTAGTTCACAATACAAACTAGGTCACAGAGCACCTCTGTGTATTCCTCTATAGATCTGGTCCCTTGCCATGAGCCCACGAGTCAAACTTGAATCCATTTTTGTGGTCTTCAGTCACAAGAATGACCTCTAAGGAGAGGGATGAAACC
Organism: Enteromius paludinosus; assembly: GCA_032361165.1. Lineage (NCBI taxonomy): Eukaryota > Metazoa > Chordata > Actinopteri > Cypriniformes > Cyprinidae > Enteromius > Enteromius paludinosus. Next base: position 2,035,071 of record JAUMHQ010000070.1, read on the forward strand.
AAACTGAGCTGAATCTAAATGCAGATTAAGGTAATTATACTAATGAACAAAATCCTGGAAAAACCCAGAAAACTGTTATTTATTTAAGTCAATGTCAAATTGACGTCAAATACTAACGTCAACCCGATTTTCATTTTCAACCGAAATGCAACGTCTGTCCGACGTCATGTCCAACATCTGGCATTATATGGATGTCCGGTGCCTGGTGGGTCACCTTACCCAGGAGTGGTAAGATGAATGACACTGATTGTATGACTAAACTTCACAAAAACTGAGACTGGTTCTTCAGATCTGATTGGTTCATCACAATGTTGTTCTAGGGTTTAACAAAGATGTTGATCCAGGAACATGTCACACTTCGTAAAGTCAAGTTCATGTTCTTCTTCTGTTTGGCACCATCATTGCACTGCATTGTGCAGCATCAGTACAATCTGCTCAGTTTTCTTCATTGGCTCTTCTCAAGTGTAAAGGTCCTTAGCAGTCGTTTTAGCAAAGAACATTTCTAACACACATTCCAATGGTAGAATGAGTCGAGAATGTTTGAAGTGTTTTGGTGGTTTTGGTATGTTTTGGAAATTAAATTAGGTAAATGTCTAGCTGGTTGTTGAAAACAAAATAGAAATGTTATGAGTTTTAGTAAAATAGTCAGCATAAAGAAATGCACGAAACCAACTCTAAGAAACTTTGGCAAAATTGTTTAATTTTAGCCACAAGGGGGAGCAGTGGAGGAATTTGTGTGGAGTAATCAGATGCGTGGAGAAGTCTTTTCAGCAAATTCTTTTGTCCAGAAAAACCTTTTATTAAGATGGACACATTGTTATTGTTAGTGTTGCTGACACTGTACACTGGACCGATATGCAACGTGACAGAACGTCCCAGTCTGTCAGAATTCATCTCATTATGTCATTTACATTGTTTAAGATTTTATTTGTATCTGACACACCAATAAAACCCAACTAAAAAAAGATTGCAATGCATTACCTTTAGACATGCCTAATGCTTGAAGATATCATTTTTTATGCTTTTTGTTTTCAGACGTTGTAGTAACTGCTACCTACAGAGAATGTCACAGATTTTTGAAGGAATGTTTTAATTGAATCAGTATTCACATTGCTCAGTATATCCACAAATAGATCTTTTGCTAGTATAGTATGAGCACTGCAATAAATGCTGACAATGTCTTGCAAACCGGCATAACATTAGCAAATCTGCATTCAGTTTATTAAACTTTCCAGCAAGAAAATAACGTGTGATGTTTTACATTTATGCCATCAAAATGACTTGCAGATTTCAATAGTTAAGAATTTGTTAGGCTCACAAGATCTCCTTCAAACTTGAGCAAAGGTTTGGTTTTCAATGAAGAAGTCAAGCGACAAAAGAAAAAAAAAAGTCCTCCTCCATGCTTTCCACAAAGGCTCTGTCATTTTGCTCTCTGCATTTCTAACCTTCCCCCATCCTAAAACATGATTATACACTGCTCTTTTGGGGAGGGGAGGGATGATGGGGGGTATGGGCACACTGCCTTTCCCCAGCGGACCCCTCCCCGGGCCACTCTCTTCACAGGGGCCTTTGCCTGAGGACGGCTGCAGCGTGCCATGTGGGGAGGCCGTCGCTGCGCCGTCTGAGCCTGAGAGAGGGGAGTTTAAGGTTCTGGCAGGGGTGGGGGAGAGCAGGGTTTGATAGGGAGGGTTGTGAGAGAGGGTAGGGGGTGGGAGGAGTCCGGGAACTGCTATTTGTAGATCCTTGTGATGGATTACTGCCGTGTGTGTGTGTGAGAGAGGATAGAGATTTTTTGTTTCTGTGCTGTTCCGAATCCCCTTTCTTCAGGCAGACGACAGAGCGCTGCTGAGCACAGCAGTGAGGCAGGAGAAGAAGCGGCAAAGCAACTCCTCCAAGAAGAGGCAAAGGAGAGTTTGTGCACAAAGTGAGAGCGCAGGAACGGCTTTTTTTCTCTCTCTCCTCACGTTCTGGAAGCGGGAGAGCACTAGCCCGGTCGCTCGCGTCTCAAAGCCTGCGAGATCATGCCTGCGAGAGGAGGACACTCTGTAGGCAGACTGGTGGAGGTGTGCATCCGGATACTGCTGCTGTGCAAGGCTGCCACGGCGTGCCCTGCGCTCTGCACTTGCAGCGGCACCACAGTGGACTGCCACGGGCTGGGGCTCAAAACCATGCCCAGGAACATACCCCGAAACACGGAGCGGCTGTGAGTAGACACTTTGCGTCCATCTGCATGGGCGTGCATGTGTGTGGGTGTTGGTGGGGGGGTCTGCATCATTACAGAGAGGAATTGAATGAGAACAATAGCTCAGTGAAGCACAGGTACAAACGGCTCGGATGCGTCCGTGTGTTGACACATGCTGCGGGAGGAGGGAAACTTCCTATCACTCTTTCAGCTGTTGAGAACTTTCCCTTTTGCGTTCACTCCTTCGACCAGAGTCGTTTTGTAGTCACTTTCACACTTTCCAATGAGACATGTGACCATGCAGCATTGGAAATTGAGATTTATGCATCATCATAAATAAGCTTTTCATTGATGCATGGTTTGCTACTACTAACTATTTGAGTGTCTGGAATCTGAGGTCCAAATATTGAGAAAATCAGATGAAGTTCTTAGCAATGCATATTACTCATCTAAAATTAAGTTTGAATACATTTACGCTAGGATATCTTTGTAGAACATGATCTTTACTGAACATCCTAATGATTTGGGCATAAAAGAAAAATTGCAAGCTATTGCTACAAATATACCTGTGCTTCTTTTGTGCAGGGTCACGTACTTACTGAAGGAGCCTTTTTCCACCAAGGTTTAGTAAATGCTACTCTTGAAATAGTTGCGAGGAAATATCTGAGGAGTTGTACATGTCAGAGAAGCACTGGAGCCGTTTCGAAATTTCAAGGAAACACTAGTAGATAGTGTAAAGTGAAGCATATCATGAGTGTTCGGTCAGGTTTCAGCGGCTCATTGTGAGGAAGTCAAGCGTGAAACAGGATCTTTTTTGCTGTAGCCATGCCTATCAAGTCAAATACATTACAGACAGGCAGGATTGTATGTTACTCAAAAATTGACGGATACAGAGTGTTTCAAGTAGTTTACAAGGCAGAAACAGCATCAGTGTCCACATGGTCAAGGCTCTGCGTTCAGTCTGGAAATGCTGATAGCTGGGGGTGGATCAACAAAACAATTCAATTCGCACCTGTCATAGGGTGTTCTTATCAAACGCCACCCCTTGGATGTCTTTGATGGATTCTGTAATGACTGTGTGTTCAGGAAGTGTGAAAATCACACCTCAACCCCCCGCTTCTCCTCACCCCACAAGGTTTCCCCATTAACCTGCAGTTCAGACCTAAAACACATGCTCACGCGCCGTCACCAAATCACCAGACAAAACAGTTCTGGCTTTCTGCCTGGGAATGTGGCTTATGTAAATGTACGCATGTGCCAGACGACTAGTAGTAAAGGTGTGCTCACACGGGTTACGCCATTAACACAGTGTGTGTAAAAGTAAACACCCCCCGTGAGCTCTCTCTAGGCTAGCATATGTGAACTTAATGCAGACAGATTTTTTCATGCTTTGTGAGATGCACAAGTCCCTCTGCTCTTTAAATGAATAATCTCGGTCATTTTATATGTACCCTGCATTCATTTTCAGGCGTCCAGAGACTCGACCCTTCTGATTTGATCTATGCTAGCTCCTCTATTTATACACACTTCGGAAGCTGCTGTGCCTGAGATCAAACGGCGCCGATGTGTCAAGAGTGAGTGATCTGATTGAGAATTCTCTTTAAACTGCAGCGATCGCTCAGAGGATTGGGCCGCTCGCGTATGAACTCCAGCTCTGAAGTGCTCGAGAATGCAGGCCAAATGTCCCTGTGAGCTTCCTACTGATTGCTTATTGATTGTCTTGAAAGTGGACGGCAGCTCAGACAGAGAAACACTGTAGGCTCTGCTGCTGGATCCCAGTGATGAATCTCATAACCGATATAAGATTAGCTTGTGAGTGTAGAGCTTTTATCCTGTGAGAGGTCTTTGTGATGGCAGTCACATAGTGTGCTTTGTCTAGTGAAGAAAAGCAGTATGAGTATACTGCTGCTTCGGTTTCCAAAATTCAGCATATGCTGGCTATGTTTGTTTTGAAGCATGGCTGCTGGTTTTAGATGGTTTCATCTGGTCAAGTGCTAGTCCTGAACAAGAGCTGGTTGCTAAGGATCAGCTCATGACCAGCTAACCAGCAAGTGACCCGTGAGCTAAGAAATAGCTTAAACCAGCACACAACCAGCTGGTTAGGTAGATTTTGAGGCTTGTTTAAGCCCAAAAACAATTCCAATTTAGCAGTTTAGTACACTAAAAGTACAATAGCAGGGTATTTTTTAGAAACACATAAATAAGTGTATTTGTAGTGTACTTAGTAGTAAATTGATTTTTAATAGTAAATGTCCTAAATGTAATCTAGCTTGTGATTCGGTGCAGGTGAAACCAATGATTCGGCTTGCTCTGATTTAAACGGAGGGATCAAGGAGGCATTTATACACCCTCATTGATTAACCTCTTGACCTTTCATCTGCAGCTCTGTGATGAGGTTCCAGGGTGGCGCTTGTGAAAACATCGTATTTTGCAAACCATTCAGAAGAGTTTGACGGATCAGACTCGTTAAAGCTCTGTAACTGGCCCACCAAGCCCTGCTCTAGAGCATCAAAGGCTTTCTGTCAAATCTGCTCTTTTCTCTCTCTTTTAATTCATTAGCTGGATAATGAGCGGTTCTTTTTTCCCCCTAACTCAACTGTGTTATGGCAGAAATGCTTGTGGCACTTTGCCAGTAGTAGAGTTTGCTCTTTAAACTCCAATCACAGCCAGGTTTTTAGTGGTCTGAATGAGCTGTAATGAGCGCTTTATGTTTTACTCATACAGGGACTGTTCATTAGAACATAATCGACTCAGCTTGATGACTTGCATGCTTTCCTTTCATTATAGTAGACAGTTCAAAAGAACCAATCTGATTCACTACAGAAATTTGGCAAAAAGGGAAAAAGTGACAAGAAAACAGATAACTAAAGTACTAATGCTAGTCATTTACGCTGCTCTTCTTTAGATAGTAAGCCCTCCTTGATCATACGCAGTGACCTGTGAGAAGGGTTTGCTTATGGTTTCACATTTGTTACATATTTAGTTACACATTTGTATAGTGTACTGGTGCATTCGAACGTTCCCCCAGTGATGGACACTGTGTAAAAGAAAAGGATTAATACGTTCAAATTTAATTTGCAGTATACAAGTGTTACTGGCAGTTTCTTTTTAACTATTTGTTGAATTTGCTTACAATCGAGTATAAAGTGAATCCTAGGCCAGACAGCGCAGTCAGTCCTGCTGATCTGGAGAAAGATCAACGCTGAGTCTCCTGAAGGGATGCATGACCTTCATCAGAGCAAAACTAGCCTTGTCTTATCTAATCAGGCTTTTTAGACATGGTATTAAGGTGGGTTTAGGATGATACAATTGTGAGTAGAATTAAAGATCAATGGAAGTGTCAAAGAGGCGTTTTGTTTCTGAAAACATGGAGTGGAGACCAACAACACAAGCGAGCTGAATCTTGTTTGTTAGACCCTGCTCAGTTTGTGAATGGAAATGCCAGACAGCAAAAGAAATTTGAAAAAACAGGCATGTACCTTAGAAGACTTTTGAAAAAAGATGATTTATAATAGGAATAATATGCAATATACTTAAGATTGAAATGAACGAACACTTTTTGAACAGTTAGCTAATTAAATGATGCATGATTACAGTTTCAGTTTATATTAAATGCAGTTAGTTAACAGTGCTTTTATGATCCACTTAGGGAGGAACAAAGTTCATCATGGTTAATATATACTATGGTTAATGTATTTGTGATCAACTAAATCAGCTTGCATAAATTGTTTGACTTAGATTTGACAGTGGTTTAGAAGTTTAAAACATTGAAATATATGAAATGAATGACTTGTATTGTCAAATAACATACTACAATTTTGTGATTTAGCATGTCTGTCAAAATAAGAGTACTTTAATACAAGACAAGATTATTAAATGTGATTCTAAATCTTGTTTCTTTTTTTTCGTTCATGGTTTTGCATCCAAACAAGCACAATCCACTTCAACAGTCTTATTATCATCATGAGTTGTAATGTATGGTTTGTTAGGATGTGATTTGATCAGTGAGGGATCTCATGGACTTTAGAGGAGACTTGAAGGATTGAGATATACCCAGAGCTCCAGGATGACTCTTTTTAATTTATTTCAAGTAGACATAATGAGTTTGATATACGGGACAGTTCTTGTACATGTCCGTGTTAAAGACAGCTGGTTTCTTCTTGTGGAGTCTTCTCTTCAGTAGACTACTTTTAAAGAAAGAGAAAGCACAAAGTCTGAACTCCAGAACAATAATGCGCAGAACATCTCCATATCAGGAGATCCGGCCGCGGCCCATTATTTATTTGGCTGTGCCTGTGCACCTGTGCATACATCTGTCTGCAATCTCTCTGTCTCTGTTTTGCTGCGCTCCCAAGAGTGGTCATTAGAACCAATAGAAAGTGCATGACTTTGTATCCAGTATTCATGGGAGATTTGTGCGAGTTTCTCTCAGTGATTGGGGAAGAGGTTTACAACAAAAAAGAAACACATGTTCCCGATAATGAGCAGACATTTGCAAAGAACCACCGAGTATTTTCCAGCAGCACACTGTACATATAATAACGTGTTATTCACTTCCATCATATTACTTGATCAATTGTCTTAAGAGTCACTGTTAGTGTGAACGTATGAACTTGACTGTATTGACAATATTTTTACAAATAACATGTGTTTCATTTTTTTAGGGAGCTGAATGGAAACAATCTCACACGCATCAACAGAAACGACTTTTCTGGACTCAAGTATCTTCGAGTTTTGTGAGTTTGTGATATGTCTTTCTTTCTTGTAGCAAAAGCATGTGTGGCATTTTGATGGATTGAGACTTTTGTGAAGGCATAATCTCTGTTTGACATCCTCTCAGTCTCAAGGGCAGACACATATCCTGACACTGCATTAAAGCAGATTTGTTCTCTTCACAGTGCTTGTGTAGGCAGAGCAGTGCAGGGAAAACACAAGCATGGCCCCCGTTATTTCACTAAATCACATGGAACATACACCATGAAACTATTAATCAGCATTATATTTTGCAATGTAGGCTTTTGTAAAGCAAACACTGAGTGAACTACTCACCCGTGGTTTAACAAAAAAAAGACATCTGTCAAACTCAGAGCCACGAACAGCTCTTTATCAAGCTGTAAGCACTTTAAGCCCATGGTTCCTTTGGAAGTAAATGTGCTCTTCCTTCTCATATTATTTGCTTGACAACCAAGTTTGTTTCTGTATCCTTTAAGCACTTTATAATGCATTGCCAGTAAAACAACGAAAGATTTTCTGTATAGATACACCCTGCTCGTGAGTTGGTGTGAAACAGGCCTGAAGCTGCATGCGGCTCACTGAACTCCTGTTTTGTAGTTTTATACAGTGTGTGCAGCAGCTCTTTCCCTGCTCCTCAGATCTCAGTCATTTCCTGCGATTTGTCCCGTCTCTAAACAGGCAGCTGATGGAGAACCAGATTGGGACTGTGGAGCGCGGAGCGTTTGATGACATGAGAGAGCTGGAGAGACTGTGAGTGTTCACTCAAACACACACTTACTCGACTCAGGGCTGACAGCTCATGTGACCTGCATGCTATAAGTGTCGTTACCAGTCATAAGGGTCAATTATCCTAATTGAGATTTGAATAAATCATCTTTCCATTGATGTCTGGTTTGTTAGGAGAGGACAATATTTGTCTGAGGTACAACTATTGAAAAATCTGGACTCCAAATATTGAGAAAATCACCTTTTACAGTTGTCCAAAGGAAGTTCTTAGCAATGCATAGTACTATTTAATAATGAAGTTTTGATATAATTACAGTAGGAGATTTACAGAATGTCTTAGTGGAATGTTTTTTTGCATGAATGGAGAATGGATAATTGTCTATTGCTACAAATATATCTGCTGATGTCTGCTGCTGTGTTCCAGGCTCAGATTTGTAAACTAACCCCCAGTTTCACAGACAAGGCTTAAGATAGTTCCAGACTAAATTGCATGTTTGAGCTGTCTCAGATGAAGATATCTTAAAACATGTCAGTGTCATTGTTCTGTGTTGAGATGCACACCTGTAATATTTTCTTATAAGGCATTTTTGTAAAAGTGCTTAAATATCTTAATTGATCTAATGCCTAGTCCTGGCTTAAGATAAGTCCTGTTTGTGAAACCGGTCCTGTGAGTTCTGTCACTGTCACTTTATTTTGGCGCATTGGTCCCGTGTGGTCACACACTTGCACAGCTCTGCTCTGCCCTAGAACAAACCTCCAAAAACAGGTTTGTTCAGCCTGACTGAGTCATTGTTTGTGTGTGTGTGTTTATTATTATTGATTTCCTCAAGTTTTGTAACTTTTAGAGGGTCTGTGTTTGTTGTTCAGTGTGACTCCTGCACTGGAGTTAAACAGAAAGCAGTCAAATCCTGTCTGGAGTGTCGAAGCTCTTACTGTCAAACTCATCTTGAATATCATGAGAGTCTCTTCAGAGGAAATAGACACAATCTGATGGAGGCCACTGAACGACTGCAGGACATGATGTGCCCTCGACATGATAACATGCTGGAGATTTACTGTCGTCCCGATCAGCAGTGCATCTGTATGCTGTGTTTGGTGGACGGACACAGAAATCATGACACTACAGTATGTTAACTGTTGCAGGACGGAAAGAAAAGAGAAACAGGTACTGCTGGATCTCATACGTGATGGTTCTTGTTGTTTCTTTGCTCATTTGTGATTTTTTAAAACTTTCTATTAATCAAATACTGTTTTCTGAAGGCACATTTTGAGGAATTGCAGAAGAAATGACTGAACCACTAATCCAGCAGAGAGAGAACAATGTTCAGGAGCTGAGGAGGGCTGTAGAGTCTCATGAAGTGAGTTTGGATTATATCCTCCTTATATCCTTCAGGTGTGCACATTTATTTACCTTTTTTAGCAAGTGAGAGGGGTTTTCTGAAACATGCAGGATGTGTGTGTGTGTTAACAAGCTTCTGGAAGTTTTTGTTTTTATGTTTTTGTGTCTGTAGAGAATGTCCTCTGTCTCTCTCTCGCTGGATATTCAGATAACTTGACTGTCAGGTCACATCTGTCTTTGATGGTATAATGAAATCAGTCTCTCAACTCAGAGACAAACTGCAGCAGTTCTGCACAGATGACATACAGAAGATATCTAATACTGATTTATTTTCAGAAATAGTTGAGGATTCTCCAGAATATTACACCAGAAAGGAGTTTCTAAACTGAGTTCACAAGAAATGTAAACGTTAACCATATTCATCACTTGTATTGTCATTTTATCAGTTTTAGCCTGTAGCATACAAAAATACTCAGTTTATACGTACCATCATTGTAAACAGTGTTTATATGAATTTGTTGTGTTGTGGCTAGTAGGCTCTCGGTCAAGAAAGACAAAGGGAGCAATTGCTTTTTAAAGGTGTATTTCTTATAAGAAAGGTTCACAGTCAAACCGATACGATGCCCTGCTGAGTGTGACAGAGGAGGGAGGCATCAGCTCCGCTATATATCTCTTTGTCCACTCAAGGTTACAAACTAAACACAGCTGGTATTCCCATATAAGGACAAAGACAGAAAAACAGTACTGTAGATCATCTCTCCTAGACATCCCGGGCCTATATTTTAGGTTTCTCTTGACCCCTAGGTCGCCTCCGTTGCGTCAGTGGGCTCCCCAGTTCCTGTTCACTCCCTGTTTGACACAAGGGTCTATTCAGCATATATCACACCAGCGTGCCTCTAAACATATATCACATTAGCATACAAATATCACTTTCAGGAATTTTTCCACAACAGTTACATACTGTACATTTAATTTTGTTTATGAGTCTTGAATTATTATGTGATTATCTCCATCAGATTCTCATCCAGTGGTGTACACAGCCGAGCACCAGCCCCTGGAAAGGAGTTGTAAGGAGTGTAAACGGTCAGACTTGTGCAAAATTATTAGTGCCGGGGAGGCCAAAAACACAGGCCCCTGCCCCTGAAAGCTTATTAGAGGTGAAGAGACCCAATCCTGAGGTGATGGGACCCGAACCACCAACGCCCTCGGCCCCACCCCTGTAAGGATATTTGGAGTGAGGGGAGCCCCCACAAGCATATTTAAGGTGGAGGGGCCCAAACCTCCAGCGCCTGCCCCTGTAAGCATGCAGTGCCCCCTGCCTTGACTTGTGTTGAACTTACTGAATATTGAATTCACTACTGCATCCAGGAAGTCACCGGTTTAAAATGATGTGATCACAAAAACCTGCTTCCTTTAAC
>JAUMHQ010000070.1:2084869-2096357 GCA_032361165.1 Enteromius paludinosus
ATTTGCATTAAAATAAGTCAGACTATCTGCCATAAGCCTGGCTTATTTGGTAAACTTGTTTTATGGAACAGGCCCCAGGTCAAATTATATCAACAAAAATATGTTGATCACTCTTTATCGTCTTTGTCGATAATATTGAGTAATAATTCCAGGCCTTCATCATACAGAGCACAGAAAGAGCTGAGGCCTGCTAATACTCTGCCGCTCAGACAGTATGCTTTCATTTAGTGTTAAACGGAGTTGTCTTAACGTATATTCAAATGAAGTCATGTTTAAACTATCATTTCCATTGGATTCATCCCCTCCCAGGATTCTGAAGACGCTGTGTCGTAAGATCACGCTGCCGGAGGAGTTTGACTACAGACAGCTGGCGCGTCTCACGCCGGGGTTTGTGGGCGCAGATTTAATGGCGCTGTGTCGAGAGGCGGCCATGAGCGCCGTCAACAGGATCCTTCTGCAGCGGAACAGTTCAGACGCCACGCCACCGGTAACACACACACACACACACACACACACACACTAAAAACATTGCATTCAAATGTTAGGTGTGCGTCAGGCAGCTCTATTAAAGGCACTCGAGGTATGATGATGATGATGTAAGTGTTATTGCACTTTAATGTCTTTGTTCGCTTGAAAATGAGAACGTTAACGCAGAGAAGATGTTTACGTCAACTTTTCTAGAGGGACATCTATCAGCGTTACACTCAGACAAGAGGCACATCCCACTTTATGATTGGTTTTCGGTTCTTTGTACAACGCTATAAATACATACAGGATGCTGTTTAATGCTAATTCTTATAGCAACTCAATTAAATGTGGTTTTTTAAACATCATTGTAAACATTCTGCAATTTTTCAACGATAGTCATGGTATTTTATTGCTCTGAATATACATGCATTAGTAATATTTAGCTTGTGGCCTCCTGAGAGAAGAGAAATGTTTTATTTTGAAATTAAACCTTTTTAGAATTTAGATCAGATTTGAATAAAAAAATTGCATTAAATTTTTCATCGCTTTTGACAGGCAGAGCACAGCATATGATGATGATGATGATGTAAAACAGTGTGTGCTAGCTTTGGGCTGGGCAGGATGTTAATTAATGAACTGGAAGTGTATGTTTCTGGGTGAACCGTTCCATTCATAACCAAGAAAACAAATGGAGATGCAGGGAAGGTTCAGTTGTCTTGCTGATGTGTTTCTGTCAGAAAGCAGACCTGCAGCAGCTGCTGGCGTTGCTGAAGACGAGCGAGTCTCTGAGCGAGGAGCAGCTCTCTGGACTCTGTGTGCTCATGTCAGACTTCAGGGCATCGCTAGCCAGAGTCCAGCCGTCTGCGAAGCGCGAGGGGTTCGCCACGGTGCCGGACGTCAGCTGGGAGGATGTGGGAGCGCTGCAGGACATCCGCGAGGAGCTCAACATGGCCATCATGGTAAAGCAGCTGCACACGCAACATCGGGCATATAATCATCTACCTGTTCTAAACTAGACAGTCTTTACATCACATTCAGTCATTTAGCAGACACCTTCATCCAAGGTGACTTACAAACGAGGACGACAGGAGCAATCAAAATCAGGGACAGATCAATGATGCAGTCAGTCAGCCTGACACAGCACTCGTCGCAGGGATGTTGTTTTTAATTGTTATCAATAAGAAGAAAACAGATAGAATAGAAACAGAACAGAGCCCTTGTTAGAGGCCCTTTTTTACCTTGTTTATTGTATAAAGAAAGAAAGAAAAATCGAATACAAGAAAAAACAAAATTAAAAAAGTGAATTAAGTCTAAAAGGGTCTTTTTTAAGGAGGTCACATGATATTATTTTGTGTATTTGGTGTAATGTGTTTATGTGGTTTACATAAAAAAACACATTATTTTCCACATACTGTACATTACTGTTTCTCCTCTAAGCCCCGCCCCCTGAACCGGGTCAATGTGATGTGTGTGCTCTGATTGGTCAGCTATCCAGTGCACTGTGATTGGCCGAATACCTCAAGCATCTGATGGAAATGCTCCGCCTCTTACCATAACGTGACGCTGCGTCCCGGCGCTACGACGCCAGAACAATAAAACACATCACAAAGCAGAGACATAATGACTGATGATCATGACTCAGTTCTGTGTTTGTACACGTGGTGTCGCATCACGCCTCGTAAACATAACCGCACGTCTGCATTCGTGATCGGAGTGACGGAGAAAAGTGTTTAAACGACTGGTTTCAGGAGGTGTGGACAAGTTATTTTACAAAGAATATCTTTTGAAACTTTACTCTTTGGACCTCAGGGCTCTTATCTCTGCTCGAACAGCTTCTAACACTCGAGAGAGAAAGAAACACCTGACATCGGATCACGTGACCCTTTTAAAGAATCGAGTTAGAACAGAGCGTGCTGGAGTTAGAGATGGAGAAGTGCTCTTAGCTGATTCTTGAAGATTGAAGGTGAGATCTGGTCATTCCACCAGGAGGGAACCTTTCATGTGAAAGTGGTTTTGCGTCTCTTTGGGATGATCGTTCACTCGCGGAACACAAGCTTCGAGGAGCAATGAATTTAGGGAAAGGGGTGCAGAGCCAGTGCTGGTTTTGTAGACAAACATTAATGCCATACACAGTTCATCTTCGTCAGGAGTTATTATAAGTTTGGGGGTTTGATTTTCATTTTTTCTGGAAGCTTTAAGTGCAAACAGATGAAAGCCTCTTTTCTTTGCCGTCAGATAGGTGTGTGTATCCTATCATCAGAGGTTATGAGTGTGTTTGTGTGTTCCCAGGCTCCCATCCATAACCCGGATCAGTTCCGAGCGCTGGGTCTGAGCGCCCCGGCTGGAGTGCTGCTGGCCGGACCGCCTGGCTGCGGGAAGACCCTGCTGGCCAAAGTGAGTCAGCTCCAGAACCCTTCAGCCCACTCGACTCTCTGGCTCCGTTTCTTCCTGTATTCTTCACTGAGAAACCTCTCTCTCTCTCTCTCGTTACAGGCCGTCGCTAACGAATCAGGCTTAAACTTCATCTCTGTCAAGGGTCCAGAGCTGCTCAATATGGTGAGTTTCTCCCGTGTCATTGTGTTCAGTTCAAGATGAGAAGACGACACGTCCAGGTCTCTTTGCACCCCAACATCAAAGTTCATTATACTTTGCATAACGTCCAAAAGAAGTTATTAAGTAGCTAAATAAACTAGGAGGTTATAAACTACGAGTGTCAGTATAGCATAACAGATTTTTCATTCCATGAAGGAAAGATGGACACTGTATCATGTATCGCTACAAATACACCTGCTGCTGATGACCGCATATTTTCAACACACAATATGAGGAATGATGCAGTGTTTATGAATGAAAATATATTTCATCATGAGATGTGCTGTTTGTTGTGTGTGTGCAGTATGTGGGCGAGAGCGAGCGGGCGGTCCGGCAGGTGTTTCAGAGAGGACGTAACTCGGCGCCCTGCGTCATCTTCTTCGACGAGATTGATGCGCTGTGTCCTCGCCGCTCCGAGCACGAGGTGACTCTCACTTCACTGCTGTTTCCCGGCTTGTGTGCGACTGCCTCGTAACACGGCTCTGTGTGTGTGTCATCAGTCAGGAGCCAGCGTCCGCGTGGTGAATCAGCTCCTCACTGAGATGGACGGCATGGAGAACCGCCAGCAGGTTTTCATCATGGCCGCCACCAACAGACCAGGTGACCAGAGTCTCGTTTAGGGCCATTTCAATTATGATTCCAGTTCATACGTTTTCACTCCAAAGAAGTCAAACACATTTATTCTGTGTGTCAGAAATCAGACACGGACTCGGTTTGTTTGCAAAATAGAGCTGCGTGATGAATTGAGGGTTTTGGGGGAGGTATATTGTGTTTTTGGGGTTTCTATAATGCCACTTCCTGTCTGTCTGTAGATATTATTGACCCTGCTGTGCTCAGGCCAGGACGACTGGACAAAACTCTGTATGTGGGTTTACCGCCGCCCGCAGACAGACACGCCATATTAGTCACTATTACGAAGGTAAACATCCCCTAACCAAACATGACATCAGCTTATAAAACATGCAGGATGTTGATGATGACAAACTCGTGATTTTGATGTTTCAGGGCGGCACCAAACCACTTCTAGATTCAGATGTCAGTCTTGAGGAAATTGCCCATGATGCTCGTTGTGAGAGTTTTACGTGAGTTTCTATGTTGTCATCAGAGCTCATACATTCAGATGCATTAGGGGTGTAACGGTACAGGAAGTGTTCAGTGTGTGTCTTTTAAAACTGAATGAACAGCTCATGCCTCATGAGGAACATTTTAAACCGGTTGAATCATACCCACTTTTCATATACATGCTCCGTTATCCTGCTGTACTGAACCCATGCCATCAAAACCCAGCTACATAGTGAATCGTCATGATCGTGTGAGGCTCCACCCCCAGTACGGATGGATTTGTTGCATTAATTTCTGCTTTCATATGTCATCTCAATAAGTGTTTCTGCTACGAGGCATGAAAGAGACTGAAGTGCAGCCTGCAGAGACTCGTTCTCTGCTGTACTCAGATCGGTATATTGTTAACAGATCATGTTGTGTATTTGGACTGGTTTTATTGGCTGAGTGTGTGTTTCAGAGGAGCGGATCTGTCCGCACTGGTGCGAGAGGCGTGTGTTAACGCTCTGAGAGTTCACCTGAACTCAGGACCAGAACACACACACACAGGTAACACACACACACACACACACACACACACACATCACTGATGAATCACCTGCGCTCTGTGATCCGGCCTCAAACTCGTGATCTCTCTTTACAGAGCCGGTGAAGGACATACGAGTGAGCCGGGTTCACTTTGAAGACGCCTTCAAGAAGGTGCGGCCGTCGGTCTCCAGGAAGGTGAGTGTCATCCCAGAGATGCTGAAAACTCATTTCATTATTTATTTATAAAGCACATTTAAAAACCACCCAAGGCTGACCGAAGTGCTGTACAGATCAGGAAACTTCAATAAAAACCTAAATCTGTTTTGATGTACAAGAGGAGAGTGATGACACCATTCAGATTGATCTCCGTAGACTATTCCAGAGTTTAACCCAGGAGATGGATGTGACCATGTAATGAATCTGATGAATAAGAAACAGGAAGTTCAAATTCTGTTCTGAGTTTGACTGCTAGCTAGTGCAGAGAAGTTCAACGGGAGCAATGCGACTGAAGTTTGAACGCTGGCTGCTGCCTTTGAGTCATTTGAAGGCATCCAGTCGATGATGGGTTTCCTCCATAATAGAGTGGATCGTAGAAGTCAAGCGATGGAGTAATACATATAGACAGAAATCACTTGGACAAAACAGTTCTGATGTCAGTTCAGTATTCTCATTTGAGGCCAGAAAATCGTGAGCCATAATTTGACTTCCTGTAAACGTGCTAGCAGGACCTCTGTGGAGCTTAGGTCATTGGGCTACATCTCTTTTAAATAACGAGCCCTTCTGAACACAATGGCAGCAGATATAAAGAGAACACTGTTGGAGCGAGAATAGATCCCTGTGGAACACCGGAGACAGGAAGTGCTGCAGGGGAAGTTTGTTTTCCAGAGCGCACACAGAACTTTCTGTTAGTTAAAAAGGACTCGACAGCTTTCTGGAAAACAGAGAGACTTCCTTAAAACACCTACAAGATGATGTCGTACTCAGTCGACGAGTTTGATCGGAGAAACCCGTGTGTCCAGGTCAATAATACAAAACCCCGGTCCGTGCACTAACTAAAGGAATCCATAATGGCTCACCAGGACAAGTACGGATATTAAAATCACCAAGCAATAAAATAAATGACTACATTCCCCTGAAGTCTGCAGAAGCGCGGGGATCCGCACACTATACTGCATTTGCCACGTCAGTGAGAGACCACTGAACATCAAATAAATGCAGCCACATAACGAGCTTTTAAAAACCATTCACGACGACCAGAGGATCGCAAAGAGTTAAAATGAGCCGATTTGAGGAGTGAGTTCAGAGCAGGACTCAAGCGCCCCTGTTTAGTCCGTGCTTCTGTCGTGAACAGAAAATCCAGTTTGTGCAAAATAATAAAGTCCAACACCACACGTATAGTGATATTCTGTTCAGTGAGTGAAGAAACTGCTGGAGTACTCCTGACGAGAGATGCCTGTAATCTGGGACCGCTCCGTGCTTTACTTCCTTCATTCATTATGAAAGCTCTTCTGCTGAGCAAGAGTTCAGTGACCTCAGCACCATGTGACTGTACTACGTCACCGTCCCTGGTCAAACTTTGTCCATCTGAAGCAGTGTGTGAAGAGTGTGTGTGTGTGTGTGTCACTTTTGTTTTTCTTCTAATGATGAGGTTTTTTTGTCTTCTTTGCAGGACCAGTTAATGTATGAAAAACTGAAAGAGAGCCTCATAAGATGACAACCGTTTGGTTCTGAAAAGATAAATGTCTTTCTCCTGATCGTTTTGTGCATTTGTCCAGATTTCTGCTCCTGGAAAACCAACTTTACTTTACTTGAGGTATATATGCAATAAAGTGCGTTTACTACGTGTTTATATCTGTGTCTGTGACTTTTGCTTTAAAATCTGCTGCAACGGTCAGCTTGTACAGAAAAAACCTGATTATACACAATAGATATAAGTAGGTCTTGTAACCCAGTCCTCAGGTGTGTGTGTGTGTGTGTGTGTGTGTGTGTGTGTGTGTGTGTGTGTGTGTGGGGAGAGAGAGACTGGAAATGAGCACTGCCAGTCAAAGGTTTTGACACTTCGCTTTTATCATGGTAGTTCTACAGGAATATTTAGTGTACAAATATAAACGCTTTCTTCACTAATGAACCAGTATCCCACCGTCTGAACGTTTGACCGTGGAGTCCTACCACTCCAATATTCAGGTTCACATACACACAATATTAGATGCCCAGAACGATTGTTAGACACCAGCTCAAATTTATTAAGGCTTTTCAGTTCAGGCGATATAAAACGTATAAATGTTGTCAATCCAATACTTCACTGTTAGCCAAGGTTCTTGGTTATTTGATGAAATGATGAAGTAACTGTCCTCTACACCAGACCGCTGAGATCCACTGAACACATCTGCACTCACTGTAAAACATCATACAGAACTAGTGCTGTCCAACTATTCATCTTCGACTGCGTAATGAGTGTGTACGGTGTGTGTATTATGCATTTATAACTATACACATGTTGTTTATATATAAAATATGATATAATTTATCTACATATATACATGTAAATATTGTCACAATATATGCATAATACATATACACCGTACACACCGTTTTTAACGGATTAATGGTTTGTCAGCGTTGTTCACACAGATCCCAGCTGACCTGCTCTCATGTGTAACGAGTTAGAAACATCAGCGCTCAGATGCAGAACGTGTCGCACCCATTAAACTACAATAAAAGCGTCTGAATCTTCAGACCATGTGCAACCGAGGAAACCAAGCGGTTTGGTTCACAATTAAAATGTGTCAGCACACGTGCTAAAAGCCAACAAGTAACATGGACGAGTCTTTGGTGCGTCACAGACGGTTAAAAAGCTGCTGGTCTCTTCGGCAGGCGAAGGGTCAGAGTCTGCGCTTGGGTCACTCCTGCTTGACCTCTCCGGTCAGCCGCCTCTTCACACGCGAGTACGGACTCAGTTCATCGTCCATGATGAAGTCGTAGAGGACTTTTACCCAGGACGTGTAGCAGGGCAGGTCTCTGTAGTACTCCGCTGCGATCTCCTTCACCTGAGGAAGAATGGTGAGAGAGGCGGTCAGTGTGTGATGATCTGATGGCAGACACGAGCTGCATTGTTTACATGTCTGTCGTCGGGCTGAGCTCACTAGACTAGTTCATCTTTCACATCAGACGAGACTGAAGGATTAGCTGATTGTTGTCTGTAACTAACCTCTTCTTTAAATGAAAGCAATCTCTGAATCTTGCCACAGTCAACAAAACACTATCAGTGTTACGTTAACATGCATAACAACAGGAATTAAACACAACATGCTTCCCCCGTCTGACAGGATGTGGGAAAAACTGATCATTCCTCAAACCTTCAGCAGCGTTACTCTCTCTGAATCAACTCGTGTGTCTCGAGTCCTTCGGAGCAGGGACTCGGCTCTGTTTTATGGTTGTTCAGGTGGTTGCTGAAGTTTATTACGTGGAATATACAAAAATAGCATTTAAAAGTTTTATATGAAATCAATATTTTTCAAAAGCTAAGCCATAAATCTAAACAAGCTGTGTTTGATAACTCAGAAACACGTGAACTGAACTGAATTCTGGGCTCTCACCATGGGCAGTCGGCGTCCCGGGACGCTGGGGAAGTCATGGTGCTCGTTGTGGTACCCGACGTTGAAAGTCAGCAGGTTGAGGGACCCGTAATAAGAGTAGGTCTCGTGGCCCTTGAGGAACATGTAATGTTCTGCGATGAAGTGTCCCGAGATGGGATGCAGACCCATTCCTAGCAAGGAGCCCATCATCATGTAGACCAGGGGCTTGGCGCCCCAGGCCCAGTAGAGCAGGTAGTTGAAGGCCAGCTGTATGGCCACGTTCAGGAGCTCCAGCTGGCTGATGGGCTTGGGGTTGATGCAGAGGGGACGGATGGCGTAGAAGAGCGGCTGGAACATGATCCAGACCAGCTTACGCAGACGGGTGCAGAAGAACCAGCCCTCGAAATCCGTGGGGATGTCCACGTCCACGCCGTCTCCACCCAGGTAGCGATGGTGGTCCAGGTGGTAGCGCTTAAAGGAGGCCGAGTAGGGCAGGCCGATGGGCAGATTGGCGAAGATGGCGAACCAGCGGTTCCACCTGGCGCGGTTGTTGCCGAAGGCCGTGTTGTGCGAGATCTCGTGAATGGCGAGCGTCATCGAATGGTTTATGCAGCTCCCGAACACGTACGTCCAGAACAAGACCCATTTCCACGACAGGTCCTTCACCAGGTAGAAGGCCAAGAACTGGACGGCGACCATCGTGCAGACGATCCATTTCAGTCTTGGGTCAGGTCCCATCAGAGACTTGATCTGTGGGTATTTAGCTGCCAAAACAAGCAAGACAAGCATTAAAGCACTGAAACAGTCTGATGTGGAGGAAGAGTGCATGCAAATGATCTACATTTCCATGACAAATCGACACCGGCGGGATCTGGTGCACAGGCTCGTGTGTCTCTGGCATGAAACATCAGCTCTTTGACCTCGTTCTCATCTTTATATCCTCCTGAGACCCAGGGGAAGAAAAGTTGTGTGAATGTAGAATTTCTCATGTTAAAAAAGAGATATATAATTTATAAAAAACTAGATTTTATACTCAGTGGGGTTTTTAAATAAAAAGGCATGAATGAACATGCATCTTGTTTTTTTCTCAGAGAAACTCCCTAAAATGTCCACTACAGAGGTCTGAAGCCTAAAGTTTCTGAGAAACCACACCAAGCACGCAGTAGAATTTAAATGTGGGCACTTTCCATACAAGCACTGACCGCTCTGAGGCCAGAGTGCTACTTTAAAGTCTAATCCAGGGGTTTATGTGTTACATAATGCAATACGGCAAGGTAATGACAGTCAGGCTGACAGAACACACGTCCGGACAGGTATGCTGGGTACTGGATCGTCTCCAAATCAGACAAACATGAGCTCACACGAAGACAGAGTTTGCTGAACAAATATCACAGCGAGGACGAAGCGTTGTTTTAATAAGAGCAGGAGAAATGATCTCACTCCACATACATATTCAGCGCAGTGGGGTTTCGAGAAAATAATAGTGACACCAAATGCAGCTTCATTCTTCATTCAATTCAAACTAAAGTTAAACAGAAGTATAAGCTACAGAATCCTTCTCCAGATCATGAATAAATCATGAATTAGCAACAGAGCGGGTGTCCATAAACCAGCTGTAATGTTTGTCTAATCTCCAGCTATAGATCTGCTGGCTCATCAGCTTTATCAGAAGACATATTACTAATTAACAGCAGACTTCTGTTCGTTCATCCTATTTATTTATTTTATTCTAAAACTGCATATCGTTTTCTGTGGCTCTTGGGATCTCGTCAGGGTTGGGACTAGCTTAAAAAAATTAAGAACTAGTTAGCTAGATAAGAGAGAGAGAGAGAGAGAGAGAGACATTGAGAATGAATGAACAGAATTAGAGAGAGAGAGCAGCAGCTAGCCTTCCTCATGTGACTCTCACTCGCCATTTTAATCTTAATACATCATTCATAGTTCAACAATCAGCATATGGATTATTAAATGGTTAAAAACAGATACAGCATCGCGCTATAACGTTACATGCTGTATTCGGATAACGTTAGTTATGCAACGAATTAATTGTTAACTTAGTTAGCTGCTAATAATTGAGCACACGCAGTTTACCCGGTCAGCTTCATATATCATGAGATAAATTCTCCAAACATAACAATAAAGTGCATTAATGTCGGAGCACGTTAACAGATGTAGTTTCTGAAGCGATTTAACGGAGGTTGAGTTCTCTTCAGGGAGTGGCCCTCACATAACGGTCAACTACCGACGAGCTCTCCACACACACGGCTTTCTCCCTGACTGAACTACCGCGCACAGTACACACGGATCAGAAACACTAACGTTACAGTAAAATAACACAAAGAGCACTTGGATCATTGGAGTTTCCGCGGGTTAAGTTACTCATTTGAAACTCGGCTAAACGCCACATAATCCATCGTAACAGCTCAAAGCGACGCTGGTATGTAGGAAGAAGCGCTGTGTAGTAACGTCAGCTAACGTTTTCCTGATAATAACGAGGGCGACTCACCCAGGATCTCTTTCCTGCGGTCGGCGTGAGGCTGGTCGGTGTAGACCCACTCAAAATCCTCGCGAGGTACGCGGTTCCCCATGTCTACTCCGGTTCGGAGGCTGACAGCGCTTCCGCAGGATGTGAATGTACAAATAATACGTTTTTACTTTACTCGGGTCTAACAGCAGCTCTCCCACATCCTCCCCTTCGCAGTCTTTCTCTCGAGTCTAGAAGATCTTTCGATTTCTGAACGCATCACGGTGGGCGGAGCTTCCCGCTGACGCCACTCCTCTTTCCTGCGAGAACGCGCCAGCTTCACTTTAGAGCAGTGGTTTTCAACCTGTGGGCCGTGGCCAACGGTATTGCAGGGGGGCCGCCAAATATTATTAATAGAAATTGTAATATTGATAATATAATTAAAAAAATTCTAGTTTGCTGATCCGTTATGTATATTTTCTGTTTATTCAATACATTACCAGTTTATTCAATAAACACAATTAACAGCCTTGCTTCCGAGTATTAGTTAACCCGACACAAAAAGCGGGATTTTTAAAATTCTTTTGCAGTGGGCCGTGGAAACATATTGGTTTGCCTGTGTGGGCCGTGAGTTAAAAAAGGTTGGGAACCACTGCTTTAGAGGTTATAAAGCCGCTTTCTGCTTAATGTTTATGTGCAGTAAATAGCATGGCGAAATCACCTACGCACATGTATTGAGCTAAACATTTAACGGGTTGTCTATTATTTTAATATGTTAATATTTTAATAGGTTTACTTATGT
>JAUMHQ010000070.1:2096457-2111345 GCA_032361165.1 Enteromius paludinosus
TGTACAAACTACTACTACATATACTGTACAACATTACTTTGGTGTAAAGCTGCTTTGCAATGATATGTATCATGAATCAAATAAATTTGAATTGAATTGAATTGAATTGAATCTTACATCTATCAGTTGTGAAAGTTACCTCAAAGGGAAGCACATAAGTCTGGTTTTCATGAGAGCACCTGGACATTTGGTGTGGTGCTCACCCTGCACATTATCAATTATTATTTGAATAATAGTATTATTGCACTTTATTTATTTATATTTGTTTAAATTAAAACAATAAAGGGTATATTACATTAAAAAGTGAGTATTAAATAAATTCAGACTTTGCTCTGAAACTGGCAGCACATAGTCTAGATTCATGCTTTGGGTTTGAAGGGAAATCTTATACAGATAAAAACACAAATGAACAGTTCAGTTTGGTCATGCATGCGCACCACTTATGTGCATCCCTAAATGTAATGGAATATTACTGTAGTGGTCACTGTTGCTAAGCTGTAACGTACGGGGCCTGATCACTTTGTCTGGGTTTGGTTTGTGGTAATGACTGTATTATTATCCCTTCATGTTTTCTTCATTTACGACACCTGATCTTCAGCTCATTATGAACGGAACTGAGTGTGTCAGATAAGAGACTTCTCTGGTGCTCAAGGATGCTGCATCCCTTCAGTTATTTTCTTCAGACTGGTAAAGGAAAGTGGTTTCATTGCTCCCTCAAAATGCTCTCCCATCTTTTCACCACGGAGCAAGTCTTCATCTTCACTTCTCATCAGCAGTGCAATACAATGGGCAAATACCATCCGGGAGCATGAGTCAATCATCAGATCCTGTTCTGCCTTTGTCACCCATTTCTCTTCATTATCTAAACTGTCCCATTCAGTTGTAACCCACTTCCACCTCTTCTCTTTTGTGTCATGCCCTCTTCCCTTCCCCACCCTCTTCTCTTCAATGGATATCAATAGTGCTACTGTCACTTCATGCTACACCTGCCTAGGGACAACACTGGCGCCTGTTGTTTTCAGTGAGGTATCATCTTTCCTTTTACAGAACAACTGAATGGAACAGCCAATCAGAATTCACTGGGCTGAGACTGCATTGTCCTCCGTCGGAGATGCCCTGCAGATGGCGAGAGCTGTTTCCAAATGGTCATTTCTCGTTCTGGTAGATCAATCTGCTGCTTTTGACTCCTGCGTTACCTATCAGATCTTCTTATCACATCAACTTCACTGCACTGGTTTGATTCATACCTCATCATAGCACATCAACTAGTCACGGGGTGGTAGCCATGCAAACCCATTCATTTGGTCTCACTTCAACACTCAGTATCAGCTTCATAAGCAGATGTACCTGTTGTGAGGTCCATTGAGTACTTACCCAGTCAGTACAAGCTTTGTTTAACTTATCAAACAACCACAGTCATTTGTAAAATTCAAATCAAGACTATTCATATTTTGTGTTCAGAATAAATAAATAAGGCGAGCAGCCTCAAAAAAAGCAGGTCATTTTGCAGTGGGGTCTTGTATAATGTTGAAGAGGTTTATTTTGCAAAACAATCTACTGACTGTACACGATCCCTTCACCTTGCCGTGTACCCCTTCTTATATATCTGTGCCCCTAGTTTGGGAAACATTGCCCAAATGTGTCCTGAATTTCTAGGGAGATCCTCTCCTGGACTGAACCATACTTTCTTGATGAAGTAGATCAGTTACCATTAACTTTTATTATTAAATAAGTGTGTGAGTGATGTCTGCCCCACCATCCAGACATTGCTCTAAATCTCTTGACATTTACATTTATTCATTTAGCAGACACTTTTATCCAAAGCGACTTACAGGTGGGGAAAACAGCAAGCAATTAGTCCTAAAGAGGCAAACAACAACTTAGGAAGTGCTCATAATACCGTAATTGCACAACATGATTTAATGAGGTTTGCACCAGTCAGTTTACTGGGATTTGCGCCCTTTTCTATCAGCCCAGTCTGATAGTTGGATAGAGTCATAGTGCTATAAAAACATCTTGTAATGTTCAGAACTCAAAACCTTCTTGTTAGTGTTCTGCTCTATGACGTCACAGTGTGGATAAGTACCGCCTCCACAGAAGAAGATCAATGATCTTTCAGAGATCAGGCCAGCATGGCATCCCTCAAACGCTCCCGATCCTCTGTGAACACATGTGCCAGGACATGCATCGACTGGGCTCTGACTAAATCCCAGCAAAGCATGCAGATAACAGGGGATTTTCACCCCTGCTCACGCCTACTACCACTGGATTTTGTGTATTAGTGACAGTTGACCAGTTTTCCAAAGCATGTCATACGAAACCTCTCAGAGACCTGTCATGGAGGCACTTTTCTAACATGTCTTCTGGAAATTAAGCTTCCCAGAACACCGATCTACTAGACGAGGCAAACTAGCATGAGAGAACAATTCCCAAAATCCTCTCTCCTCTATCACACGCCTTCTGCTCTCTGTGGTGACTCCTCCTTGCAGCAACAATCTCAGTTGTGTCAAGCACAAAATGTGTTAAGACGTGCTTTTTTCAATTAAATAATCTCCTCTGAAAGAGAAACTCCTACAAATGCCTGCGTCCATGCTTTTTTATTGCTATTATCAATATCAGTAAAAAAATTCTAATATGATATATTCCTGCCTCATAGGCACAATCAGATCACGCTGGGATGTTATTTGAAATATCAGCTGGAGTAGCCATTTTCAAGCATACAGACACAACTTGCTTATGACTATCCTAGCCCTAAGGCAGCAAAGCAGTGCATTACACAGACAGAATGAGGATTAGATGTTGCTGTGCCACAGCTGTAATAGTCACACGGTAGAGCAGGGGAGTTCAGCTCCAACACTCAACCATGTTGTTTCCAGTTATCCCTGAAGGAGCTGAGTGGTTGGATCAGGTGTGTTTCATTAGGGCTGCATCTACCCTCGGCAGGGCTCCGGTCCTCAGAGTAATGTTCAGTGCTGTTGTGTGGTGTGTCGCAGGTGTGTGTGTTGTGGTTTGAACTGACTAGCTTAACCGGTTGATTAGAATTGTTAAAGCCCAAAATATGTGCCTGTGCTCAATGTTGTGCGGCTTCGCTGCCATTCCTACTTCAGCCCTGAATATGTTTTAGATATACTTTGAATGCAGACATACTACCCTTTCTCATGCTGTATTATCAAACAAATAATGTAAAAGAAAGCTCAAATCAAAGAGTCTATAAGACTGGACAAAGATTCTAAAGTGTTACTAAACGAAAATGTTCAATGCACAATGTCTGACATGTTTTTTGAGGGGTTTCGCCAAGATACCTAAAAAGATGGCAATAGTTTTTACTAAAAATCTTATAAACATTTCAGGTTATTATTTTAAGAATTACTATTCAAATGCTGCTGGTTTTTATCAGAAATGTTACTTTATTTCTATGTATATTCTATATTCTCAAAAGCACCTTTGAGAGCTTGTGGCTGAGGAGATTCAAATCTGCATAGATGTTAAAGTTTCAATATAAGTGATGCTTACAAGTGTACATATTACGTATTATAATATAGTAATTAATATAATATAATATAAAATGTATAGTGTAAAGTATATATTTTATAGCTAGTGCTTTTCTTTCTTTCTTTCTTTCTTTCTTTCTTTCTATGTTGTCCTGTTATGATGAATGTGAAACGTGTTTTTGTTGTATTATGGGAAATGTTGTACATGCTATTAATGAGCCGAGTACGCATAAATACACGTTAGATTTTCACTTGGATGTGGAGTACCTGGAGATTTCTGGCAAGCCTCATCTGATCTTGTCCAGCAGCTGAATATTATAACTCTCGGGTAATCTATGGTAATATGTGTGCCTGGAGTCAGATGTAAACACACCTGAAGCAGCTAATCAAGGGCTTCAGGATCACTAGAAACTTCCAGGCGTGTGTTTCAGGACAAGCTGGAGCTAAACTATAAACTTTAGTGTGCTAGAAAAAGTTTTCATTCTAAATACTGAATTCTGGAAATGTTTTTTGAATTTCAAAACAAAAACTAAAAGGACTTTCAAATCACATAGAGAACATAACAAATGTTTAAACTGAGAAGATTCACTTCTATCTATTAAATGAGCTCATTTCAGATCCGATGCCTGTGACAGGTCACAAAAGTTGGCACAGGGGCAGCAAAGGGCTGAAAAAGCAAGATATTTTGAAAGGATTCAGTTGGGAGAACATCTGGCAAATAATAAAGTTAACTGAAATCCAGTCTGTAACATGATTAACTATAAAAGAGACGTCTTAGACAGAGCCTCTCAGATTTAGAGATGGGCAGAGGCGCTCCTATCTGTGAAGGAGTGCATAAAAAGATCTTTAAAAACAATATACTCCAACTGCAAAGGATTTGTAAATCTCATCAGTGCAGTCTCTGTGCGTAAGGAACAAGGCCAAAGACCTTTGTTGGATGTCCTTGGTCTACGGGCCCTCAAACAATTTCTCAAAAATCTCTCTATCTCACGTCCCCTTTAGTTGTAGGAGTCTTACTTCTCCAAGCCCCTCATCATTTAGTTCGATCTGGTAAAGGCAGACACGGTTGTCTAAAGTCTGGACAAGCATTTTCTGTCTAGCTGCCACACGATGTTCTAAGATCCTGTTTTCGTAACTCTAAATACTGGCACCTGATCAGATATGCCTTTGTTCAGTCTTTTTTTCCTTGTTTTGAATCTTTATCACACTTGCTGTAGTTTTTAATCGTAGCTGAAGGGAAGGCAGAGCGTGTTAATGCCATTCAAGGCGTAATGACCAGAAATGTTCTTCTATTAAATTATATATAAACTCATTACACATAACCTGTTTGAATACGGTCTGCATTTCATAGACCTAATGTAACTTCTGTCTCTACAGTCAGAGAACTGTGTGTTATTTCATACAGGTGCATGTCTTTTAAAAAAAAGATTTCCCACATAACAAAGCTGGATTCCTCAACCTTAGATTACCAAGTTATGGTATTTCAGATGCAGAAAAACTAGTTCATGCATGCATGACTTCAAGACTGAATTGCATTGCACTGCATGCTTCAGTACACAAGCTGAAGTCAGTCCAAGATTTCTCAACGGGTCAAAAAACATGATTGTATCAGCCCAACACTGGCCAATTATAAAATACTATCTAGAAAGCCCTAAATGGTCTATTGATCTTTTATCTCGCTACAATCTAAAAAACTCTTTAGAGGACACACAATTCTGGACTTTTGATAGTAACAAGGATATCAGTCCACACAGGTCAAGCTTTCCTTGTAATGTTCAGGGCTCAGTTTAATATAGATTAAAAAGCATCTTTTTAGTATTCATATAATGCTTCTCATTAACTTGTGCAATTATAACCAATGGAGTCCTGCCAAATACTGCACACATGATCATCCTTTTGCCTGAAATGCAACAAACAGCAGCTTTTTTTAATTGGATAGCAGAAACGTTTACACCACCAGGCCGAACTTGACCTTGACCAACTATCTAACCCAGATATATAATGGTGGCTTTTCCAAATTGCATTTTGCAAGATTAACAGTTAAGGATGCGTCTGCTAACCGTTGAAACGGAGTCAAATGTTCCTGCCAATCAGAGGAATAAATCACCAAGTCATCAAGGTCAGCGTTGCACTTTGGTATTCCTGATAATACGGTATTAACAAGACGTTGAAAAGTTGTCAGAGCATTTCGTAATCCAAATGCCATAACCTTAAATTGCAGGGAATTATCCAGTGTAACGAACGCAGATATTTCAGCTGCACGAGAGGTGAGAGGGACTTGCCAATATCCTTTTAGTAATTCCAGTTTAGTTACAAACTTATCCCTTAGCCCAAATTATCAACACAGTCCTAGGCAGAGGATTACTATCTGGGACTGTAACAGAATTTACCTTTCTGTAGTCGGTACAGAACCCAAATGTGCCGTCTGGTTTTGGGGCGAGGAGACATGGAGAGCTCCATGGACTGAAACTAGGTTCAACAAGATCTAATAAGTACCAAACTTCTGCCTTTAGTGCAGATCGTTTTGTACAATTTACCTGGTATGCATGTTGTTTAATCGGTGACGCACAAGTAATTTTAATATCATGTTGTAAGACATTCGTTTGAGTGGGGATATCATTAAACAACATGGGGAACTAATTATTTTAGTGATGTCCTGTCACTGTGTCTGTGTTAAGTTAGTAAGAAAAACCGGCAAAGTCTCATCTGAGCATTACGAACTGAAACACCATCATCTGCATGTGACTCACCAGCAGAGGATGATAACGATTTGCAACTCTCAGTAGTGGTGCTGGACACAATCACAGCAGGAGTCATATGGTCCAGCAAAACGGTACCAGGAACCAGGAATGGATTAATGACATGTGAGACAGCTTTTTTATCAAAGGGTTTCTTCATGCTTTTCTGAGCTTCGGCCAAAAACGTTTTTTGCAAACGTCCCGGCAGTGTTTAATCGTTCTCTGAAACGACTAACATAATCTAGTATATTTTCTTTTGAGGACGCCTCTTCACCCAACATTCCTTCTTTTAACATTCGAAATCTGCCGGACTGAAACCAAATAAAACTAAGGGAACCCCCTCATCCCAGTCCCGCGCAGAACTTAAGCAGTATTTACGCAACATTCATTTTCGTTTGGTGAAAGCGTTCGATCGAACCCTGGCTTTCTGGATGATATGGGCTGGAAGCTCTGTGCTTAATCCCCAGAGCTTTTCCAGAGAAAATTCGCTCCTTGAAGTCAGAAGCAGCAGAAGTCATTTTCCTCAGGGGAATTGCTTCTGGAAATCGAGTTGCCGAGCACATAATTGTTAACAAAAACTGATTTCCTGATTGTGTTTTAAGTAAAGGGCCAAAACGGCTCACCAACATGGATCGGAACTAACAGAGCAGCTGGGATCTTTTGATTTGGCTTTCCTGTTACAATACTGACATACAAGCCAGAAACAGTGCCTCAAGATTCGATTATATGTTTTGTAATTCCGAGGTGACCAGATAAATAATGATCACGAGCCTAACTTAGCACTTGCTCTCTGTAAGTGGATGGCAGTAGTCCATCTTTGTTGTCTGTTGCAGACTTTCAGCTGCAGAGAAGCAATTTACCAAAGAGGGATCACCACCGCACGAGTTACAGGTACAGTCAATACTTCCGTCTCTTGCAGCATTAGACCACACTTTTTATCCTTCACAACTTGTGTTTCGGGCACTACACTTTCCTCCGCAAAAAGGGCCAATATAATTGAGTCATTTAAAGTAATATCATGGCCTATTCGTTTCGCTTGTGCGCGAGTCACAACGTTAGCCACATAAACATCTGGATGCTCATCAGCAATGTCATCTGCACCAACAAAACAATCAGGCTTGTCAACAACCTCTACCACTGGGGTTACTTTTCCTCCAGCTAAGACATTACTGAGAAAGAAAGCAAGAAATGAGGAACGCATCCCAACTTGAACAAATCCCGTGAGCAGCTCACACTGTAAATGTATCTCAATACCCTGAACTAACACACTCGAACCACACGATGTCTGTTCTCATAACGGGATGACATCAGATATAACGAAGGGCTGGCTTGCACCAGTGTCCCTTAATATCTTAACAAGACCTCTTTTTGGTCTTCAGGTCTACCATTTACTGACAACAACCTTTTCATTACAAACGGTTTAAATCTTTCATCAACATTGCTTGTTATCAGGACGCACAGATACAGTTTTTACAAAACCAACAGGTTTCGGCTGTTGTTTTCCTTTTAAAGTTCAGCAATCACATGACCTGTTTTATGGCAATAAAAACATTCCCTCGATTCAGTCCAAACTGGTCCAAACCACCCTTTCAGATAAGCAACCTTTAAAATCTTCTAGAAGCACCAAAAAAACATCTAAATCTTGCACCTTACTTGCCGTTAGACATTAACAAAAAATAATTAGTTTGTCCCTAGCGAATGTTTGCTGCGCTGATTTGTTATGCTTTTGAAAGCGCTGCCTGTATGCTTCAGGTACCTATTCATACACAGCGTTCTTCACAGACCCATACTGTAAGCCTTCTTCTAATGGTAGCGCCGAACAAACCTTACAGTGCAATAAAAGAGGCCATACCTCTTTCGGCCAATGGAGTGCAAAGCAGTACAGTAAGTGTCCACCTCAGTTTCTCTGAGATGAGGCACTACAGCTCTATGTTTACGAATATCAAAAGCAGCTGTTGAACTATCGCTTGTAACTATTACGGGGTAAACAGGATTAGGTAAGCTTCATCACCTCCAGCGCAATTTTGTAGCAATTTACCTTTTTCACCTTCAAACTCTAACGTACGGACCTTGAGGCGGAGCTCCATCTTGGCCTGACGTGATCGAGCCCACTCCTGCGCTTCCGTCTGTATACGGGCGAGCCGGACCTTAAGCCGCACATCGCTCTCAGACCTACCGGAAGGCAGAGAGAAAGGACAAAAGGGCGGCAAGATGGCCTTGGCATCGGTCTCCACCTCCACTTTGCTCAGCTCCTTCAGGTGGTCTCCTTCTAGTGGTCAGCAATCCTTCCTACACCTTTCAAATTTGTGTAATGTTGGATTATCAATAAATGACTGTAAATCAAAGGTATTCATGTTTTATCTCTATTACCGCGCAAACCTACATAGAGGTATAAGCCCACACACAGAATTAAAGATCAGATTGTTTGGATCCTGGACAAGCCCCCATAAACGCTACTTCCCTGTTAGATCTTTTCAAATTTGTACAGGTCTGTGGGTTCACGGGGAAATAACATTTCTGTGTGTGAGTGTGCAATCAGGCTCGCAGGCAAATAACGGATTCGGTTTTTATACTGGATGACAGTGCTCAGTGAAAGAGTGGTAACAAGATCTTTCCCATATTTACAGTATTTACAAATTGATTGGATAGCGTAACCCAGGACGTCGTCATCCTGATTGAAAAGTGACTGATGTGCCAACCTGAATATGAAACACAAGCATGTACATAACAAACAGCTTGAGGGAAGTCCAGAGCCACGAAAGAGGAAGTGATCTCCGCTTCAGGGCAGTGAAAACCAAGAGGAAGAACTAACTAGTTACTTTCTGAAAACTGAATTATTGCATTTGATAGTTTTTATTTTGATTAACACTAAATGTGTTTGTGGTCAGGTGAGATGAGTAAATGCATGTGGTGACTGATTTCTCTCAACACCTGAATGGAATAATGATAATAGTAATGCATTACTTGTTAAAACGTTATCTGATTACGCAACCCAGGTTACTTGTAATGCATTAGCCCCAACACTGGTCGATAAACTCCACTTAATATCTCCATCTCTTGGGTGACAACGTGTTGGTAAAAATGAAATGAGGGCATCGGCGTCAAAGTGCACCAAGTTAGCTGGATGTAAAAGCTCACTGATCAATCATTCTGCCCTGCTGAAAATAACAGCATGCTGGTTAGGTCGGTTTGGAAGCTGGGATGCTGGTTTATGCTGGTCACGTGCTGGGAAAGGACCAGTATAAACCAGCATCCCAGCTTCAAAACTGTTATTTTCAGCTAGGTGCTCGAGGATTAGCTGAACGTCTTCTACATCCATGTGTTAGTCGCTCTTATGTAGCAACCGCTCATAAAGAGTATATGAACATGTATTTAAACAAACTACGAAAACATTTCAGTAAATAGGAAAACAAGGTGATCCACGCAGAGAAAACACTAGTTAACAGCTGTCATAAACACATCAAATGAGATCAGACCAAGAAAGGAAAACATGAAAACAGGTGAGAAAGTAACAAGGAACCTAATGGAAACTACGAGATGAAAAACTTTTAGTGAACAGGTGATAATTTCCCCTTCTGTAATAATGACCTAATCTATAAATTGGGAAAGGTCCCTAAAATTCTTGTCACCTTTTCTCTCTGCGCTGAAGCCGGACGTAGGTCTAGCTCCAGACCAGTCCCCATGAAACAGCTTGATGATCAGTTTTCTTTGATGTGTTGACCTATTTTTAATTGAAACATGAAATTGGTCGAGTATATGAACTTGTTTTTAAGTCCAGACCTGACAGACACGGCTACAGAAGTAAAAAGTTCCCTGTTTGGTGCCATTTTATGTTACTACAGTAAAAACCTGATTTTTAGGATTAATTCCACGGTCAGTGCCATCATATCAAGGCAAACCTGTTCGACTTGACCATTTGATTGACTCTAAATATCGTGATATGACAGTGACACGAAACCAGGATCATTCACCCAAACTGAATGATCAAAATATTCAAACCTCTTCGTGTTTCACATTTTATGTTGCAGCCTTATGTTAAACTGCAGTAAATTAACTACTTTTTCCCACATCAATCTACACTCCATCACAGCAACGCAAAAACAGAACCGACACAATTTCTAACAAATAATAAAAACCGAAATAGGAATGTTGCATCTAGCTAACTCTGTATTTAGCTAACGCACCTTTACAGTCTCAGCTCTTTTGTGTTTGATTCAACGAGCTTTACACATCAGCATTTCTTCAGCTAGATCGAGGAAGAGTCCTGGTTGTTTTAAACGTCTTCCATTCAGGCTACATGCTTCTGTGACCCTTCAGTGACGCAGAGTTTTGTTCCTCTTGCCCAGATGTGTGGCTTGACGCTCTCCTGTTTCTGAGGGTATGAACACTTATGCAATGAAATCATTTAGGTTTTTTAGCTTTTATTTACCTTTTAAAGTTATTTGTTTTGTCAGTAAGGCATATGGAGTTCAGATTGATTGATTAATGCAGTTTACATGAACATAAGGCTGCAACATAAAAAAAGTGGATAACAAGAAAGTTTGAATACTGTATTTGTTTAAAATGATCCCCTGTGAGGGTGTTCCACTTTCAAGCACTTGTGTCATGTTTTTATTAGAGAGAGACTGCAGGGCTCAGAATAAACCTGTGTGCTCCATCTTTACAGTGGGTGGTGTTCTTTAGGGCTGGTTCACCTCAACCACAGGAGCTCAGAGATGCCAATCTAACACAAAACTGAACCACTGCATAAAACACTTGCTATTAGAAGCACCGTTTCATTCGTTCCTAAGCTTGTAATAAATGTCAGTAAGAAAACCAGGAACAAGCAGGCCAAGCGCAGTAAGTGCTGTCGGAGGTGGATGCTTCAGTTTTAGGATGCAGTAATGTAAGGTAATCATACAGAAATACTTTTCTGATAAGGTCACTTCCTCTCTACACAAGCTAACCCGTGGTGTTCCTCAGGGGTCTGTTCTTGCACCTACTCTTTTCTCTCCATCTACTTCTCCTGGGGTCCATCTTAAGGAAACACAGCGCTTCTTTCCACTGATGACATGCAAATTAATTTTCTGTGACCTCGCAATAAATGCATGTTTTTAAATAGTCTATCAGCGTGTTTGGATGTTGTAAAATTATGGCTTTCAAAAAAAATTACAGAACCCATAACACGCTTAATCTTGAGTCCTTAAAGATTGTTATTTCATCCCAAGGTGTGGAAATTGACAATGGCTTGAGATTCGACAGACAAATCAGTTCTGTAGTGGGCTCTAGTTTCTTTATCTTTGCTTCCTCTGTAAAATTCATACCTTTCTTTCTAACGCCTCCTTAGAGGTGGCTATCCATGCGTTTATTGCGTTAACTCTCTGTATTCTGGGGTCTCGAAGGCTCAAATCACGTCATTTAAAACGCAGCAGCTAGATTCCTGAAGGATGTTACACCCTTCTGAGATCTCTACATTAGCTGCCTGTTCAGTATAGCACCGAATATAAAATCTACTATTGTAATCTACTAAAATTACTTGTCTATAAGTCTTTAAATAACCAAGCACGAATTTACGTGACTGACGGACTCCACCCGTACACTCCCAAACGAGGACTTCGATTGGGAAACAAGTTCCTCCTTCAGATTCCTATAATCTGCTTTAACACAAGGGCAACAGAACTCTCCCGACCCAAATTAAAATCAATTTAAATCTGCTCTCAAAACTCATCTGTTGGTCTTTGTTCTACTTTGCTTGACTGTTCTGAAGTTATTTTATTTGCGTCTGTCTCTTGTGAATTGTTGTACAGCACTTTGGTCGGCCACTGGCTGTTAGTAAATGTGCTTAAGAAAAAAACTGAAGTTCAACTAGAAAGAGCAAAACGACAGATAGATGCCGTGTGACAAGATTGGTCCACTGGTTAGTCAAGTTATCCCATCCCTTTGTGGAAAATCACATGACTGTTTTCATGCACAAGTTAAATAAATTTTTTTAACGCAAATTTTTTAGAAAATTACCATTTTCATCCAGCGTTTATTTTTTTTGTGATATTCCAAAATGTGCATGAAAATAAGTGGATGGAAACACAGTGTTCTGACCTGCTGGAGCATCACATCTTCGGTCACAGATTTACACCGAGCCCGAGAAACACCACGCTGACTGATTCTGTGGTTGCACTCTGACAGAATGATTAACCTCCAGCATTGCAGCAATGGATGCAAACCCAACATGTAATTCAGGGCCTGTACACCTGGTCACTTCATGAATTTAAATCAGATTTGGGGAAAAATAGATTTTTCTATTTACACTTGGCTACATTAATGTATATTTGCACAACGGATAAAAACCCAGTCTTAAACTGCCGTTTTATATTCGTCCCAGAACACCTCCTGAAGTGACTGGATTTAAATCAGTACCGAAAGAGTTCGGGAGGGCATTTACACTTGGTCTTTTCATAATCAGATAGCCCTCTGATCAGAGGAAATGGATGAAGTGACCAGGTGCAAACACGTCTCTTGTAAATATCTTCTTTCATGGAGTTTTCATGCTGGAAAAGTCTGTGGTGATGCAAGCCTGCTGTATAACAGCAATACCAGGGCTGTCCAAACTCGGTGTGCAGCCCAGTTTAGCTCCAACTTGCCTCAACACACCTGCATGGAAGCTCCTATAACGCCTAGGAAGAGCTCGATGAGCTGCTTCAGGTGTGTTTGATCAGGGCTAGAGCTAAACGGTGCAAAGCTATCCATTCCCTCCAGGAACTGAGTTTGAGAACAATGTCTAGAATTATCATCCGGACTCTGAAGAACTGATGTGTCTGGTTATGAGGGAAAGGTGATATTGCAGCTCAGAAACTAATGGAACCTTTCCTCCATTATTGTGCAGCTAGAATGAAAAAACATCAGTGTCAAACGACCAAGAATGTGCCTCATGGGCAAAAAGCAACTTCAACATCAATGATTTACTTTCCTAGTAACAAGGCTTTCCACAATTTTTATTGCACTGACACAGATCTATTTGCAGTAAATGATACACCTACAAACAGTGGCAGGTACGACATGGCATTGACACCTACAAGACACTATCCTCAGTGATGAACGATCTTTAGACAAACAATATAATCATGTATGCTACAGCTGCAGACGCCTGCAAGACCACTGACTCGCTCATACTGTCGAGGCACATCTCAGATGAAATATTTCACTCTTAGAACATACAACAAGCTGATATTTACCGTTTATATAACAATATAACTTAGTAGTCGGGTGAGGAACACCTCGTGTTCTCCAATTCCAGAAGGGGGTCTAAGTCTTAACTTGAAAAATTCATACAGAGTCAAAGCTACTTATGGTGGAAACTACTGCGGAGCGCCGAAGAAGCTGCGGCGCCATGTCTGAGTTCACGTCTTCCTCGTTCTTGCGGTTGATTGACTAAAGCTTCAGGTTTCCTCGAGCTCATTGGCATGAAGGTCGGGTAAACGTGAAAGACAAACGTTGCTCAAGGCAGATGCCAAACTTTAGAAACAGAAGTCAAGCGACGGGGCTCAAGCATATTATTAGTGTATATTAATACGTGTCTGATATGAGGGACGTGCCGACACAAAACAATAAGATTCCCCTCTCGTTATGATTTCCCTCCGCGTGCTACTCACGTCATCGTTTGACATAAGTGGAAAAAATGATATAGCTTTAAGGAAGCAAAAGAAAACCGAAAGGTACAGAGAAGGGTCCCTCTATTTCTTGCTACGCAGGCGTTTGGAGTGGCGTGGGAGGTCCGAGCACTTGTGGGGCCGTTTGAGACACCGGCCGCTCTCGCCCTCGGCGGCTGCGGAGGAGCTGGAGGAGGTGGAGGCCACCGCGCTGTCCATCAGTTCCCTGAGCTTGTGCTCCAGCTCGGCCAGCCGGGCGTTCTGCTCACCGATCACCTGCGACTGCTCCAGCAGCTTCTGCTCCTGGTCCTGCAGCTGCTTCTGCTGCTCCAGCTGCTTGACCCGCACCTCCTGCATCTCGCGCCGCAGCGCCGTCATTGACGCACCGTTCACCTTCACCTGCTGCTGCACCTTCGTCATCTCAGAGCGCGACGGAGTGTTCTTGGCCAGCAGGGACATGGTGGTCAGAGAGGTAGAGGGACCGGCCACTGCGAGAGAGAGCCGTCAGATTTACTGCACTGTATTTACTCAAGAACATACTTTAGTCCACAGGAAAGACAAAGGAATGAAGAGTCAACGTCATGCTCAGCTAATCAGTTCCTCTCAATGGGATCATGAACTGAGAAACCTGGCTTCCCTTGATCTTAAGACATATTTGAAGAAGTCTTTGTGCTTTAAAAACAGTGAGAACTCGAAACATTGTCATTCGTCTAAAAACAAGTGATTCGCTGCCCGCTTAGCCCCACCCACCGACTATACGTCGCTGTCCTCTTAGCCCCACCCACCGATTATACGACGCTGCCCGCCTAGCCCCACCCACCGATTATACGACGCTGCCCGCCTAGCCCCACCCACCGATTATACGTCGCTGTCCTCTTAGCCCCACCCACCGATTATACGTTGCTGTCCGCTTAGCCCCACCCACCGACTATACGTCGCTGTCCGCTTAGCCCCACCCACCGATTATACGACGCTGCCCGCCTAGCCCCACCCACTGATTATACGACGCTGCCCGCCTAGCCCCACCCACCGATTAT
>JAUMHQ010000070.1:2111909-2129698 GCA_032361165.1 Enteromius paludinosus
CCGCTTAGCCCCACCCACCAACTATACGTTGAGTCTGCTTAGCCCCACCCACCGATTATACGTTGCTGTACGTTTAGCCCCACCCACCGAATATACGGCGTGCCCGCTTAGCCCCACCCACCAACTATACGTTGAGTCTGCTTAGCCCCACCCACCGATTATACGTTGCTGTACGTTTAGACCCACCCACTGATTTTATATCACTACCTGTTTAGCCCCTTTCTAAAACACTACATACTTACTATCAGAAACTTTTTATAATATGTCAAACTTTTTAGTATATATCAACTTATTCTACTAAACCTACCCTAACTGTCTACTCAGAGTTAGTAGACATGTAGCAGACATGTAGCGGAACATTCATTCTTGGATTTGCACCGTAAATAAATGAATACGATTTAAATGACGTCTCGCACACACTGTGTTAGATCAGCGGTTCTCAATCCCGCTCTGCGCATTTCGTATGTTGCTCTTGTCATTTGTTCTGTTCGAACGTATGCACACTGCGAAGTGGACCTCACCGAATACTCCGCCATGATTCCAGTTCGAAGTGAATTTATACGTTCCATTCAAAGTGCATTTAAGTGTGCGAGATGTAATTTAAATCGTATTCGCTTATTTACGGTACAAATCCGTGAATGAATGTTCCGAAGTGAACTTTAACGGACACTGTGTAGGGTACATGTCAATCGGAACACAGCTCATGCACGGAGCTCTCTTCTAATGAGCTGATTATCAGAATCAGGTGCGTTAACAAAGAGAGACACGCTAAATATGCAGAGCAGGGGGCTGCGAGGACCAGGATTGAGAACCGCTGCTCTAAAGTGAACTATCAAAATAAAGTGAAACCAAAATAATAACAATGGCAGTTCATGACCCCTTTAACCTCACAAACAAAATGCAGGCAATTAAAAATGTATCAACAGACAATAAAACTGAACCAGGGAGATTGAATGAAGTCGTACCCGGAGCAGATCCGATCAGCCGTCCAGAGAGATCCGCGCCGGGAAGCCTCTTCTTCAGGATGGGGACGATCTTCTCGTCGAAGTACTCCATGGCCATGGAGGAAATGTCCCGCAGCTCTTGCAGCACCTCGTGGGCTCTCTGCGGCGCGCGTGTGGAGTTCACATACCGCAAAACACGGTAAATCTCATCGATCACCTGCGGGAGGAACACAACACTGTCAGACCACTCGGCCTTTCACGGATCTGAGCTGCTTACAAAATTATTTCGAATGACTTCATCACGAGAATGGTTTGAAATGTTTCACATAAACCTTTGTGTTTTGCTGTGTTTAATGATCGCATGAGAAGTTATATTGCTTAAACATCCAGAGGGGACAAATAAAAAATCTGACTCTGCTAGCAACAAAAAAAGAGCTGCTTTTTCAGGGGTTTTGGTTTCAAATCTAAACCTGACGGCAACACATCCCATCATTGTTCTTCCGTCACACACATGACAAACGCTGCTGATTTGCATTCACTGCCGCAGGCCTCGCAGCCAAGCAATGCTTTATATGCATGTTTGCATAATCCCTTCTGAGCTTTTGCATTTCCTCAAGAAAGATATTTTTAAACTACGACACACCCTACAAGACCACAATCTTACTTACTAGGATTACTGAAGAGATTACAGCTGATATGAACAGATGATCCTTCGTGGAGCTCCCTGAAGTGCGCACTAAGCCTCCGAGGGTGCAACCCAGCAGGACAGGTTTAAAACCTGCTGCCCGTCTCAGGATGACAGCAGGAGGCGTCTACTGATGGTGTGGCACATTAGCATTCCAAGATCTAGTCTACCTAAACATACAAATCTTAAAACGGAGACTGGGTGCCAGTTCTCTTATGATGATTATACAACACTGAACATAAATATTCAGCTGAGGAATACTTGGCACTTTAAGCACTAACCAAACCAGACAGATTGTTATTTCATGCTAATGATACGCCTTCATTAAAGGCGGATCACCGAAGACTCATGACACGGCTTTCATCTGGTCTGAGTGCTGACTGGATCCGCTCGGTTACTGCAGCTCTTTTTTGTTTTGGTGACACTGGTATTTCTGTGTTTGCAGTGAAAACTCATTAACTAAACATGCACCATCCTCTGGGTAAACATTCTGTAACTAATAGACAGTGACCTCACTAATATTTAGACACACGTAATAAAACTAAAGCTTAAAGATGTGAACTGATTCTGTTTCTAGCGGATTCGACCGGCAGCTAACGAAACACTGATGCTCACATCTACGTCACCCCTTAAAGAGCATTGAGCCGGAGTTTGAACGTGGAGATCAGTGTTTGAGAGGCTGGTGAAGGCACACCTCGAGTTACTGTATTTACAGGCGGTCGAGGCATTGGTTTAATAAGGTGGATGTGAAGAACGTGTTTAATTCTTTTCTACATGTGTCATAATGTCTGGATTTTCAGTGTTGTGTGGACCCCAGGAAGACTAGGCTCATGAGGGGAGATCCTAATACATACAATCCTTCCCACAACATAAAACACAACCCACTGACCAGTCATCCGTCCACATCTATAACCACGTATCAGCGCCCAAACAAACACAACCACACATCTTTATCAGCTGCTCCGATGCAGCAATGAACAGACATGCACAGGTACCTTTCCAGGAATGAAGCAGCAGAGGTTCGAGTCCACGTATTTCATGAAGGTCATGTTGAGCAGCGACAGGCGCGTCTCCACCGCCGCTAATATGTCTGCGTGCCGCGCTAGCGAGTGGTTCCTCCGCTCCGACTCCCGCCTGTAGACCAGCACAACACTCATTACAGCACACTCTACAGACGTCTTCATACAGAAACATACGTCACTGAAACCGCTGCCTTCTACACCCCTGGAGCCGTCTGAGGCACGTCTTATCACAGGTGCATGCGCTTTATACAGCTGAACAGAAACACCCACCTACTCCTGAGACTCACCATGCAGATATCAGTATTTTATGAACAGATTGAGATTGAAGACATTGTACTGCAAGAACGTTTCCATGGCCACTGCTGTACACGAAGCAGAGCAGCGTTTATGAACAGATGACAGAAAACCCCATGCAAACGCCTCTAAACACTCGTCAACAGAAACTCTCCTGCTCTTGTGTCGTGATTGGTTTGCCATCTCAACTGAATCGAATCATCACATGTTTGAATTGCTTTTCTGTTTTTAATATAACTCCACTTGGACTGGACTGAAAGATGAAAGTCATGTACACCTAGCATGCTTTGAGGGCGAGGAAAACAGGCTAATTAATGTTTCAGTGAACGAACCCTAAATAAGGTACGGCAGTGACGTTTGGTTTTCCTGCTGTATAGTGAAATGACTCTGTAGGACGCGTCTCACCTCGGCAGCTGGGCTTTGACCTGTTTCTGGCACAGGCTGTGATAGCGCTCCACCTTCAGGAAGCCTTGATTGAGCATGCGCTGGCAAATCATATCCATGCGTTTACACACCTGCAGCACAGAGAGAGATCCAGAGAGACGTCAGATCTGCTGGACGAGATGGAGAGGATGTCCACTGGGCAGGTCATTAACAGCACACCGCTTTAAAACTAAGACATGGTGGAAAACCAGATTTCCAATCTGAAAATCATTCTCTTGAAACTCTTTATTGTTAAACGAGTGCTTAATGTAAACTCTTCTTACAGGAACTTCATTCAATATCAATCTATCGGATAAGGAAATCTACTCTGTCTTCAAACCGCGAATCATCTGTAAAACCCTGTTCACACCAACATTAAACATCGTGCTCGAACATGACCAGAGAGTTTTGGTGTGATTGCCATTTAAATGCTGGGGACTATTTTCCGAGGCTGTGTAATATCACTGCGCAGGCGGCAGAACACTTCCTTGATGATTCCGCCGGATCGAGAGTATAGTTCCTCGCCACCGCAGCCTAGAACATCGCATCTGTTCATTCTCCACTCTTAGTACATGATATAACTACAGAAAACACGTTTTTAATAGGAAAAATATCTAAACTCTCGGGTCAGGCCCAGAGACCAGCTGAAGGGATTCAAAAAGCTGTTTAAGTTGGACGATAAGCCTATTTTCAAACATTGTCGAGTGTTCCTTTAAGATTTAGTCTGAAGAGCAGCTGTTTTCACTCAAGTCCATTTTTAACAGTGTTCTTGCGAGTAATTCTTGGCGAACACAGATCTGCAGTGTGAGATCCAGATCACACAACCTATAATAAACTTACTGAGGGAGAGCTTGTGCACAAAAGTGCAAAACGAAGAGAAACACGGAGACTGAATCCCACGCGACAGGGAAACGAGCGTGGTTTGAGTAAGGACTCGTTTCGAGACGATGCAGTAAATGCACGACTAGCTAGAGTAGAAGATCTGCAGCGACTCAAACTCCTAACGAACACACGGGGTGTGTCTACAAGCGAGGGTGCTGCATACCAACACAGCACTCGAAGCCTACTGAGCTGCCCGTGTTGA
The DNA here is from genome assembly GCA_032361165.1 of Enteromius paludinosus. Classification (NCBI taxonomy): domain Eukaryota; kingdom Metazoa; phylum Chordata; class Actinopteri; order Cypriniformes; family Cyprinidae; genus Enteromius; species Enteromius paludinosus. The sequence continues at coordinate 2,116,362 of JAUMHQ010000070.1, forward strand.
CGACGCTTGTTACGCGTTCAGTCGCTGCCGTCAGCACTAACCCCCGCGGCACCGAGGAACGCTGCTCGAACAGCCGCTCCCGGAGACACTGCCGCCCGCCGCGGCCTCGGGCAGGCGCCGCTCCCGGAGAGCAGTGAGCGGCTCGTTGTTTTCTCACCAGTCGCAGCAGGCTGATCTCGTCGTAGGACAGGAAGTTGAGGATGTTCTCTATCGCCACGATCGGGAGTCCCAGCAGCGCGTTGTTCTGGAGCGGCTGCTCCGGCGCTGGAGACGGGATCCGCGGCGACGCAGAGTCAGGATCCAGCGGCGCGACGCCTCCATCAGCGCTCACTACAACAGCCGCCATCTTCTCCGAGCTCGAGACCAGCGGACGTGACGACATACCGTGCAGCCCAGCAGGCGGAAGTGACGCGACTTGTTGATTACTTAAACTTTTTTTTTCTCAAAATGTTTAAATAAAATTACAAGAAATATGTTTAATTCAAATTACTAAAAGGGAAAACTCTATTCTAATTCTATTCTTTCAAAAAAGTGCGCCTTTTGGACTTGCAATTATTAACTGTTTGTTTTATAAAAAAAAAACGAATAAAACAAACTTCATCTCAACTTTATTTATATAGCACTATTTAAACAACGCATGTTGATCAATGTGCTTTACATCCTCTCAATATTCACAATATAACATACAAAAACATCACCTAAAATAATAATAAGTAGCAAGAAGAATACACCATGTCAAACAAATTTAGCTGTATAAAATCACTATCCCTGACCTGTGAAGGTATTGGTGGTATTTTTAGTTCTTCCACTCTGATGCTTAATTAACAGCTCTGATAGATCAGCACACCATGCAAGGACTTACACACTAATAAAAGAGATTCAAATCAATCCTATTCTACACTGGAAGCCAGGGTAGAGAAATCAACAATAAAGTGAGGTGTTTTTTAATGTTCATTAACAGTCTCGCAGCAGCACTATGATCCTCCTGCAGCCTTCAGATGCTTGACTAATGGCCTTGTATAACGAATTACAGTAATCAAGTCTAGACGATGAAGTGCAGTTTCAAACATGACTTCACCTTAGCCAGATTTCTTAAAAATACTTGATTTTACCAGCTGATAGACCTGAGCGCTCATCTTTAAGGAGAGGTCAGTAAACAAAGTTTTTAATGTGTTCTTTGATGAACAAAGACAATGGGCCAAGTAAGACACGATCCTGGATCAGCATCTTTCCTTACCTCTTACTCAGGCAGTTATGTATCTTTGCCTCTGGTGCCAGCTGAGCAGCAGTATAAATTTACTTCAACATTGATGCAGATACTGGAAAACCATCTCTCACCGGTCCTGTTTTAAACAGTGATATGCAATAGACTGATAGACAATAGAAGTGTTTTCAAGATCTTTACAGGGGCGGCACGTTTTGTAGCTATGCAGAGTGATTTTTACAATCAGTTTGTACAGATCAGACACGGTTCTGCAAACGTATTTCCTAGTTACCCATCTCTGCTGTGAATTTCTGCAGTTTAATAAACAAGTCACAGGTTTGAAAAATGTGTGTTTAGATGAGCGCTCTAGTGACAAAGTTAAGAGCGTGTGAGCTGGTACTGGTTTGCAGAGGGATGGTGAAGTGTGTAATGGACAGAATACGTTCTAGTACAAGCTGTGCACGTCCAATTTAGACATTGATTTAACTGTGTGTGATATATTGTTCTTTTACTCATTGTAAACACAATATAGACTGTAGAGGAAATGTATTTACTGTATTTGGAAAATCTTATATTCATTATGTACATTTTCTGCAGCATTGGCCAAATTGTTTATACTTTTCCTTTATTTTTGTATATTTAATCCACAAGCGCGAGTTTATGAACGTTACCTCCCACTTTTCTTATATTAAAATCTACATTAAATCGTTATCTACCCCCAGTAACAAAAAGCCCATTCAAACGTTGACTGTATGCTCACATTTTGGGGTTTTTGCATATTTTTTATTTAATAATACATCAAGGTAGATTGCATAGAGTTTGCCATAGATTTACTCACTCATCAGTTCTGTTCACACCGAGGTGAAGACAAGCTGGGACTGTACTTCACACTTACACTAGAATTCAATCAGAGCTAGAGTACAAGCTTTCTCCTCGGCCATAAAGTCTTTGATCAGGGTGCTGTGATCCATCAGAGAAAGACAACCATTACTTGAAGAAAACCAGAGTGATCAGAATCAGGTGTAAAATACCTGGTACTGTTTGTATGCAGAAAAACACTTTTGTTGTAATAGTTGTTGTACTGCACTTGGATGGATATATGGAAGGAAGAAGGACAGGTCAGGTCCTTTTATACTCAAAGAAAAGCATAATATTTTTTATTATTTTTTTTATTAATTTCAGGAGCAACATACAAAAAACAATGCCAGGGGTAAATAAAATGATTGCTTATAAAAATACAAAGATATTATTGGAGCAGTTTTACGGGCTATGGAGTTGTCGAATAAAAGAAGAGTGTACAAATAAAGTTTAAGGTTCAAGAAAAGCATCATTTATTTTCCGAGGGCCTGAAGATTCAGGACACGCCCACAATGTCGCTGTCACGTGACCCCTGTTTGTTTTCTCAGCGCTTTTAGGAGAAACAAATAACTTCATCATTTTTGCTGGACGAATTCTACACACAAGAACCTGTGTAATTAATATGTTTAATTTAATACGCATTTTATAATTTTGTGTATGTACGAAGTCCTCTGTAGACTTGAAAGCGGTTCAATGGAATATTTCTGGTGGAAGTCCACGCCCACTTATACGGCGTTCTCTTCATTCATTGGCTGTGGAAGCGGAAGTGAGTCGCAGTAACCCTTCCACCGATCTCAATACAAACACAACGCCTTACTACTTCACGGAAAGCAGGTAAGATATCGTTTATTTGGTAAGCTGAATCTAGTTAGCCTAGACAGACCGCCGAGCGCCCGCTCTTGATGAAGGTGTCGCGGTTTTGCTGTAGTTTCTGTGGAAACGCGGTGTGTCAGCGGCTCGGTTTAGGCCACGACTGTCATTGATATCTGCTGAAGAGCGCTTGTGATGTTTGCCTGAGCAGCGGAACACCGAGAGAGTCGGGATGGAGCTGGCGCACAGTCTGCTGCTGAACGAAGAGGCTCTGGCGCACGTCACTGAAGCCAAGAGAGCCGTCTTCATCTTCGAGTGGCTCCGATTCCTGGATAAAGTGCTCATAGCTGCCAACAAGGTACTAACATCACCAGAAACCCTCTGCCTGCGAGAATACATACTGCCAGGCTCCTGTGCTCGGAGCCGGGCTTTTATTCCTAGCAAACTCCAACATATGTTTCCTGTGTGTTCTTGCACTGATGCTGCACAGTCTGCTGGAGAACATGAGGGTTTGTCACAGTTGTTAATGACCTTTGCTGCTCTTGAATCACACATGCAGTGTGTGTGTGTGTGACCAGAGTCTGGTGCTCGTCCGCAGGTGGATGTGAAGGAGAAGCAGAAGAAGCTGGTGGAGCAGATGACCGGTTTGATCAGCAGCTCTCCCGGGCCGCCCACTAGAAAACTGCTGGCCAAGAACCTGGCCGTGCTCTACAGCATCGGAGACACCTTCACCGTCTTCCAGACGCTCGACAAGTGCAACGACATCATCAAGAGCAAGGATGACACCGCCGCGTATCTGCCCACCAAACTGTGAGTCCGCCTTACAGCATTATTGTGGAGCAGGAAGCAGTGGGACTCACTTTACAGTGAAACACTTCTGCCCGTTAGGATCAGGACGCACTGTTGAAGGCACGATATGTAGGTCTGTGCAGCTAGAGGTAGCATTTTCAAAACAAAGGTGAAGCTTTATTATTTTTTTTATCAGCTGTATCTTCCACAGTTATTCAGACGGAGTGTGAGCCAAGAACATCATGACTGGAGTCCAGCGGCACTCTCAAAAACGCCCTTTCTTCTGACATCAGTACATGGAAAATGTTAGCCATGTATTGTCTGATACAATAGCGTAATGCTAGCGTGTAAGCACTAGATGGCTGTACAGCTGTCTGTATGAGGGCGTCCGCTGCTGCTGATAGGCTCTTCTTCTAGCATCTGAGAATTAATGTACTGCAGTCGATGTGTTTCACTCAGGTCCTTTAGTGTTCTGCACAGAACAGAATTTTGTACCGCTCCGATGTCATTTATGTATTGTTTTTCGGTCAGAAGTGACTGAGAGCTGTGGTCAGATGTGTGTGTGTGTGTGTGTGTGTTCTCAGGGCAGCGGTGGCGTGTGTCGGGGCGTTTTATGAGCGGATGGGCCGAATGCTGGGCAGCTCTTTTCCTGATACCATCAATAACCTCCTGAAGGCTCTGAAGAGCGCAGAGGTGCACACCTTTCACCTGCGTATCACACACACACGGATCATTTATTCAATCCTTTTGCACCGTATGTTAAGATCGGTGTGCTAGTGTTCTTGTGGTTGAGGACCATGCCACAGATGTAACAGAACCATGGTATTTTTTCCAGTTAAATGTTTTAGTTCAACAAGCATGTAGTCATTACTTCATAAATGTCCTGGTTTTATTGACACTATATTTAATCGCATCGAGCTCCGCTAGGTTTCACTGCATGTGTTTGTACGCTCCTGGAGTGAACGCTGTGTGTGTGTGTGTGTGTGTGTCTCAGTCTCAGGGTCGAGGTGAGATCCTGCTCAGTCTGCAGAAGGTGCTCAGCGGGCTGGGCGGAGCGGCGGCCTCCTGCCACAGAGACATTTACAAGAACACCCGCTCCATGCTGAGCGACAGATCCATGGCGGTGCGCTGTGCCGTCGCTAAGGTGAGCCTTCATCACACAGACGCAGCTGTCTTGCATCATTCAGAAGAGAGCTGGACGTGTGTACACTCTTAGCACAGTCATTAAATATTTGAAGATTTCTGAAGATCACGTGACACTGAAGACTGCAGTAATGATGCTGATCGTCACAGAAACACACAGAACACAGCTGATTTACATTAGAGGGATATTTCACTGTATGTTTTGATGCAGCTTGAAGCAGAAGAGGCGTCTGTACAAACATGACTGCCGCTGAACTCTTGAGTGGGAGTGTATGCACAGGTCTGGTGAGGGGATGTTTGTCAGAGCTGGGGATGATGATGATGATGATTTCTCCTGTGATTGGCCAGTGTTTGTTAGAGCTGCAGAACGAGGCTGTGTTCATCTGGACCACGGAGCTGGAGAATGTGGCCACGCTGTGTTTTAAAGCTCTGGAAGGCTCTACGTACAGTGTCCGTGTGTCTGTGTCCACGCTGCTGGGAACCGCCATGGCCACAGCACTCCTGCCCAAACAGGCCACAGGTCAGGGTGCAAACGTTTCATCCACCACGGCTAGACAGGAAATAACCCAATCTGCAATCTTACTTGAGACCCAGGACCAAGCCATAAGGGTGTCATTTTTGGAAATTGAGATTAGTATATAATTTAAGTGCTGAATAAAGACTCTTTCCACTGATGTCTGGTTTGTAAGGATAGATGCAACCATCTGAAAATCCGGCATCTAAGGGAGCAAACATTTAGCATATAATGCATATTCCTCGTCAAAAGTGAGTGATTGGAAGTTTGTATATATTTACTGAAGGAAATGAATAAAAGTCTCTTCACGGAGCATGCAGAACCCTTGGATCATGTATTTAATGTCACGAGGGTTTTTTATTTAATCGGGACAAACCTTCGACTTGTTTTATAAGATTTATATTTTATATAAAAATCAAAAAATCAAAACCGAAATCTCTTTTAGAAAGAAATGTACGAAGCGTTGTTTTATAGCTGCTTTAGATGATGTGGCAGTCGTGTTGTGTGTGTACTCGGAGCTCCCGGGGGCTGATTTGTCTGTGTTTGCTGCGTCTCAGTCATGCGTCAGAACGTGAAGCGGGCGACTCTGGAGGAGGTTCTGGAGCTGATGTCCACAGGCTTCCTGCGAGGAGGCTCCGGCTTCCTGAAGAGCGGAGGAGAGATGCTGAAGGGAGCCTCAGTCAGCCGAGAGGTGCGGGTCGGGGTCACTCAGGTGAGAAACAGTCTCTCTGACCTCAGTCTGATAAACCACCGCTTTGACTAGAGCTCCACCGAGAGTGGGTTTACTCACCGGATACGATTGATCAACCCATAATGCTTTGCTATTTTTACAACCGTACTGAACTGTGCTTTGTAAATAAATTGAAATATTAATATTGATCCTTCGAGTTAGTTCGGAGTTGATCGTTATTGTTAAAAGTAACTCGCTCCAACACGGAGGCACGGTATTGGGCTTCTGCCAACTCGTTTTGCCCGATACCGATATATTTCCTGTTTCTCCATTTTCAGTAAATTTAAATGTGTTTTTTTTTCCTGTAAAAATTCAAAAGGATAATTAGATTTGATAAAGAAATAATTTATTATAGGGTGGTCCATGTGACACGCTTCAAATGAGTTCACACACTACATTGAACACTGTAATGTTTTACTGAGGAAAATATCCATTTATCGCCCAGCCCTACCCTAAATCCTTGATGTTTGTAGAATATATGACGTGAGTTTTCTGCAAATAATAGGATAAATGCTCATGAAGGGACTCTCATGTGTGCACTTACTGTATACTGAGGCTGTAAACACTACCACATCCCGTTCAGTCGCAGTATACAGGATTCATATTTGCTTCCTAACGTTCACAGACACCAGTCCAGCACTACTTATAATATATTCCTCCCAGTGTTGCTCGGGAATTATGGTACTGGTAAAAAAGCAGGGGGTCACGAGACGGCGGATTACTGAGCAAAAGCGGTTCATGGGTGGACCTGTAGTGGAGTTCCTGCGAGCCGTGAAGCAGGCTCTCGTGTTGATTGTTGGCTCGTGTCTCTCTGTCCAGGCGTATGTTGTGTTCGTCACCGCTCTGGGCGGTCAGTGGCTGGAGCGTCATTTTGCGGTGTTTTTATCTCACCTGCTGGAGCTGGTGGCTCATCCTCGGGCCACGCAGACTCACGTGGAGGCGGTGTATTCTCGCCGCTGCGTGTCCTTCGCCTTGAGGGCGACCCTGGGCGGTCTGCTGGGCGAGAAAGCTCAGATAGCTGCTGCCAAGGAAATCTGCCTGGCCATCAGCAAACAGATGCGAGCCGTGGGTAAGACGAAACCTCTTAAACTATATTCACATAGAAACGTTGTTTTAAAATGCTTTAAATCAGATGAATGCAGGCTTGCTGAGCAGAAGAGACGTCTTTATTAATAGTCTTACTTTGACTGGTAGTGCAGCTATATGCACTTACTCTGCTTGGGAGCACGCCCTGATTTTGCTGAGTTGGGCGTGTTCCAGGGTTAACATATTTTGTTGACCCTGGAACAACATTTTATTCCATATCTCTACACCTGAACCTAACCCTAACCATGAGTAATGCCTAAAATCAGAGGAGATGATAGATGACTGACACTGATGCACAAGCACCAAACACCTAAACTGTTTCTTCAAATCTGATTGGCTAATCACAATGTTGTACCCAGAGATGTTGATCCAGGGACGCGCCGAACTCAGCAAAATCAGGTTCTGCGTGGTTAGGGTAGCTTTCATGTGATTGATTGTTACTGTATATGAGATCTGTATACTCTTTCAGAATCCAATGTGTGTGTTCTCATGTCTGTGTCGTCTCTCAGAGGCTGTGGTGAATGACCCCAGCAGCGAGGGCCGGGCCGGGGCCGCAGACGTGTCGGCCAGTCAGCATGTGATGGTGTGTGCTCTGAAAGAGCTGGGCAGTCTGGTCCAGAGTCTGAGTGCCACCGCTTCTCCTCTGATCCAGGAGCCGTCTGTCGGTACGAGAGTGCACTTAAACACATGCTGTTGCATTGTGGTACAAAAACAGGGTGCCAGGCTTGACCAAGCTGGACAGAATTCAAAATCACTCTGGTGAAATATCAGTCAAAACCCTCTCAGTTAATGTAAACCCCAACAAAGAACGGCATGTCTCTCAAAACCAGACGTAGTCCTGTGTATCCACATATTACCATGTAAAAGATATTAAATTACCATATAGAAGCACATGGAACCGCACGCTCCTGTTCCCAAACCTATAAGACTCTTGTTCATCTTCAGATCGTGAAGGAAGATGTTTTCCACTTTCACTCAGCCAGAGGTTGTAAAACATACCTCTGGGTTCACAGACGAGGCTTAAGCTGAGCTAAAATGTAAGCCTCAGCCGAAAGAAACTTGCACTCGTTGATCATGCACAATATATCAACGCTTTAGTATTTGTAAAGTTTAGTCTAAGCCCTGTCTGTGAAACCAGGCTATTTTAGATTGAATCAGGAAATATCATCACTTTGTGTGATAAGCTTGTTTAATTTTATTCTTATCTAAAATGATCAACATGCATAAATTAAAAGCAGATTAAACATGCATACTTGATGCAGAAGAACAAACCTCTCAGGTTGGATAGGCTTGTCTCACAACGAAAACAGTTTTGACCCATACAATGTAGACTTATCTAACGCTCCAGATATACCTGTGCTCCAGGAACACCTTTGTGTTTGAAGGTAAGTGAGTCTTCTGATATGCGGGTGGGTATGTGATCATGGCTCTTCTGTGGTCAGGTCTGCTGGAGACGGTCAGCTCTGTTCTTCTACACCCCAGCATGGCTGCTCGTCTGGCTGCGGCCTGGTGCCTGCGCTGCGTGGCCGTGGCTCTGCCTCATCAGCTCACTCCTCTGCTGGAGCGCTGCGCCGAGTGCATCAACAACCTGAAGAACTCCCCCGAGGCTGTGAGCGGCTACAGCTTCGCCATGGCTGCTCTGCTGGGAGGAGTTCATCAGTGTCCTCTGGGCGTCCCACACTCCAAGGGCAAGGTCTGTCTCCACCAAACACCTCACCTGCTCTGTAGCCAGAGCTGCTCCATACAGCCGGTCAGCGGTGCTTTATGGCTGGCAGATTTCTAGAATTGTAAAGGTTGTGATGCGACTGAGGAAATGCAGTCAAACCAAAACTTATTCAGACAACAGATAACATTTTTGATATTATTGTACTAGTGGGTGGAGGTCACTATAGTTCATTTATGTACATGAAGATCGTAAACTGTGACATATCGGAACATACAGTATTTTACAGTTTTACGCAAGCCAGAGTTTACACTGTTCAGTAAAAAACACACTCAACACTCGTACTAGTCACTATAATGTGATGAAGCTTGCCATCCAGTGGCTGTGCTAGAACCTTCCGTGCAAGTGTGTTGGAGAGCTTTAAATCTAGAGTAATAGAGCCATTTGGAGCTGAGATCACAGTTACGTCATTTCCTGCTGTGGTGGCAGAAAAACACCGGTCACAAGCGGAGGGAAATGGATAACGTACTTCTGTGCCTTTTGGATTCCAGAATCAGAACTTTGAATCAAAGATGCTGTTTGAAGCTAAACGCCGAAATGGACAGACTTTGGATGAAAACCTCATGGTTCTTACTTTGTAACCTGATTTAACTAAAAAAAGTGAGTTTGTCAGTCTTGAGTTTAAAAAAAAATCTGAAGACGAGGATATTTTCAAATTTTTCCTGATCTAAATTGAGTTATAATCTGAGAATTGTGAGAGTGAAGTCAGAGTTTAGTTTTTATTCCTTGGCTTCCATAGTCTGCCACCCTGTTTGATGATGTACTGCAGGAAGCTGCCTCCTTGTCATTTCTGACTTGTGACAATGTGTAAAAGCTGCTGTGTGACAAAGTAACTAAGCTATAAAACCCAGAAGCTGCTGATCCTAAAAATGAGTGTTCAGGGACACAAAAGTGATGAGCGCATCATGTCATATTACTCTGAGCCCTGTGTCCACTGGAGGAAAACGTCATCAGTGACAGGGAACCATATCAAAGGATGATTTCACCACTGGATGTGAACCTGTCAGGGTGTATTGAGAAACTGAAGTATATATGTCAGTGCCTCTTTTCCTTCCCTCCCTTTTGTTTGAGAAATGATCCAGCTGTATGACCTAATGTGAAATTCCCCACGACTTCAATTATTGTGACTGTACGTCTTGTGTCACAGCAGCTTTTAGGCATTCTGTTTATTGTAATGGTCAGAAAGTGAGACGGAGGCAGCCTCCCGGCATTGTTTCGCTGTGGGCGTGGCCTGAATGCACTCGGTCTACAGAATCAGAACTCAATGAGTGCACCCTCGTGAAGAGTAGGAGCTGTGCTGCTGTCAGGTTACTGTGGTGTGAATGAGCTGCATGTGTTTCAGATGGTGGTGAGTATAGCGGAGGATCTGCTGCGCTCCGCGGCTCAGAACAGCCGTCTGTCTCTGCAGCGAACTCAAGCCGGCTGGCTGCTGTTAGGAGCGCTCATGACCTTAGGTGAGTACACTAGCGCTGCCACTGACCCTTGCTCTGGTGATCGAGTAAACTGTAGATTATTATGACCTTATCAAGTAATCAGATGATTGCAATTCTTCTTTTTTTTGGTAGTCAAAATAGACCCAAATAAAGAACAGCTTTTAAAACGACTTCGAATACATTCATACTAGCAATTAGGCAATAATAATTGGTTCAAACGAAGTATCAAAAGCAAGTTATTCTATGATTTTATTCAACAAAACTGCTAAAACACATTATATAACAAGCAATAGAGCTAATGCACATTAGGCATCATAATAAAGCTTTATAAATGATGTACCCCACAAATCTGATGAAAAGGTGCACGTGGGGTTCTCAGATGATCGCTGTAATGAACCGAGCTCTGCAGAGCTGGAGTTAGAGACGCTCCACACATAGAAATGATAAGAGCACTCTGACACGCACGAAGCCTCAATAAAGCACACATATTTCACTGAATCATAGTGATTGTGAACTCACAATAGCATTTTGCTTTATTATGATTTTTAGTATATCGTGCAGGCTTGAAAAACGGTCTGATCTTGCGTTTCATGGATTCTTCTGGTATCAAGCAGTGTAATAGAACGCCCTGACCTGTGCTCATCCCGCCAGGACCGTCTCTGGTGCGCTACCACCTGCCGAAGATGCTGCTGCTGTGGCGTAACGTCTTCCCTCGCTCGCAGAAGGAGCTGGAGGCTGAGAAGGCCAGGGGAGACTCCTTCAGCTGGCAGGTGATGCTGGAGGGTCGCGCCGGAGCTCTGTGCGGTAAAACACCTCAGATCACCTCCTCTGCTGTGCTTTCAGTCTGCTTCCTGGAAAACTCATATTGCTTGTTCCTCGCAGCCATGCGCAGTTTCGTGGCTCATTGTCCTGAGCTGCTGACGGAGGACGTGATCCGCAGACTGATGACGCCCATCGAGTGTGCCATGACCATGATGTCTCAGTGAGTGACGCTCAGCTGCTACATCAGGGGTGGCCAACTCCGGTCCTGGAGAGCCGCAGCCCTGCGGAGTTTTGCTTTAACCCTAATCAAACACACCTGAACAAGCTAATCAAGGTCTGAACAGTTACTTGGGAGCTACAGACAGGTGGGTTTTAATTAGGGTTGGAGCTGAACTCTGCAGGGCTGCGGCTCTCCAGGACCGGAGTTGGCCACCCCTGTGCTACATCATATTTCACACTGATGTCTGGTTTGTTAGGATAGGGGCATATATAGTCGAAATGCAACTAAAGTCAAAATAAAGTTCTTAGCAATGCATGTTACTAATCAAATATGAAGTTTTGATGCATTAAAACCATTAAAATCCAGCTGTGCTGCAGAGTTTCATCTTGCTTCCGTCAGGTGACTAAAACTGAAATGCTACAGATCTGGATCACTCATGTCATCTTTTATTTGACTTTCATACAAATCAAATTATGAAGTGAATCCAAAACATCTCCAGCGGTGGCCAAAGTGATCAGAGTGTCTTCAGTGGCTCTGAAATCAGAGTTATATAATCTGATCATCCCATGATGTACATTCCATGTCATTTTCACGTGAACACAACGAATGACTGGTGTACAGTTTGTGGGATTGTTAAGAGATGTGTTTTTGGTGTGCAGTGTTCCTGCAGTGATCAAGGTTCACGGAGCTCATCTGAAGGCCAGCGCTGCCATGGTCCGACTCAGACTCTACGACATACTGGCTCTGCTGCCGCCCAAGACGTATGAAGGCAAGTTCCTCACGAACAGCTGCTCTGCTGTCTGCACTGATGACTGAGTTGTGATTTCTCTGTGCTTGACAGGCAGCTTTAACGCTCTTCTGAGGGAGCTGGTGGCAGAGTTCACACTCACAGATAACTCGGCCAACACCACCACGTCTCTGCTGCGCTCGCTCTGTCATTATGACGACAGCGTGCTGATGGGCTCCTGGCTTCAGGAAACCGATCATAAGTCCATCGAAGACCAGGTAGGCTGGTTATTTTAACCGTGTGTGTGTGTGTGTGTGTGTGTTAATATTTCTGTAGAATCAAACTGGCAGCAGTCGTCAGTAATTCTCAGTAGGAGCACAGGATCTGTAGATTCATGGTTTGTGTGCCTCAGCTGCAGCCCAACAGTGCGTCAGGCAGCGGCGCTCTCGAACACGACCCGTCCTCCATTTACCTGCGTATCCCAGCCGCCGAGGCCGTGCCCGGACCGCTGCCGCTCGGAGTGTCTGTGATCGACGCCTCTGTGGCTCTGTTCGGAGTGGTCTTTCCCCACGTCTCTTTCAAACACAGGTGCTTTCAGCAAGTCTTATTAACCCTTCGTCTGACAGGTTCACATCATTAGCCTGACTCTCGTTACAGATCGTGTCTGTGATTAATTTCGTGTCTTGTTGTCTATTCCAGGTTGCAGATGCTGGATCACTTTGCTGAATGCATTAAACAAGCGAAAGGAGTCCGCCAGCAGGCGGTGCAGCTGAACATATTCACCGCGGTGCTGAGCGCTCTCAAGGTGACTGACTTCCTGTCTGCTGAACTGCACTTCATCAGCCTGTTACAGAGTTTAATTACTAGCGATATCAACAACCTGACTGAATCCTCCAAATGAAGAAATGAATCTACCTCTGAAGGCTCTGACATTTTGTTTTCATCTTCTGTCATCATTGGTGATATTATTGTTTTAGTGTTTAAGTAATTTTATTTGTTTGTTTATTTTAAATATGATTGTGTGCCGGATCTTTTAATACAGTGATAATCCTGTAAATCACGATCCGAAATCTTCGTTGTTTGTAATGTTGGTTGTTCTCGGTGTTCTCCAGGGTCTGGCTGAGAACAAGAGCAGTCTGGGCCCGGAGGAGGTGCGTAAATCAGCTCTAGCGCTGGTGATGGGTGCGCTGGACAACCCTAACCCCATCCTGCGCTGCGCTGCCGGAGAGGCTCTGGGCCGGATGGCACAGGTCGTGGGAGAAGCGTCCTTCATCGCCAGGATGGCACAGCACAGCTTTGACAAGTATGCAAGCAGTATAACTGAATACAGGAAGAACA
>JAUMHQ010000070.1:2129798-2155392 GCA_032361165.1 Enteromius paludinosus
ACACAGTCTTACTCCTCTCAGTCAGAACATCACATTTAACCCTTCAATGGATGAATGTTTAGCCAATCATTATAACATATTCAGCTCTTCAGCACTTGAGCACGCATGTAGTGCTGGACTCCAGAGGGCGCAGAAGTAATAGACCTCGTATTCACTAATCCAGAATTCACTGTAGATGATGAGCAAAAAGACAATATTTACAGTTTATGATTTATCTGCGTTCCTAAGCCAGTTAGGGTGTTGTTATAAGAATAAGTGTTTTTATAATGCGATGCTAATCGACACAGCCTTTCTCACTGCATAGAATACTGTCAAATATTATGATCTCTTCTGTGATATGAAACCAGGTCTGGTTAAAAAAATAAGCTATTTCAAACAGTACACTGATGTTATGAATTTGGAGTAAACGTTTATCAATACCTTTCTCAGTTGGTCGGCAGGTATCGCACACGTGCTCCTGTAGTGGATTTATTCTTTCAACAACTGTTTGTTTGTTTGTTTGTTTCACACTGTAAGGCCCCGACTGAACAAGTTCTAGATTGAAGAGGTAGCTCCTCATTTAACTCCTCAGTTTCATGTCCACCTTCTGCCATGTCTCACAGAAATAAGTCTCCAGCTAGGTTTTATCGTTGTTATCGCAGACGGACTATCATGTGGAGAATTTTTACTGGCAGGATCCCAACCCTTCTGATGCGCTGTGGTTTGTCAGGATGGATGTTGTGAGTCTCTTGCTGTTTGTCTGTGTTAACGAGTTTTCTGTCTCGGATCCTCTGTCCAGGCTGAAGTCTGCGCGGGACGTGGTGTCCAGGACGGGTCACTCTCTTGCTCTGGGCTGCCTGCACCGTTATGTGGGCGGCATTGGGTCGGGCCAGCACCTGAAGACCAGTGTTAGCATCCTGCTGGCCCTGGCTCAGGACGCCACGTGTCACGAGGTCCAGGTGAGCTGTGACACAGCACAGACGTCTTCTGCTGCTCAGATCAGTGCGTGATGAGGATCGCTGTGAACCTCACTGCCTTCACCATGTGATCATCATGTCTGCGACTCAATATCCCAGTGCATCACGATTATAGCAGACTTATTTTGTGTATTTGGATTAAATTATATGAGCAGGATACTTTCAAAAATACGTTTAAACAATGAAGAATTTAAGTCAGCTTTTTCCAAAATGTGGCCAGATTTCTGATTTTAAAATAGTGGGTGTATTATTTGAACTCTGGTAATCGCGTGTCCTGTGGTGTTTTCAGACGTGGGCTCTGCACTCCCTGGCTCTGATCGTGGACTCCAGCGGGCCCATGTACCGGGGTTATGTGGAGCCCACGCTGTCTCTGGTGCTGACGCTGCTGCTGACGGTGCCTCCCTCACACACAGAGGTACATCAGTGCCTGGGCCGCTGCCTCGGAGCGCTCATCACCACCGTGGGCCCAGAGCTACAGGGTAACCAGACACAAGCACAGCCTTTACAACAAGCTGCCATCTGTGAATGTATTAACATCCTGAACAAACAATGACCAATGCATTTATTCAACTATTTATTCATCGTTGTTAAAACATTGGCGTTAGTTCACGGTGCATTAACTTGTGATTTAATAATGCATTCATAAATGCTGGAATGAATATTAACCAAGAGTAATTAATGCTGTAGAAGAATTGTTTATTCTTAGTTTGTTTACTGATGTAGTCTAATAATGTACTTTAGTCACAGTGTAATTACACACTGAAGTCCTGAGTAATATTAATGAACTACATGCTCTTAGGTTTAGGGTTTGTCTCTGGGTTACTTGCATGCAGTTATGCATCATTTGTTGTTATCATAATAATAAGCTCATGTAACATGAAACAAAGACACCTTAAAATAACGTACATTTGCAAAAGTGAAGTTTGCATGCATTACAAGCAGACACTGTTATCCAAAGTGACTTACAAATCACGATGATGATGATGATGATGGAAGCAGTCAACATCAACAACAGAGCAATGAAGCACAGGTGCTAGGACAAGTCAGTTAGCCAGTGTTAATAGTAGCTTTGAGACTTGTCCAGGTGACGGAAGATGTTGATCTGTTTGTTTGTCAGGGACGGGCGGCAGCATCTCTACGATCCGCTCGTCGTGTCTGGTGGGCTGTGCTATCATGCAGGATCACTCAGACTCTCTGGTGCAGGCCGCGGCCATCTCCTGTCTGCAGCAGCTGCACATGTTCGCTCCGCGACACGTCAACCTGTCCAGCCTGGTGCCCAGCCTCTGTGTAAGACCACGTCTCCGCAAACACACCATCACAGCTGGCTAGTGACCTGGAGCACGTCAGCAGAGACTTGATCCTTAGTCGCTAGTCAGTTATTATCAGTGACAACAATTGGAATATACTTTTCTTTTATGTCAATATAGTAAGTGTTGGCTTGCATGTCATTTAATAACAAATGTAGCTGTAATCGGTTGCAGTGTAGTTATGGAGATTTTAATGATAATAAAGAGGGTTACATCTACAATTTGCTCACATCTACGTTCAGAACTTGCACTGACTGCTTTAAAACAGGAAACGCAAGTGTTTGAGGAGTTTAGGACCACCGATGGGTCACATGCTTATTCAGTAACTGCTTTATTTCCTATTTGAGATTAAGTATATGCTTTCTTTTTCATTTAATTAACTGCCGGTGTTTCCTGTCATAACAGCATCTTAGCTGCCTAACTATTTCTTGTTCTGGTTTATGTGTGTGTCTTTAACCTCAGGATGATCCTGCAGTGAGTCTTATTTTGTGGTGGCTGTACTTTAAAATGAATTTATTCTAATCTTAATTCAAGTGATGAAGGTGGTAGTCATCAGGGTTGAGGACCCACTGTAAGATTAACCCTGTTTCACAGTGATTAACAGTTAAAAACTTTAGAGAAAAAATAAAATGTTTTCAGGTACATGAATAAAGCTATTGAAATAGTTACAATACTTGTTACTTTTTTAGGGTAATCTGTAACCTGTTACATTTCCAAAGTAAACCTTCCCAACAATGGATATAGTAGATACGGGGGGTTATCCTATTCAAATCAGCCTGAGCAATGAGTCAAACATTTGTCATGCAGTGCATTAACTAGCTGCAGTGTTTTTATCATGTGATCTACTTAACGCTGGTCATATAATAATGAATAGAAGATTGTGAATACATGTGGTGGAGTATTAGCTGCAGACCCTGATGTGTGTGTGTGTGTGTGTGTGTGTGTGTGTGTCAGGTGCACCTGTGCAGCTCTCACCTGCTGTTACGGCGCGCTGCGGTGGCGTGTCTCCGACAGCTGGCTCAGCGCGAGGCTGCAGAGGTCTGTGAATACGCCATGAGTCTTGCCAGGAGGGCCGGAGACAGCAAAGACAACACCAGCATCAGTGCGTAACCTGTCTTCCTCTGCTGGGCTGTTCTGAACATTCAACCACACGGTGTCCTCTGAACAGCCACACGCATACGTGTTACAGAGAGATCCTAACTTTTCAAATCTCATCTTGTCTGTTCGGTAACCATGCTAGTTTCAGTTAGGACCAACGCTGTTACAGAACAGCATTCCTACGTATAGTTCTAAAAATCATTCTCCGTGTTAAAGAATAGCAGCCTCCACACCAAGCACGGTAACTGTAAAGGACAGAGAAACGCTGGAATCAGTTAGGAAGAGATTTTCTTCCAGCGTATGAATGATGGGAGCATTGACAACCAATCAGAATCAATTCTGCTGTCATGAGCTTGAGAATTTAAATCCGCAAATGCACTTGAGATAGAATGAACATGGTTCGCTGGTGTGGTCACAAATATCGTTGTCGTTATCTATATTGATATAGTTATCATGCTTGGTGTGAACAGACCTAAGAGGGGATTGTAAAACTTCATAATGCAATTTAAGATTTCGTAACTCGATACACAATTTTATAAGCTTAAGATTTGCTTCTGTAGTACAAATTTGTGAAAAATATTAATTTAATGCATCTTATCTTAAGTTAAGACCTAACATAAACCTTCTGTAAGCACAAAACCAGTCTTAAGGGTACATGTTTCTGGAAATTGTGATTTATAAGCTGAATAAATAAGGTTTGTTAGGGTTGGGCGAGATGTGGCTATTTGGAAATCTGCGGACGCAATGCATATTGCTTTATCACTTACTAAGTTAGGAAGGAAACTTCCAAAATATCTTCGTGGAACATGATCTTTGTTTAGTATCCTAATGATTTTTTTTTTGCATTATTTTGTCCCATACAATGCATTGTTGGCTGTAGACCTGTATAATACTTTGTCTCATTTAATCGGTTTTATCTGGTCCTTTAACATTTTTCAGATCTGAACATCACAGAGACGGGTTTGGAAGGGGTTCTGTTTGGAATGCTGGACCATGAGACGGACAGGAAGCTGTGCTCAGACATTCATGACACGTTAGGTCACATGCTCTCGTCTCTGGCTGTGGAGAAACTCCCTCACTGGCTCAAGCTCTGCAAAGACGTGCTGGCAGCTACTACAGGTGACAGCCGTTTCTGATCTCACATCATAGCGCTTTGTGACTACAATGGCATTAAGCAGTATGTTACAGCTTTGGCCTGTAAGTATTGTGTTTTTCTGAGGAGTTTACAGAGTTAGGATGACAAGAAAGTAGTACTTTAGTACATGGATAGCATGCACATGAAGAACAGGACTAAAATGATACCATTGTTTTATAGTAAAACTGGTTGGCTCAGGGGCTATATTATTTGTGGGTGATTGTTTTAATAATAATATAATAAAATGGTATTTTATATAGTGTCTTTTAAAAGTAGCATCTCAAAGGGCTTTACATGCATAATATACAAATATTAAGTAAAAAGATACACACAAAAGTACAGGCAGTTAAAAAAAAAACACATAAAAGCTACTAAAAGTTAAAAAGTAGGTTTTAAGAGTGGCTTTAAAAACATGTAGGGCAAGGAGTCACCCATAGTTTTAAGCGAGTTGTTGGAACCGATAAAAGAACAGCTTCAGAGGAGCATAGAACACGTGTGGGTGTGTAGGGGATAAAAGATCTGACAAATATTGAGGATCCAAATTATTCAAGGCCTTATGAGTATGAGAATTTTAAAATCAATATGAAACCCAACAGGAAACCAGTGCAGTTTCTCCAAGATAGGTGTGATTAGGTGTGATAGTATTCTAGCAGCTGAATTTTGTACTAAATGTGATTTGCTCAGTGTAGCTTTCGAAACTCCAGCCACAATAATCAATATGTGAAAACACAAAAGTATTGATTCACTTTTTTTAGCCACAGAAAAAGTTTCTAAGATGAAAAAAGTTGCTTTGACTGTATTACAAGGATGCGGATCAAATGTTAAGTTGCCGTCAAATGTCACCCCCAGAAGTTTTAGTATAGTATGAAACTGTAAAGCAGAGCCAACCAGACCTGAACCAGTCAGCATTACTTTAGTCTTGTTACTGTTTAAACAGAAAATTCAGACATCCGTTTTTTCTAATCTCAGTAAAACATTGAGAAAGAAAAGAGACCGCCATATTGACATCTGGTTTTGAATGAGTATAATTTGAGTGCCATCGGCATAAAAGTGAAAGTTAAGACCAAGTGTTTTTAAAGGTTGGCCTTGAGGAAAAATATAAATACTAAAAAGTAAAGGGCCCAAAACTGAACCCTGGGGGACACCAGACCTTCATCCACCCATTACAACAAACTGCTTGCAATCAGAGAGATGGGGCTTAAAGCACTTCAGTGCAGAGTTAGAAACTGCAAAGAGAGTCTCTAAACGGCTGACTACAATAGAGTGAGCTGTAGTGCCAAAAGCAGCACAGAGACAAGTTTTATTCTGTGATTGATTCGCTGTTAGAAACGGTTCCCCTTTACTGTGATCTGCAGTGTTTTCTTATTCCAGCCTGTACTCCATCTTTGCTTCTTGCAGAGGTCGGTGGGACTGTGGCGTCCGGTGGCAGAAGGAAGGAAGAGGATGAAGACTCAGAGAAAAAAGATGAGATGGATGATGACATCATGTTCACGTCACTGGGTCAGGACGACAAGTCCAAGCCGTCCGTGGCTCCGCGCTGGGTCACACGAGTGTTTGCTGCAGACTGTCTGTGCCGTATCATTCATCTCTGTGAGAATGCAGACAAGGCCCACTTTGACCTGGCCGCTGCACGCCTCGCTAAGGCTAAAAACCCTGAAGGTACATCTGACTCCTCACACACAGTGGATACTTTTCATTTTGGTTGAACATTGCAAGTATGATTGTCCTGTACGTGAGGTGAGTTTAGGGAATGAACACGCTTGCGGTGTCTGTTGCAGGGGACTTCCTGGTGCTGCACCTGTGTGATCTGATCCGCATGGCCTTCATGGCTGCCACAGACCACAGTAACCAGCTGCGCATGGCTGGTCTGCAGGCTCTCGAGGACATCATCAAGAAGTTTGCCGCTGTGCCAGAGCCCGAGTTCCCTGGACACGTGATCCTGGAGCAGTACCAGGCCAATGTCAGTTCCTCAGCGTGTGCCTCCTCTTGTAAATGCAGTGTTGGGTGTAGTTAGTTACGAAGTAATTGAATTGCTTTTGACTTGAAAGCCTTTAAATGCATGCTTTTTATATGCCTTTCTCACTTTAAATACTTTGGTGAGTTAATAAAAACATTGGTACCACTTTTGGCCAATTCTCACTCTTAACTTGTTGGTTATCACCATGAAAATCACTTGTATATTAAATGAACACACATTAATGTCTTACTTTGCAAGACCTTTTTCTAAATCCTCACTCCTACCCAGTTCTTAAGCTTCTATAACAGCTACTGCATTAATAAACCGTAATTAGGAGTAGATTGACGCAAAAGTGATCGTTAATAGTGAGAACTGGACTCTGATCTAAAGTGTGCCCAGAATAATGTATGAAGTAAATCTATTAAAATGACCGTTTAGCACAGGCAGTTTTATTTCAGTTCAAGCTAAATGTTCCAGTTTATAAAGAAAAGAGCTGTAGACATGTTCACTGACACCCATCATGCATCAAACCATGCCCTTTTGATGTTTTGTTGTGGCATTGTTTCTTGCGTGTTTTGAGAAGTAGATATTTTCCTCCAGAGAAACAGATTATTGATACAGAAGTGATGTGTGGTGTAGCAGTCAGGCGGAGGCAGATGAACATGAGCTTTCAGAGGCAGGTTTAAGTGCACTAAAGTTGTCCTCACTGGTGATTATGAGGTCACAGCATTGAAATATATGCATGGAGAGGAAGATCTACAGTATAACATGCTTTTAAAAAATAGATAGGGGGAGTTTTCAATCCATGCTGTGCTGACATGTATTTTGTCAAACCACAGGTTGGTGCTGCGCTCCGACCAGCCTTTTCTCCAGATACTCCCTCAGACATCACTGCTAAAGCCTGCCAGGTAAACATCAACTCATATACGTCACTTCCTAGTCCTGACTCGTCAACATTTAACATGCATTTTAACATGGTTGTATTTACTTAGAATATTAGAATATTTCAAACACAAACATTTCATTGTTTAAATTCAGTAATCAATATTCACCTCACAAAGTTCATTTTCAAAATATTCCGTTTGTTTAATAATTCCAGCAATGATATTCGTCAGGCAACTTTCCGTTAGTTTTATTTCACTTCACAAATTCACTTCGCAAGCGGGCGACAAAGTTACTATATTACTATATACATAGAAAATACTCTCAAGGCCGAAGTGAAAAGTAACCAAACCATAAATTTGCTCTGTTTGTTTGTGTTGTAGAATGATATACAAATCATAAAATTGAACACAAATGAATGGCATCATTATAAAGAGTGTGTGAAAGTCTGGCCTGAACGAATGGATTTAAATCCTCACATAATTTATGCGACTGCCTTATAGTTTACACAATTAACTTGAGCAAAGTTTTTAATATGTGTGTATGAAAAAATAGCAGAGCCTGTCAGGAGAAAGGATGTCTGACCCTTCTCACATTTTGTAAAAGAAATATTATATTTGTCCAGGCAGCAGAAGGCTTGCGTGCAGATGCTAGATTGAATATGTTACGCTTTGACATCCAAAACACATTTCAGAAAGAATTCCAACAATAAAGTGTCTTTGGATTGAATTATTGAACTGAAAAACTCATCTTAAAAACTTTTCCGATTTATGGAACGATAAAAAAAAAATTCTAATCCAAAAACTGACTTCATCCAGCGATCACATTTGTTCTGGACATTCATTTAAACGGGTGTGCATTAAATTAGCTCATGCTTCAATAACATAATTAAACATGACATTTCAGAAACGTTACTGTCCTCACGTGCTGTGATAATCAACTGGTGAACATATAATATGTTAGTTTAAACTCACCTTTCATGCCTCCTGTTAAAGGATAGCTGTGTTCAGTGATTGACAGCTCCTCTCATATATCCCTGTACAGGTGTGCAGTGCATGGATCGGCAGCGGTGTGGTCAGCGACCTTAATGACCTGCGGCGCGTCCACAACCTCTTGGTCTCGTCTCTGGACAAGGTCCAGACTGGCAAGGGTCAGTCCAGCCAGCTGTACAGCGAGAGCGCCACTACTATGGAGAAACTGGCTGTGCTGAAAGCATGGGCCGAGGTCAGTTAAACTCTATTAAGAAATTATAAACACTATTATCGGATGCAAAACGTTCATAATCAAATGTAAAATAACACTACATGGTCTTCACTGCAGGAATAAAACACTGATTAATCATTATTAACATTTCAAAAGTCACTGGAGCAGTGAACGTGTTTTCTTTCTCAGTGGTTAACGTTTATACATAAACCTGTCCGACAGTGTTTACTGGGATATTCGACAAGACTCACGTTTTGCCGTTGTTTTGTCAGTATTTGTTCATCCAAAGCACAAAGAAGTGGAGAAAAGCTCAGTATTGACACAAAAAAACTTCTCACACAGTCCCCCGTCAACTGTCCTGAGCGGCTTGTGTCTTCGGGCAGTCCTTATTATCAGTGTTGTCATTATCAGATTATTTCCTTCTAATTTAAAAAGTAATGTTACGCTTTGCTGGTTACTTAAAGTAATTTGATCAGTGATCTCGCTTTACTTGTAATGTGTTGTTTCCAACACTGCTTATTATCGAGTCCTGACATGAGAGTTTGAACCAGAATGGTGGTAATGCATAGATGGACATTGAGTGAAAATCTGGACCTGGTCCCAGAATAAGGTGCCTACGTATACTACGGGTATCCATATTTTATGCATGAAATAGATCCATCATATCAATCCATATCGATGGATCTCTGGTTTTAGGTGTTCGTCGTGGCCATGAACATAAAGAAGGAGTCTCAGTCCATGCCGGCGCGTCCTCCTCAGGGTGAGGATGAGGATGTGGGGGATGAAGGAGACGCTCTTCCTCCGGACAGCCTGATGACGTTAGTTCAGCCGGAGCTGCCGTCTCTCAGCCGTCTGTGGCTGGCCGTGTTGAGCGACTACGCTCTGCTCACTCTGCCTGCCGAGTTCTCCAGTCAGCTGCCGCCTGAAGGTAAACTCAAACCCTTGCAAACTCATAATATGTCTTGCCTTCAGTGAACCCGGTGTCATAAATATCTGAAATGTTTTTAGTAAAAATCTTTATTATGTATCTGAGTAAATGTGAGCACTGCGTGTTTTAAAAGTCAAATGCGACACAGTTTCAGAGCAGTTCACAATCAGTGAATACTGCACATTTATACCAAGTGATGGATTTATATTATAAAGTATGTAGATTTGCTTAGTCTTCCTTTAAACACATTAAACACCTGCGGGCGGCAACATCTGGTCCTTACACACAGAACTCCAACTTTTCGTACGCATGCATCATCCTAACCATAATGCTTATTATTGATGTGAAAACGCAGTTTTTTGTTTTTGTGACTGATGCAACACAAGGTTGTATTTATTTTTTAAACATACAAAAATTTGTGGAAACATGGCAGTGACTACCAGAATGCTGTGCGCAGTGACATAGATTCAGCATCCTCTATTGAATAAAAGATATATTTTGAGTTTAAGCATTTTTTCTGATATGAAACCATGATCTGCACTCACAAAAAGCTTTTATTTTTTATATTTGGTGGTCCTGGTTTCATATAGTAATGAAATAGATTGACGCACCAAAATAAATATTAAGCATGGTGCAAATAGCTTTAAAGAAGTATTAGAGGGAAAGTTCACTCTGTCATTAATTACTCACCCTCATGTCATTCCAAACCTGCAGGACCTTTGTTCTTTATGAACGTATGATATTGAACTTAAAGAAAGGTTGATTTCCAGAACCAGTTGAATGTATTGTACTTGCTCAGTGGGAACCAGTAGCACCAGTTAATCTTGGTGGTGTGTTGATCAGGAGGGGCTTTCTACACTCCCGAGACCATAGACACGGCAAGGCTTCATTACCGTAACTCCTGGGCGTCTGTCCTGCACGCGGAGGCCCTGTGGCTCAGCAGCACAGGCTTCGGTTCGGCTGAGGACTCGGTCGAGGGCAAGAGTGCTCCTGTCACAGGACCTGTAGTGACTTCTGCTCCGGCCAAAAACACAGATGACCTGGTGAAGGACAGATTGCACCTTCTCTTGGGTAAGTTGTCTGTGGGACTCATTTGGACTTTCTGACAGTTACTCTTGAGGTATGTGAAGGGTTCTGATATCTCTGTGATTGTTCCAGGCATCAGCATTGAGTTCCTGTGTTTCCCTCGGGCCGAGGAGCCCATCGAGGATGTGATGTCGTGTCTGTTTGCCCTCTGCACACTGCTGGACTCTCCTAGTGCTCGGACACATATTGCAGAGGACCAGGTCAGAGCAGCTACTCAACATCTTCCTTTCATTTCAGGCAGTATTAAAGCATTATAAACACGGTACTAGAGGTGTGCCATATTGACAATCTTTTGAGTTAAATTCTCACATTTAATCAGTGAATTAGAATAATAAGACATTTGGGCTGTTATCATTATCAACAAAAATCGTCCTTCCAATGCTGATGAAACACAGACGAAAAGACATCTATATGTAGCCTGGCTTCCGTGACTGTAAAGCTCATAGGAGCTTAGTCTGGCCAAGCTGCCTTACTACCCGCTTTCTGGGAGGCGGGCTTAACCTGCGTCCATCAGATGCCTCTGTATACTACTGGACGAATCTACAACCAATCAGAGCACTCATTCCGATGACGTATACGTAGCGTCGAAACCTGAATCCACCGTAACCAATTTTAGCTAGCTTCATTAAAGCAGTAGGATAATGTCTGTACTTACTGTATTTAATTATTGTTAATAAGTGAATCATTGCGTTCTTTAATTCAGGAACGAAATGCCTTGCTCAGAGAACTAGTGCTGTGTTTGGAATTGTTCTTGGAGCAAAAGCAGGCAATATGCATCTAAAATGTTCGTTTTTTAAATTCTTGTTTATTGAACAGTTGCAAAAAAAAATCTATCACATTTGCAATCGTGCTGGTTTTTTGAGTGAAAAAATGATATTAACTAAATGATGGAGTGAAAAAACTCACATGCACTAGTCTAACTTTTCTAGACTTCTGCACATAAATGTGTGTGTGCTATCAGGGGGTGTTTTTTGTTTGCTTTCTGCGATATACTTGATAATATCAAACCGCACATTGACAATTGTGATATTACTGCAGGCCAGATATATTGCACACCCCTACACAGTACCTTTTTGAAGGCTGTAATTGATGGTGTGTTTGTGTGGTAGTTGCTGGCTGTGGAGCTGCTTAATGTTCTTCACCGGCTATTGTTAACACGCGACCCTCCCAGCGTGCAGCTGCAGGTGACCACAGTCGTCCAGAAGACCATCCGCGCTGCCCAAGAGCATCTGGAGCACACCAGAAGCAGCAAGAGTGAGTAGTTACTCACTATATGTTATATGTGACCCTGGAGTACAAAACCAGTCATAAGTAACACAGGGACATTTGTAGCGATAGCCAACAATACAAAAAAAAGCATATTACAGTATTTGCTCTATTTGTGATCAAATAAATGCAGCATTGATGAACAATAATAGACTTGTTTCAAAAACATTACAATCTTTATTATTCTGAAGCCTTTTTTTTTTGGCAGTTTGTAGTATGTGTGTGGTTGAACTCAGTTCGTTCAGTCCTTGACACCACAGGTGTGCCTCAGGGCTCTGTCATGGGGCCCCTGCTGTTTATCATCTACCTTCTTCTCCTCGGTCATACAGTGGGTACGGAAAGTATTAAAACCCTCTTAAAGTTTTCACTCTTTGGTATATTTGTTAGGTCTGAATACTTGTGACCATGTGGTATTTCAGTTTTTCTTTTTTAATAAATCTGCAAAAATGTCAACAATTCTGTGTTTTTCTGTCCATATGGGGTGCTGTGTGTACATTGAGGAAGAGAAATGAACTTAAATGGCTGCAATATAACAAAGAGTGAAACATTTAAGGGGGTCTGAATACTTTACCCACTGTATCTTTCGCAAACATCAGGCAAATTTTTCTTCGCCACGCAGATCAAACCCAGCTCCAAACTCCACCACCCCCATCCTCCTTCACCATGTGCTTCTTCAAACCTCCTCTAATTAAATGGCAATAAAACAGGTCTTCTACTTGTAGGCACAAGATCTACATTAAACTTCAGAATTAATTTATTCTCATTGATAATTCCCTTATCTCCCCCTCCCTTCAGGGTTAGAGTCTACAATAGCACCCTCTCTTTCAGCTCCCATGTTAATAATGTTACCCGGTCTACTTCCACTTTCAAGAATTCAACCGTTCACATCCTTCCCTTGTGCTTCACTCCACTGCCATTCTTGTTCATAGCCACCTCTTGTTTAGACTATTGTAATTCCCTTCTGTTTGGCCTACTGCATAAAACAGCTTTAGAACTCCCTTTCTTCTGATCTTCGTAGCATTTGACTCTCACACATTTCAAATCCAAACTCAAAACCCATTTATTCAGCATAGCTTACTCCTTTTGATCACTACTGTATTGTACTGTATCTTACTGTCTTTATTACTTTTGTCCTGATAATGATGTGCGTTGACCTTGAGTGTCAAGAAAGGTGCCTATCAATAAAATGCACTGTTATATATAATGGTAAATATAAACCACAAATAATGCTGAAGTTGAATTAGCATAAATTGTAATGACAGTTCGGATACATGTTCTACTGGCAGTTTATCTGTGTGTGTGTGTGTGTGTGTGCTGTAGCAGCTGCAGGGGACGGTGGAGATGAGGAGTGTGTTTCAGTGCTCGGGGAAGGAGGAGAAACCGGGGAGCTACTTCCAGGGAAATCTCTGGTGTTTGCTGCGATGGAGCTGCTGGTTTTTATCTTGGTGCGTCACCTGCCTCAGCTGAAAGCTAAGGACACAGAGGGCGTCAGACGAGCTCCACAGCACCTGTCTGATGACAGTAACCGTCTGGTAGCAGCTACGGTCACAACCCTAGCCGAGCTGCCAGCGCTCTGCTCTCCTGCAGGTACACACACTGACCCTGACTCTTTCACTCAGATAATACTCTCATAGATGCATCTACTTTATCAATGCAATGATTAGTTTTAGTTTAAATATGCATTTAAGTACTACAGCCGTTGTACAAATTTTGCAAATATTGCAATAATATAGAATTTATTAAACTATATGTATTTCTGCTTTTCATTAACCCTGTAAAACTTGGCATTAAATAATACTTTGCCTCATTCAGTCAGGAGGGATTATTTACTGTAAGTCTGTGAAAGGGTTTTTTTGTGTCTCTGGGATGAACAATAACAGGACAATCACTTGCTTGTAAAGTCTGAAGTAATGAATTGAGGTGAAGAGGTGCAGAGCCAGAGGTGGTTTTGGAAGCAAACATCAGTGCCTTGAATGTTATGCGAGCAGCTGTTAGAGTTTTGAGTTTGTTAAAACTATTATTAGCTATGATCAGGTGTTCGAGTCTGATACCGCACACTTTAGATGAACTAAAGTAAGTTTTCTCTTGCTGTAGGAAGCATGACCATTCTGCCCACGGTGCTCTTCCTGATCACGGGTGTGCTGAGAGAGACGGCGGTGAAGACATCTGATAACTCGGCCCCTGTGCCCGTGTCTGCGGCTCTGCAGGCCATCAAAACCATCCTGAGCTCTCCGCTGTCCCCCAGGAGCCAGACCCAGTGGAGCGCGCTGGTCAGGAGCAGTCTGGCCACCGTCCTTGAGCACTCTCAGCCAGGTGAGACACGTCCGTCCGTGTGTAGCAGCAGTGGCCGCTGGTTTCTGACCCTCTCTGTCCTGCAGATGCGTGCGGGGCTGGTGTGGATGAGGTCAGTCTGCTGACGGCCGTCACTCTGTTCCTGCTGTCGGCCAGCGGCGAGCTGCACAGCGTCTCTGTCCTGCAGAAAGGCTGCATCGAGCGCTTCAGACATGGACTGGACTCTGCTGACCCCTGGGTGAGCTACACAGACTTCTTCAGATGTGCGATCACATTCTCCTCAACCGATCAGTATAATACAGCGACAGGATTAGCAATTCTAGAGCACGTTTGCATTGATTGGTAGCAAATAAGTGTTGTCAGTCGATTTAAAAATAAAAAATAAACAATTGCAGTTTTTTTTCTTGCTGAAATTAATTAATCAAACCTAAAATTAACATAATTTCACATTTAATTTTCAAATGAATGTGGAATCAGCATAAAGACAGTAGATATTTTATATTTATCATAGATGAATTTTTATATTGTGTGAGTGACACATTAGTTCTCTTGGACTTGTTGGATGGAAACAGTGCTTCATTCTCAGATGTTTTATGTGATACATGTGTTTTCCGTGCAGCCTACAGTACCTCACGTCACTTCAGGTCATCTTCCTACACATTAAACTATGAAAGGTCCTTGACACTCTGAAGTGATGAAACTATGGTGCTACTTGCTTTTTAAAAAATAAAATGAACCATTTCCATAGGTTTCAGGTTATATTGTTGGCACTGAAAGTATGGGACTAGAAACACCGGAGACCAGAAATTTAAAGCACCTTTCCAGGTGGATTAGATTTTGTTTTATTAACGTCTACACCTACCCAACCATTAACAATACTGCAAAAACAGTACTTGTTGTACAGTGTGAAAAAAATGGTATTGACATTGATGTGCGAATGCTCTGGAGCCGCAGCGGCATCCCTTCAATCCTTAAAGCTATAGTTCATCCAAAAGGAGATGAACTATTTGTGCAGTTTCTATGTGGAAGTCAGTGCCCAGACCCAGGCCCACCTGCCCATAGATAGTCCTCTGTTGACTTTTCCCTGAGTAGTTACCAATCTATAGGAATTTCTTTTGTTCTCCTGTTTTGGCTCACCAATGACTTCCATGGTATTTTCTTTCTTACTATAGAAGTCAATGGTGACCAAAGCAGCCTGGTTACAAACTTTCTTCCAAAAATGGTGCGTTCCTCTGTTTAAATAAAATCTGTTCGTTCAGTGATGTTTATTCACGTTATTGAATTTGGTTGAAGTTAACTGAGGGCATACAGTGATCTGTCTCGACACACTAATGAGACACACAATGGGACTTTTCAGTCATTTCAGAAATAACTTCTGATGTCTCTTTTTTTTGTCAGTGTGTTATCAGTCTCCTCTTTGCTCTGCCATGCATTTGTCACTGTGTGAGAACATGTGTAGTTGACAGTTGTGTGTCAGGGGTAGCAACAGTAAGGGTGAAGGGTCAATTGAAGAGCATGCCTCATGAGCACAGCTGACAGGAACACAGCCTGACAGCCTCTCAAACCCAATTCCTGTCAAGGACAAAAGAAACAGAAGCACTAGTTGGGAGTGGGGTGGCCAACCACAGACAGTAACTGTGATAAATATTTTATTTAACAATGATAAACTGGAAAAATGATTCGCCTGCTTGTGTGTGTGTTTTTCAGACTCAGGCGCGCTGTTATCAGCTGCTGCTGTCCGTCTTCCAGCACTCGTGTCGCAGTCTCTCCACCCCTTACATCCACTCGCTGGCCCCGGTGCTGGTGGAGAAGCTGAAGGCCGTGGAGCACAGTCGACCGTCTACTCCTGCTGAGCTACAGGCCGTGCAGGAAGGGGTTAAAGTGTTGGAGAGCCTTGTGGCCATGGGAGAGGAACAGAACCGTAAGAGCTTTAGTGATTTTGCCAATTAACCAAAAAAAGTTACAGTAATATACAACTCCAAATCAGAAAAAGTTGGGACAGGGTGGAAAATGTGAATAAAAAGAGAAAAAAGTAAGTTATAAATTCTTCACATTTTATTTCATTGCAGACAGTATGAACACAAGATAATTCATGTTTTTTTTTAATTGTAAATAAACATACATTCTTGCCATTCAGGCTTGCAACACATTTTTAAAAAAATTTGTGACAGTACAGAATTTACCACTTTGTACAGTTCCCTTGTCTTTTAACAACACTTAAAAGACGTGTAGGCATTGAAGAAATCAAGTGACTAAGTGTTGCAGGTGTTAGTTTGTCCCATTCTTCCTGCAAACAACGTTTTAGGTGCGCAACAGTACGGGGTCTTCGTTGACGCACTTTTCGTTTCAAAATGCACCAAACATTCTCTATAGGAGACAAATCCGGGCTGCAGGCAGGCCAGTCAAGCATCCGCACCCTCTTCTTACGCAGCCATGCCTTTGTTATGCGCGCAGTATGTGGTTTGGCATTGTCTTGCTGAAATAAACATGGGCGTCCCTGGAAAAGACGTCGTCTTGAAGGCAGCATTTGTTCCTCCAAAACTGAGATATACTGATCAGCATTGATGGTGCCATCACAGAAGTGCAAGTTACCTTTGCCGAAGGCACTGACACAACCCCATACATGACAGACCCTGGCTTTTGGGCTTGTACCTGGTAACAGTCTGGATGGTCCTTTTCCTCTTTGGTTCGCAGCACACGGTGTCCAATTCTTCCCAAAAAGATGTGAAAAACCGATTCGTCTGACCACAATACACGTTTCCACTGCACAATGGACCATCCCAGATGCCTCCGAACCCAGAGAAGTCGACGGCGCTTCTGGACACTATTTACGTAGGGCTTCCTTTTGGCACAGTACAGTTTTAGCTGGCATTTCCTAATGTAACTACGTACTGTAGTGCTTGCGAGTGACTTCCTGAAGTAGTCCTGAACCCATGCAGTTATATCATTTATTGATGAATGACGGTTTTTAATGCAGTGCCGTCTGAGGGCTCGGAGACCATTCAGTTTAGGCTTGCGCCCTTGGCCTTTGCGCACAGTAATTTCTCCAGAATCCCTGATTCTTTTCACAATGTTATGCACTGTAGAGGGACAAATGCCCAAATCTCTTCCTATCTTTCTTTGAGAAACATTTTTCTTCAGCATTT
Source organism: Enteromius paludinosus (assembly GCA_032361165.1). Taxonomy (NCBI): domain Eukaryota; kingdom Metazoa; phylum Chordata; class Actinopteri; order Cypriniformes; family Cyprinidae; genus Enteromius; species Enteromius paludinosus. The sequence continues at coordinate 2,147,055 of JAUMHQ010000070.1, forward strand.
CAAAGACTTTTGCCCGCACTTGGTGGAAACTGGCGATCCTCTACCCATCTTTGCTCCTAAAGCAGTTGGCCTTTCCTCGATGCTGCTTTTGTACCTAATCATGATTGCAATCACCTGTTAACATCACCAGTTTCAAATCAGATCATTATTTGGTTATTATACATCATTACTACCCCTGAATTTCCCCCGTCCCAACTTTTTTTAAAATGTGTTGCAAGCCTGAATGGCATGAATATATGTTTATTTACAAATCAAATGATGTTGACCAAAAAAACATGAATTATCTAAATTATATATTATAGGAAAATGTATAACTTGCTTTTTCCTCTTTTTATTCACATTTTGGGGTTGTAGAAAAGAATGCTCAAAATGATCAAAATATTGCAGTTTCACTCTTTTTAGAACAGCCTTTCTGCAGAATTATTCATTTGAAAATACTTCATGTTGACTTGTGATCCATCTTCTGCTCATGGTCTGTCTCACACAGGAGTTCAGTTGCTGGCTCTGCTGGTCCCGACCCTCATCTCGTACCTGCTGGAGGAGACCTCCTTCTCCACGGCCTCCAGCTCCTCTAAAGGCCTGCATGAGTTTGCCCTTCAGAGCCTGATGCACACTGGTCCTCTGTACCCTGCTGCCTTCAAGACTGTTATTGGGGCGGCACCTGAACTCAAGACGCGACTTGAGGCGGCCATCCGATCCAGACAAGCCAACAGTAGAGCCAAGACTGCAGCCAGACAAACACAGCCGACTGTACAAGCAGCTCCCACCATCAAACTCAAGACCAGCTTCTTCTAGCCGCTGCACATCCAGTCATCTGACCCAACTCTATAGAGTGAATACACTTACAGAGACATTGTCGTAAGCTTCGGTCTGTTACAAGCTTTAGTGCATCTTGTTTGTTTTTTGGGCACTTTTGAAATGCACCTTAAATGCACGTAAAGTCAAAATGAGGAACTTCATTTTCAAAGCTGACATAACACCGGTGGAAATCTTACACATTCTCATTTACCTGAATATCTCATGGGCCACATTCACAAGTTTTTTTGTTAATAACAATGTTCTGCATTGTTGGTGTGTGTTTTAATTAAATTTTTTTCATTCTGATTATAATTTAAATCTCATATAAAATTGTTTTTTTTTCAAGATGATGTTTGATGATGTGATTTTTGTTTTTAACTGTCTACTGTTGAAGACTATTGAAACTACTTGACTTGTGCTGTGAATGTCCGTGTATACAGAATCTGAGTCTTTTTCAATGATTTGCCGTCTGGGTGTGTTGTATATTTTAGAGGTTTTGGTTGAACTTTTAATAACTTGATTGTAATGTCTGCATTTTGCTGTATATTCTTAAAGTAAAACTATGAGATACAACTTTTGTCTGTCCACAAATAATGTGTACTTAAGCGAACAGGTGAGAAGTGGCTATGAAACGAATTAACATCTGACCAGAAGTGCATTTGCAGACAATACATGAAATGTTCAGATTGGCTTTTGGGTCTGTCTGAAAGTCAAACATTTCTTTGGCCTTGGAAAACTTCTCTTGACTGGTAACAGGCAGCACTGTACAAAGAAGTGGACTTCCTTTCCCTTTTCATCTTCTATAGGATTAACCCCAGTAACTTTAAAATAAACAAACCTTCAACTCATACAGTTTGCACTACATGTTGAGTAACCTAAGTTTTGTCTTACATTTCATTGCTGATTGGTTGCTGTTTTGGCTCATTTTTGTCTTGATCTTGGATGATCAGATTTTTGGATTTTCAGTTTCTGCTTTTCAATCCACTTCTCTCTCCTTATCTAAACGTTAAAGAATAAGTGACCCAGTAATAGGTCTTGCAGCAGTACAAATCCTCCTCACCCAAGCGAACCTCTAACTCGAGGGCCATACACGAGGTTGCTTTGCAGGAGACCCTTGTGCAGTTTCTATGTGGAAGTCAATGCCCAGACCAAGGCACACCTGCCCATAGATAGTCCTCTGTTGACTTGAAATAGGTGTTCCTTTGAGGATCCCCTACACAGTGGAGGGGGTGGAAGCTCTTCCAGAGTTCAGCGGTCCTCAAGGTCCCACCAGCACTTTCACATTCCTCAATCTAGTTTATACCGTTCTTCATGGCAGACACTCTCAGGTTCCATCAGACTGGGTAGTGCTTGCTAAATGAAACTATAATTTTCATCGCACCAGACCAGAGAATATGTCCACATGTTGTCAGAATCCTTCACATGCTGTTTAGCAAACTCTAAGCAAGCGGTCATATGGTTTTTATATAACTGGCTTCTGTCTGATTTTTTTGTCCAACAGGTTCTTCCATCTCTGCAAAAGACTTTTGGAGATCCATGTATACCTTGCCTCAATTTGATCTCGGAGATCAACAGAAAGTTCCTTGGACTTCATGGCATGAGCTTTATAAAACCAGGTGTGTGTCTTTCCAAACTAAATCGAAGCCATCGAAGGATTGAACGCAACTGTTCAGAATGAGTGCACCTTTAACAACCAAAAAAAAAAATGTTTTGTGTTGTGTTAGGAAGTACAGACGTTCCTCTCGTTGATAGCCAAGGAGCGGATCGAGCAAGAGCTTGATGGGGCGACGCAGAATAAAAGTTTTCCTGGAGAGGTTTTCCTTGATCTTTGCTGGTAACGACGCTAAACCTGTCTGTTTTGCTCTACGTCGTTCATTAAACAGTTTGCATATGAACCCGAACGCTTCCTCGCTTCCTGCTCGTGACACTTCTGATGCCAACATCTTCAAATGAAAATGAAAGAAATATCTTGAGCAACTAATTCCAGCTATACTGGTCAAATCCACGTGTTCTCAAAGAACCTAATTGGCAAGAACATAATTAGCACTATTAGGCTATTATATCTTGCATGTGTTATTTGATTGCAGTTGTAATGAGCAAGATACAAAGAACAGACCCCAGGAAAAAAAAAACATTTAAAATTGCCATTGCATGTATGGTCTAAAACACAGTTGTCATCATATTTTGCCACAGAACCACAATTATGAGCACATATTTTTGCAGGAATGTAATATGAGTCGTATGTAAAGTGCCATAAATATATGCAGTATTTATTAACATGAATGGATAGCAGACACAGCATGCCGGTTCAATCATAGATGCGTGTGGATCCAATGTGCATCATCGTGTTAGAATACCGCTGATTTCGTAGTTCACACTTCAATGTGAAAGCTGCATTTTCAGATTTATCCACTTAGGAGAGAGTCTTTAAAAAGCTGTTTTTGCTGGACTTTGTGTAGACCAGAGGCTTAAATATAAAGATAAGGTGTAGGCCTAGTAAAACATTTATCCAGATTAATGTGGACGTTGCCTGAGCAGTGGTCACCTGATCCTGCTTAAATGCAGAGGGAAAGCTGTCAGTAGTGAAAGATGTGCTGATAAGGAGAGTCAGAGCGGGAAGCAGTGTGGGTGAGATCTCATTTAGGTGGGGAGGGATTGGGCAGAGGACGGCTGTTGTTCTCTGTGAGGGGTGAGAAAGAACAGTGGAAATGTGTGGGTGGAGGTTGGCTGTAGATAACTGGCTGCCGATGGATGCCATCGTATCAAATAGCTGACAAAGTCATCAGCAGTCAGAGAGGAAGTGGGCCGTGGTGGAGGGGGAGAGTGTAGAGAGGAGAACACTTTCTGAGTGTCAGGAGTCAGTGTTCGGTAGAAAACAGTATGTGTTTGTTTGATTGCAGACTGGTTCTCACGCCCTCATTTCCATCACCTGTGCTTCATGTCCTGTTTGTATGTCCAAATGACCAGGCCATTCATTCCCTCGCTGATAAGTCTCATTAGCTAAACTGCGTTTCCTGTGTTTCCAGGTATTGTGTGTTTGATTATGGCTCTAATCTGCAGTTCTTGTGTTTGTTTGATTAGGCTACATTTTGGATTTGGTTGCTGGGTTTTTGGGCTGTTCTTGGGGGTGTTCTTTTTGAGTTAAACTCTGTATTTAGTGCCTGAATCCTTATATATATATATATATATAACATTGCACATGTATATATGTGATAAATACATTGTTAATGTTATTATACATAATTTATTGTTATAGTAATAGCACACGTAACAAGGTCACCTTAAAATAGTGTTAGCTTTTTTATATTTTTTTTAAGGGGTTTTATATGATAAGGGTTTTTGGAATGTAATACAAAACATAGATAAGCCACACAGAATAAAACACAGAGATGAACCTGGTAATAAACTTTATTTATTTAAAATTTATTTATTTAATTATGCATTAAAAATGCAAAACAATGGGCATTGACATTATGACCTGGCCTGTTATAATAAAAGCACAATGCCTGGCATCAATGACTTTATTAAACAACCTGTGGGGGGAGCTACATCCTGCCCTTCCTCGAGCCCTCAAAACAAACACATCAGACTCCTGCAGCGGGAAACAACCTGTTCACCGCTCCCACATTCCTGCAGTGATGATGGCGTCATCAAGAGTTCCTCAGACATCTCTGAGATTCCGATCAAGACATCAAACCCTCATCCTCCACTGGACCGAGCTCCACACTCCCGACGCTTCTTACAGCAGGTGAGAGGAGTTTAGTTATCTAGTATTGCATGATCTACGCTACATGAATAGGTATTTGATATGGCTTTGATAACATTTCGTTTGTTAATTTATGAGAACGTCACATTTAATACAAGGGAGTCTTAAAACAGATATCACCCCTTGTATTTCAGAGCTCGTGTTACATGTGAAGTTTATGTGGGCTGCTGGTTAGAACTAAAGAAGTGTTTGATGGCTGCTTGGAATTGCATTTGAAATGTTTCCATTTTCAGTAGCACTTTAAAACCCTTCTAAAGAGGTTCGTGATCTGCATGAGCTCTGACTGGAATTGTGCCAATGAAAGCGGAATGAACTGTTCTCACATGTTCAGCAGTGATGTAACTACAGGTGTTATGCTGTTGGTTGATTTGTTAACCCATGTAGAACCATCATGATGTTGGAAATCTACCTGGTAATGACAGTAGCTGCCAGTGCTTTTTCTCAGGAGACAGAAGAGCCTGTATCATACACGGCAAGTGTATTTACATATAAAATACATATTATTGAATATGCTGTGTAGCATGTTTTGTTATTGCAGATCATATAAATTGACAGGTAAATGTAATTTTGTTCCTCATAGCAGTGCACAGAAGGCTATGAATATGATCCCATTAAAGAGGTATGCAAAGGTAATAATATTGTTGATGTAGTATACTCTCTCTGCCCAGCAGTTATTCCTTTGCCTATTTTCTGAGAATGCGATTCTAAAGCATAATGCCAGTTTTCTCTCCATGTTCATGAACAGATATTGATGAGTGTGTTCTTGTCTCTGATGCCTGCAAAGGAGGCATGAAGTGCATAAACCACTATGGTGGCTACCTCTGCCTCCCTCAGAATGCCCAGATATTTGTCACTAATGGAGACGAATCATCCCAGCCCACAGACCCTATTCCCCAAAACCCCCTTACCCCTCTGAACCCCACTAACCCACAGACCCCACAAACACGCACCCAGTCAAACCACAGAGCCTCACAGTGCTTGCTGGGTTTTTCACTGGATGAGCAAAACTATTGCCAAGGTAAGCTATTGTTCTTAATACAACAGCATTAGTCTCATTTATGAGCTTGGTAAAAGAACTCTTACCGAACTTTTTTCCCCATCCTACCACTTTAAACAAACAGTACAGCTCAATTTTCAGATTTTATTTGAAATGGTTCTAAAGCTATTTTGAGCAAGTGAACAGGAAGCATATGTTTCAAAGTTTAGTTAAAAATGCATAAAAAGCCATAACATAATATTATAACTACTCGCTTATTCACACACACAAAAAAAGAAAAATCAGGAACTGGCTTATCATCTAAAACATGGAAGTAGTAGCAGAATTACATGGCTGCTTGCTTTAACATTAGCCCAGAAAATATGCACTACTCATGAAGTGTGAAGTGTGCGGAGTGTGGAAGCACGCAAGCTGCATGACAATTCACTTGGAGGCGCCAATGTGATCATCTGCATTTAACTTAAAATACTACACCATTTTTACTCATGCAGATAAAAGAAAAACATCTTTAAAATCTGTGAATCGGTCTGCTTTTGTGTGCACTCACAATAACAACAAAACATTGTGCTTTTGTAAAATAATGAAAGTAAAGAGAGTGCGAACCAATGCAAATGTGATCTTTATGAAATGTGAATGTCCACTGTGGAGATGAGTCAATGTCGTCTTCGAACTTCATCACTGCAGCCAAAATATAGAAAATCTATTAATTATTACAGTATTATGTCAAGGCACACTTCTTGCTGTTTTCCCCTGTTTATTTATTTTTTTCTTCACAATCATTACTTCTGGGCTGTGGCAAGCTTTATGAGCAATTAAAGGTTTAATATGATGAATTCACTTGTGCCTCATCAGCAGCACCCTCATCAGCTCCTGTATAAAAGCACACACTGCTCCCCAGCTCATTGCGTGGTTTACTTGTTGGTATATGCACCACTTTCCTGCCTACTTACCACCTGCGATTCTCTCCTACAACTACCTGAAGTTCCCCAGTGTTTCCAACATCCTCTGTCGTGTATCTAGTCATCCAAGACTTCATCGCTGGGAAATGTGTGCACTCCAGCGAATTTCACAAAGTTCCTCTCTGTCTGCTAAGATAGTAAACCTTTTCATCCTCCAGTACTGCATTGCTCCATTACTACTTACTTAATTTCTCTGTTAATAATATCATTGTGTGTATTGCCCTCTAATCCTGTCTCAGAGTCTGATATTTTCATAACAGCAGACCAGAACAAACTTTACCACATAATTTGTACGAACCCATTTTCAAGATTTTGGATTCACTGTGCAGACCTTCACATCCACAACAACAACGATCACCACACCAGTCACTCCTTTAGCACCTCTTCATGTGGTTAGTTTCATGGCCGACCTGACACCTTACTCTGGCTTGGAGGAGGGCTGTAAGGGATTTACTTCTCCAATGCTTCATTTTCGGAAATCATTTGGAACCAGGATGGCCCAATCACCCGGCCATTCAGTATCTTCATAGCTCATTTCCAAGGAGTGTTTGGAAGACCACTTAGTGATTCATCTTTAGTTGAGCAATTGTATCACTTAAACAAAGTCAGATGTGAATAACAGATTATACTCTTTGTCTTCACACTGTGGCAGCCACTAGTGGAATGAATGTTTGCTCCCCACCCCCTACCGAGAGGGTTTGCAACCCAAGCTGCAGCTGAATCTCTGAATCTCCAGATTAATGAAATTGTTGTAGGTAGAGTGATACAGATGCACTTCAATCAACTCTCCATCTGTGTTTCTCATAGAATGCAGACCTGTATGGAGGACCAACAGGCCCAACTTTCTTCTTCCTGCTATCAACAGGAAAACTTATGCCAGCTCTTCAAAACTAGGCATAGAGAGCATGGTTGTGCACAATTCAAGCGCATACAATCTCATTATGCCCTTTCCATCCCCCTTGACCTGTTGTGAGTTGCACTGCACTCGCTCTGGAAGAATGTCTCTAAAGAACGGTGTTTTTGGTTGTAAGGGAAAGGTAACTTGTTCAGCGTTACGTAAATAGTGGGTGCATTTTGGTTTTCGGGGGCAGCAAGATTGTGTGTTTGTTGAGGAATATTTTAAAAAGAAGGTCTAATTTGACGCTGGATTTGCACAGCATTTGATACTGATACTGAAAGATGCAGTGGTCCCAGCTATAGAAGACCCTGTTCATGATTCAGAACTGCAGACGGTAAGTGAAACGACATAAAAGGTGTTTTGTTGCAAATGGTGCAAGTGTTTGTCACCCAGGAGCTTGGCTTTTTCTGAGAGAAACGCAAAACTGTATATTTTTTATATAAATATGATAAAACTAAAAACTAAAGATGTTTTGGAGACATTTAAGACATTATGCCTTAGAAGGTTACCTACTACTCTACAGGTACTAGAGATTCTATGAGATTGGGTGAAACTGTGTGTGTTATGTACCCTTTTAAGCCAACCTTACTGCTCATGATGTCTCTCGTTCAATACTCACTCAATTTTTCAATTCAATTCAAATTTATTTGTATAGCGCTTTTCACGATACATATCATTGCAAAGCAGCTTTACACCAGTAATGTTCAGTAATGTACAATCAGTACTGTTTTACAGTATATGTAGTAGTAGCTTGTACATGTACATATGGCATGTATGCGAGGAAATGATCAATTAATTACGTTATCGAACAGACAAGGAACATTATAAATTAGTAGCAGAATCCGGTAGTGCTGTGTGTTGTTTCAGGGTTGGTATCATCTGAAGTCCTCTGTGGGGTTGGCATCATCTCTTCTTAAGTG
>JAUMHQ010000070.1:2155492-2167463 GCA_032361165.1 Enteromius paludinosus
ACAGAGAGAGTGTGTCTGAACCCCGAATGTTATCAGGAAGGCTGTTCCAGAGTTTGGGAGCCAAATGTGAAAAAGCTATACCTCCTTTAGTTTACTCACCCTGCTTGACTCTGGGTCAGCCAGCAACTTTATCTTGTGGAGCTCAGCCATCCACCCCAGATCAAAATAAGACCCATTGAGTTAAAGTCAAGTTTGTAACATGAAGGCCACTGTCATGTGCAGTTTCGTGTGGGACCTATACAGCTTGCCCAACTCCATCAAGAATCCCAGAATTTTCTGGTTCTGGGGAAATCCACCACTGGCATCACCCTGGGGGCTTCATAGTCCAGTACTCTCAATGAGTGACTTCAGGCTGTGTTTGGAGAAACTGAGGGGAAACAGTCCCAGTAGAAAATCAACCAAAGCTATATACAAAGTAAAGAAAACACTGTACAAAAGAAGAAAAAAAACAAGATAAACAAATTGCTAACTTTGTTGTTTAGAATTGCTCACGGCACCACAATTGCACTCTCGTTTGCCAGGTAAATTGGCAACTGCATACTTGTTTGGAGTTTTCTTTTATAGCCTAAGCCCCGCCCTTTGGGTGAAACCATGTTGAACAGTGAGGTAACTATAAAAGGTTAAGTATATACAAATTTACCCCAACATCAGCGTGAGTCAAAGTCCTCTTTTCCCTCTTCTTTAGGTTGCGGTGGTAGGTGCTCCAGTGCATCTCGATGGCCCGGGCGCCTCATTCACGACATGCCGTCTTAAGAGAGAAACAAGTCACTTATCACAAATTGAGACGTAGCTCGATTAATTCATTGTTTGGTGTCTTTAGCCCCGTGAAGGCTGAAGGGAAGGGTCCGGTACTGCCAGTGTGCAGACGGCGTGGAAAAGGCGGTTTTTGGCTTGGCATTCAGACAGTGGGACCTGCCAGTACCCCTTGGTCAGGTCTAAGGTGGTGATGTACCGGGCCCTTCCCAAACATGCCAGCAGCTCATCCACTCGGGGCATGGGGTACCCATCGAACTGGGACACTTCATTCAGGCGGACACTTCATTGCAAAAGTGGAGGGTACCATCTGGCGTCGGGACGAGGACAATGGGGCTCGACCACAGGCTCCGGGATGGATCCGGGATGGATCGATTACCCCCAGCTTTAGCATCTTTTGAATCTCCTTCTCAATAGCGTGCCAACGGGCCTCTGGGATTCGATAGGGCTGCTGCCGGACGATGACTCCTGGGTCAGTGATGATCTCGTGGTGCAGGACATCCATATGGCAAGGGGTCTCCGAAAACACATCCTGGAACTGTCCGACCAGGTGCCGCAGATCCTTCTTCTGGGCAGCCGAGAGGTGGGGATCCATATCAACAACCGCGGGCAGAGGAAGGGCGAGAGCGGGCATTTGGTCCCGGTCCCCGACCCAGCGTTTTAGCAGGTTGATGTGATAGGTTTGAGTTGCGTGTCTGCGTCCTGGCTGTCAGACACAGTAATTCACTGGGCCTACCTGTTCCTCTACTGTGTAAGGCCCTTGACACTGTGCCAGGAACTTGCAGGCGGTGTTGGGGACCAGGACCATCACCCTATAGCCAGGGTGGAACTCCCGCGGTTGGGCTGCCCAATTGTAGTGTTGTTCCTGGGCTTGTTGGGCTTTTACCAAGTGATCCCGAACTAATGGCATGACACGGTCTATCTTGTCTCTCATGTCCCGGACGTGTTCAATGACCGTTTGATGGGCTGCCAGCTGCTGTTCCCAGGCTTCTTTGGCTACATCCAGTAGGCCCTGGATAGCAGCTCAAAAGGGGTAAAGCCAGTTGAGGCCTGCGGTACCTCGTGGATCCCAAAGAGAACGTGGTGCCAGTCTTTGCAGTCTTCGGACGCCACCCGCCGGGGCATCTGCTTAAGGGTCTTCTTAAACCGTTCCACCAAGCCATCAGTCTGCGGATGATAAACAGAGGTTTTTATTTGTCTCACCTTCAGCAGCCGGCTGAGTTCAGCCATTAGCCGGGACATAAATGGTGTTAACTGGTCGGTCAGGATCTCTGATGGTATCCCTATGCAACTGGCAAGCAAGAAAAGCTCCTGGGCGATTGCCTTTGAGTTGGCTTTCCAAAGGGGAGTGGCTTCCGGATACCGAGTCGCGTAGTCGACGAGAACCAGGATGTCCTCGTGACCCCTGCTGGACTTCGGCAGCGGCTCTATGAGATCCATTCCAATCCGCTCAAGGGGCACCCCGATGATAGGTTGTGGAATGAGAGGGCTGGGGGAGGTTTATTTTGTGACGTCAGTTGGCAGGTGGGGCAGGCGGCACAGAAAACATTTAACCTTGGCCTCCAGGCCCGGCCAATGAAACCGATCCCTGATCCGTTGGACTGTGTTTTGGGTCCCCGGATGTCCGGCCATTGGGTGTGCGAGGGCCAGTTCCAACACTGTCTCCATCTTGGTTTGGGGCACCACTAACAGTTGTTTTTCCTCCCACCTCTGTATGATGCAGTTCAACTGGCCGCTCTGCACTATGAAGTGTGGGAGAGGGTGAGGGGCCGGCTGGACATCCTGGTCCTCCACAATCCGTACCTGCTTCCAGCAGTGTTTCAGTCTATCATCCTCACGTTGCTTGGCTCTGAAGGCTCCCCCTCCCGTGACTTGTTGGAACACATCGAAGAAGACATTAGAATCACGAGAGGGGGACTGACCATCTCTCCCGCTGTCTGTGGTGGCGAAGGCTGGTCTAGGTGTGGTTCCCCTGGATGGCCTGCGTCGACGTGGTGGTCAGGGCCTCTTCTGACCCCGGCCAATCGCATCCCAGCAGAATGGGTATGGGTAGTTCCTTGATGACTCCGACCTCCACCACCTCTTTGGCGTTCCCCTTCTTTATGGTGATGGCACACGTCGGTACCTGTTGAGTGTCACCCAGTATACACGTTACAGGGAGAGTACATTTAAGCAATGGCCAGGATTCCCATATTTGTCAGGTCTCACCAAAGTGATACTTCTTCTTGAGTCCAGTACGACGTTGTAGGTTCTTCCCAGCACCTCAACGGCGGTACGTGGGGTACCTATGGGGACCTCTTGGTGCACCCCGCAGCCTGCCATCCATCTCTTTAGCTTTAAAGAGACTTTAGCTGGTCCGGCATCTAGTGTAGGCACAATGTTACTCACTCACCTATGGAGAAGAATCAAAGCAATCTTGGCATCCAATCACAGGCCTTTCCGCTCCTTGACTTCTCTCCAGCGCTGGAAAGCTAAACTGTTATTTACATGAGTCATATTTCTTGCCTCATCTTTCTGCAGACATTTTCCTTTTTTAATCTTTCTGTTGCTTGGCTCAGATGTTCACTGAATGCTTTCTTCTGCATCATTAGTAGGCATGCCCCGTACTGCTGATTGGTAACAAATTTGTTTAGGTACTTGGCCCTGACTCTATATTCTAAAGCATTTTTGAAAAAATTGCTTACCCTGCCTAAACGTCTCTTGGTCTACCTACACACGAGGAGAAGGAAGGTCTGCAGAATTGTAGACAATAATATATTCAATGGTACCTTATGTAACAAAGTCTGCGGTGTTTTTTGGTTGTCTAGAGTCGAACGGGATTCTGTGTCCCCTTGCATCCAGGACCAACTGACTCACAGTCAGTTGAAGTTTTTAGGCTGCTGAAAAAGTCTTCTAGGGGAATTAGATTTTCAAAGCTGACCTCAGATGTATCTGGGGACAAGGCAGGGAATGAAACTAACGAAGTCTGACGATTTTTTTATAGCCTCCTGAAACCTCTGACAGCCATACAGGTGATACAGGTGGCGGAGTCCTCCATATCTGGACAACTGGACAACATCAACATCTCATTCAGGGTGGAAGAATCCTTGGAGCAGGCTTCTGGATCACACAATGCACAAATGCTAGAGCACATGAATGAATGAATGAATGATGCAACTATAGTTGCACATAGCAGAGAACCGAGAAAGGGCCAAAGACATCTTCAAGAGCTCCATTTACGATCCCAACAATCAAAACTACTGCACTGCCTCCAGGATCACAGCATTTTAATTGGAAGCTGCTCACAATGTGGAGCATTTTGCTTTTTACTTTGACACAACAGGACAGAGAGTTTGAAACATCTTGTAGAGCAGAATCTAATCAGTTTTTTTCCCCTGGCATCCTTTATAGTTTCTGCAGTACACTATCACACATCATGAGTGACACAGCACAGATCAGGATAGGATTGCTCTAACGCAGTTGCGTAGAAGCATTCCTCACATTGTTAGTGTAAATACCTCAAAGGAGAACATCATTGTAAATGCAAATTGGAAGAGATCATGGATTTTAACAGGAAATTGACTTAAAAACCTAAACTTAAAAACGTAAAAAAAATTGCTTTGCTCTGGAAGTGGTGGAGAAGGCCATGTAATGTTAGGATTTGACCCAATGATGCAATCCTTGGTTCAACATGCAGTGACAAGGATCCTGTGAAAAATACTTTCCATCCAGTAAATCAAGTTAAATCGAGCAGTCTGTATCTACACTTATATGGAGGGATTAGCAATTGAATGTTCCTCTTTTCATGTTATTTCATTTCATGATACTTTGTCAATGGTCCATGCATTGATCAGTCTGATTATGTATTTTTGGGCAGATGTAGATGAATGCTCTCAAGGCCTACACACCTGCAATGCAGATCAGATCTGCTACAACACAAGAGGCTCTTACACCTGTCAGTGTCATTCTGGATACCAGAAACATGGAGAACAGTGTGTGGGTAAGTTCAAACTGCACATCAAACCAGCCTACTGATATAACTCGGCAATATATACAATAATCATAATCCTATAATGATAAGTATATATAATTATGCTGGTAAGTGCTTGTTACCACTGTTTTGGGTTGTTCTAGAAACCAAAACATATCTGGTGATATATAGTTAAACACCAGTCAACCAGCAAGGTCATTACACACATATTGTTTGTAAATAATATGCTTACAATAGTGAAATAAACAATTGGCTTATATATGGATGATACCTCTAAATAATCTCAATGAGGCACAGAAATAAAAATCCTTGGCAAAAAAATAAAATAAAAAACCTGTATAAAATAGTAGACAGATTTATTCTTTTTCTTACCTGTAATTAATACAGTAAACATTGGATAGCAAAAATTCTCTGTCAAGCTTGCCCAGCATTTGACAAAGCCCCCATTGCATTCAAAACAGACTAATTTACATTTGTGACCCTGGACTACTAAACCAATCAAAAGTGACACTGGTATATTTGTAGCAAAAGCTAAAAAATACATTGCATTGCTAAAAAATAATAAATTTTTCTTTTATTCCAAAAAATAATTTAGATCCACAAAGATATTTTGTACAAAACTCATTTTCTGGTTAGTAATATGCATGGCTAAAAACTTAATTTAGACAGTTTTAAATGCATTTTTTTCAATATTTACATAGAATATTGCACCCTTAAATTCCAGATAGTTGTCATCTTGATTGCCGTAGATTGTCATATCCTAACAAACCATACATCAATGGACATCTCGTTTTTTCAGATTTCAGATGACAGAAATAAACGTATGCTTAACTGGTTTTGTGGTCCAGGGTGAAATTTATGGATTCAGCACACTTTTATCTAAAGCAACTTACAAATGCAATGTCAGGATTATTAGACAGCTTTTTGGTGTATCCCTAAGACTCTAAATTAAGTAAGTGAGTAGGTAAGTTAGAAAATCAACTTAATTATGTTCTCGGTCTTAGGTCCCCTCCCCCACCCATTAAATTCCCCGAACTCTCAACATTGATTATTTTTGGACTTTCTGAAAGACGTTAATGTGTCTTTACTACGTTCCACATTTGACTTGGTCAATTAAGAAAACAATCTTCATCTGTGAAAAAAGGTTTTCTGTCACCCTGTACATGTTTTAAGAATAATATGTAAGCTGTGTGTGTGAACCTCTTTGCAGATAGAAATGAGTGTATGCTGTCACACTACTGCATGCACAGATGTGTGAACACTGCTGGCTCTTATTACTGTGAGTGTAAAGATGGCTACCAGCTCGCCAGCAACAACCACAGCTGTGTAGGTGAGTCTAAGACCTAGCCTGCCTTTCTATCTGCACAGCTTTGCTCAAGAATGTGTGAATTCAATGGAATTCAAGACATCCTTCAGTATCTCTCTAAACTTCTGTTTTGCATTTGCTCTCACCCTCTGGTGGTCAAGGCCTGTACATAACAACACATACTGTATTTTTAATTATATCTTTCTCTTAGTAAACAGCATATCGAGGCAGTTAATAAAAAAATTGCAGTACGTTGTAGGGGATTGTTGGAGTTAATCTGAACATTTTTAAAACCTTAAATGGCAATCTCTGTTTTTAAGAGCAATATTGACTGTAGAAGAACCTTTATTGAGCAACCTACAGGACACTTCTTATATTAAAGTAGTACTCATTATCTTTTTGTGCTTATTATCACTTTAAATATCATAGAGTGAAATAGATGTCACTATGATACAAGGGAAAGAAGGCCTAGCTGATAGATCATCATATTAGCATTCTTCAGAGTTCCGCCAAGAATTTGATTTCAAAAATGTAAGAAAAAATGTAAAAAAATTCATAGTGTGGACAGGAGTAAGAGGAGCTTCAAATTAAAGGTGGATATGTTATCACAACATATTTCCAAAGGAGAGAGACCAGTTGGAATCAATCCTAGGGTTTAGTGAAACAGGCAATTGCAGTGCCCACCCTCTCTGTTGATGTTTGCAACTCCACATTGTTCAGCTGTTTTGAGGATAGTAAGGAATTTGAAACTTTAGACTGAGACCTAACTTATGAATCAAAGCTTGAAGATCTTTGCCAATAAAATATGACCAAAAAATTATAAAGAATTCCTCAGAGAGGAAAGGTTTCCTGCAAACGTATTTTTACACAGGCACTCATTGGAAATTGAAGCACATACAGTTAAGAACAGCTCTTAGGGCTAGTATAAGCACACAAAAAATATGTGTCCCAAGTTCCTAAAGGTCTGTCTGCAGGGAAGGATATCATTAAGCCTCATGATGAACAAAAGAATGATTATTCTACAGGCTGCTTAACTGATGCATGTGGTGCCCATTTATAACTAAAAGATGGAAATTAGAAGTTACAGCATATATGGATATCCGCTTCTATTTCTAGAACAATAAACGCTCTAGAAAGCAATAAACTTTCTAGAACGTTTCTTCTAAACAATAAATTCAGTAATTCAAATATTAATACTAAACTATTACGATTTCTTTTCTTTCGTCAGTTTGTAGTAGTGCCCTCTTTCTTTTCCAAAATGATAGTGCTCTTGTGGTCAAAGCACAGTCCATGCAAAAATAGTTTATTAAGTTGATTCGTTTATTTAGATTATTTTGACAGGCCTGCACACCCACTCACCCAACATTAGTGCTTGGTCTCATGCTAATACTGACGTGGAAAGAGTGGTCTGCTTTCATTTAGAAACACTGGATTCAGTGCTATAGTTTAAGTATCATATCTCAGCTTGTGATGCTCCTCATATGTAAACTACTTTGCATAAACAATAGAAGAGTTTATCCATCAAGCGAACAATGCAGAGCCAGGAGCCCAGAGTACTGGATAGAACTGGAAGAACAGGAAAGAAAAACACAGTTTAGGCATGTCTTAATAAGCAAAAGAAACGCACACATTTGTTTCAATTACTTTGATACTGACCAAATGATATTTTTTACTTACTCACACATGTTGTGTTTCCATGTTTTATGGGGACTCTACATACGAACGAGAGATGAGATGTGCTGATCTATCTGCGTTGTTTATTTAACCCTCTGGGGTCTGAGGTGATTTTGGGGCCCTTGAGATGTTTGGACATGCTTTCAGCTACTTAGAACATATTATTGACCAACCTGTATTTTTCTTGTAATCAGCACAAACTGCTCTACAATAATATGTGACCACACTGAATTTACATGTTTGCATTTTTTAGGAAAAAAAATTATGCGTGGTTAGTAGTTTTTGTGAAAATAAAAGTAGCTGAAGTAAGGCCATAAAAGTCATATTGAATACTAATGCACAATACTGAGAGTAACCAGTCTATAAGGTTAGAATATTTACTTCACAATGATGTGAAAATCATTCCTCTTACTTTTTCAGAGAAAACAATATAGTGTTTTAAATTTTAAAAGACGTTTTGAGGCTGAAAGCCTGTATGCAGGAGCGTGAGAATGATCCATTAATATTCAGTGATCCCCACCTGAAGAGACAAAGACCACTCCCCTGATGGGCCATTAGTGAGACGGACAGGTAAGGCAGGTAACAAAGAATGTGAGGAGATGTGAGAGAAAACAGTTTATTTGAAATGATTTGTATTTAATTTAAAGCACAGTATAATTTAAATATACATAATGAAGGTCAAAGACCAATATTGAGCAATACTGATGTAACTACAGAGATGTTAACAGACTTTGAGTCAATCCTGAAAACAGATTCTGTTCAACAAGTGAAACCACTACATAATACCTGATATTTAATACTGATATTTAATAGAGCATTTTACAGTATATCCAAGATTTATTATCATTGTTTAGGACATTTAACATCTGTAGATATATATTTATAAAATATAAGAGAGACATGTTCCATGAGACATGGAACGAGTACTGCGTCTGATGAGACGCTATGGGAAAACTCCTTTTTTCCCCCTTAACTGAAGGATTTTTTAATAACGCAGTGATACTGAACGGTTGTTGGGCAGTTGCTATGGGACCTTATTTTAACCAGTTAGGGAAGGGCCCCCCAACAACGGCCCAATACCGTTGACCACACCCCCTTGGTGCGAATGGCTGCGACCGGCGCCAAAGCGGTGTGAAATGGCGCGAATTTTGTCTATTTAAGATGATGGATCCCAAGCCATTTTCAGGTTAATTCGACTGAAGCGACGGCACCCGTAGCACGGCGCTTAAACGCAGTACTTGTTCCATGTCTCAGGGAACCTGGGTTACGGAAGTAACCTATACGTTCCCTTTCGACATTTCACTCGTACTGCGTCTGATAAGACGCTATGGGAACACAGTACAATCCCGCCGTGCTACAAGGCTGGACATGGAAGCCTGAGAGGGGACCTAGGGGAAACCCGAGGTCTTATACGTCACAAGCATGCCTTGTCCAATCACTTAAAAGGAACATATGCCCCTACTCACAGCGGTTTCGCGGCGAGTTTATAATGTGTATAAGTGATATAGATATAATCATATCTAAGTCCCTTGTTTAAACGCTTGAGCGGTTAAAACAATAAATCTTTTAAAAAATATGATTTTCCCGTTCGTAAACCAGACCGTACTGGGCCAACTTAGAACATACAACTGTGTTTGTAAACTGGGCTGTGACTGGGATGAGACAGCAGTCAGAACCCTAGCAAGCATAAGCTTTTAACTGAACTAACTTTGTAAGGGAGCATGATTTCAGAAATCACGCGCTTTGACAAGCGCTGTTATGACAATGCATGAAATTCCGCATGCGGAAGTGAGTTCGCGGCCGGGGTAGAGCAGCCCGGCCAGCGACAGTCAGTCAGACAAAAAAGGGGGTCAAAGCCCGTAGAATTTCATAAGCACAAGAGGCTGGATCAGCCTTATTACGTGAGGTGACAGTGAAAATGGTCAGGCTCAACGTTTTAAGAGAGTCTAAGCAGAGAGGACCCTAGCATGTAATGCAGGGATATCCAGGTTATAAAACCTAGCGAATGTGGATGGTGCAGACCAGCCAGCTGCTTCGCAAATCTCTGCCAGGGGAATACCACTCGCCCACGCCCAAGTAGAGGCAGTGGATCTGGTGGAGTGACACTTAACTCCTAGGGGACATTCTAGGCCCGTGGAAGAGTAAGCGAGTATAATGGTGTCTACAACCCATCTCGCGAGTCTCTGCTTCGAGACCAGTAGCCCTTTAGAGCGGTCCCCGAAGCAGATAAACAGCTTGTCAGATCGTCTGAAGTCAGCTGAGCGCTCGATGTAAAATATCAATGCCCGAACTGGACAGAGGGGGTTGACGTCCTGGCTCTCGGAGGGCGGCAAAGCCGCGAGAGAAAACATCTGTGCTTTAAAAGGTGTAGTGAGCACCATCGGTACATACCCATGCCTTGGTTTCAGGATAACTTTTGAGTAATTCTGCCCGAATTCCAGGCAAGCGGGATTGATAGACAGTGCTTGCAAATCGCCTATTCGCTTAACAGACGCCAGTGCTAGAAGCAGGGCAGCGTCAGGGTTTTTATTGTTGCTGTCTGGAGGGGCTCAAAAGGTGAATTTTTGAGAGCTTTCAGTACTGTAGGCAGGTCCCATGTGGGGATGGTGAGAGGGCTGGGGGGCTTCAGCCGCCTCGCTCCTCTCAGGAACTGAATGAGTAAAGCATCCTTGCCCACAGTTTGTCCTGCTACAAGGTCGTGGTGGGCTGATATAGCCGCCACATAAACCTTGAGTGTAGAAAACACTGACCATTTCATAGCATAAAGGCGTCTCGTAGACAGGGCTCTTGCTTGTGAAATGGTATTTAGTACTCGCTCTGGGAGGAATGCATGCTCCCGTCGAGCGGCCTCACATGGAGAGCCCACAGCTCGGGCTGCAGGTGCCACAAAGTGCCCTGAGCCTGAGATAGCAGGTCGTGTCTCAGGGGGATTGGCCACGGGGCTGCTGTCAGCATTACACACAGGTCCGCTATCCATGGCTGGTTCCTCCAAAGAGGGGCTACCAGCAGTAGTTTGTGACCTTCTTCCCTGATGCGGCTGATGACTTGTAGGATCAGTGCGATCAGGGAAAAAGCATAAAGAGGGAGTCTGGGCCAGTTCTGGGCTAGAGCATCCATCTCTCTGGTGAAATATGCTGGGCAGCGAGAATTTTCGTCTGAGGCGAATAGGTCTATCCCCGCTCTGCCGAACGTGAGCCAGATTAGCTGGATCGTTCGGGGGTGGAGTGTCCAGTCTGTTGAACTGACCTGGCCTCTTGACAGCATGTTTGCGCCTTGGTTGAAGACGCCCGGTATATGAGTCGCTCTTATCGAGCGAAAATTCTGCAGAGCCCACTTTAGGAGGCATGCTGCTAATTTGAAGAAGCGTTTTGACGAAAGGCCCCCTTGTCGATTTATATATGAGACTACCGTCATGCTGTCTGAACGAATCAGAACTTGACTGTCCTTCAAGTGTGGTTGAAAGATGTGACAAGCCTGACACACTGCCATCATTTCCAGACAGTTGATGTGTAGAATGCTGTCTCTCGTACAGCGCTCCCCAACCTGTTAGGGATGCATCTGTCAGAAGCACTCTTCTAGCAGCCACCGCCTGTCTCTCCATAGATGCAGTGCTGAGACACAGGCTGCGTTCACTATGAGTTTCAAGCGGCCGAGGCGCCACGCTCGTGACGGCACCTGTGCCTTTAGCCAGAACTGCAGAGGCCTCATGTGTAGGAGGCCGAGCTGCAGGACCGCTGAGGCTGCTGACATCAGACCAAGCATCTTCTGAAAAGCTTTTAGAGTGCGACGGGTGCCTCTCATTCACATGGAGTTTATTACTGTACACAGGAAAACTATCTGTTGGCTGGGTACCAGCCTGCTCTTTGCGAAGTTCACTCTGAGCCTGAGTTGATGTAAATGTTTGAGTAAAATTTCCCTGTGTCTCTCCTCTTCCCCCTGCGATCTGGCCAGAATGACCCAATCGTCCAGGTAATTTAATACGCGGATTCCCATCAGTCTCAGAAGGGAAAGCGCCGCGTCCATGCACTTCAAAAATGTGTGGGGGGCAAGGGAGAGACCGAAGGGCAGGACCGTATATTGATACGCAATCCCCTCAAAGGCGAATCTCAAATATGGCCTGTGGCGGGGGGCTACTTGAATGTGAAAGTAGGCGTCTTTTAGATCCAGCGAAAACAGCCAGTCTCCTGGCTGGATTTGCGAGAGGATTTTTCTGAGAGTTAACATTCTGAAGCGCCGTGTGATAAGGGCGCGGTTCAGAAATCTTAAGT
>JAUMHQ010000070.1:2167942-2179701 GCA_032361165.1 Enteromius paludinosus
CTTCCAAGTAACTGTTCAGACCTTGATTAGTTTGTTCAGGTGTGTTTGATTAGGGTTAAATCGGAACTCTGCAGGGCTGCGGCTCTCCAGGACTGACGTTCGCCACCCCTGAGATATGCAGTGGGATTTGGGCTGACCTGGAGACCAGTGACAGACATTAGATATCTGCAAAATTGGCAGATATTGATCCAAACTTGGAAAGTACCGTTTTTCTATTTTTCGGCTTCCCCCACTTCTTCCAGCTAAGTTGCTGGAGACAAAACAACTTCCCCCGAGAGCAAGATAACAAGACGCTCTGAATTACTACCTTCCCAGTATCCCATGCCTTCGTGTGCTTTTATCCCCCAGTGTGACCAGCGCTCTCTAGCTGCAGGACCGGATGGCTTATTGCCTACATTGGACTACTTCCAAATCCCCTGTACCCCTCCCCTCTTGCAATGTTATGCCTTGTGATTATGATAATTTTCACTGTTTGTTGAGTTTGTGTTGTTCTTCTGTGTGTCTAGACATCGATGAGTGCGGGTTCTCCAGCTACATGTGCCAGTATGTGTGTATTAACAGCCAGGGTGGATATTCCTGCATCTGCCCAGAGGGATATCAGCTGCAGAGAACAAGAATGTGTCAAGGTATCAGCCTCCTTCTTCATAAAATATAACACTCGTCACTGCCTGGCCTCCTCTCTATCCCTCCACGCTTAGATATTTCACATCAGAGCAAGATGGGCCAGGAATACCAAGCCACATGCTAACAGAAACAATGCAGAGCTCAAGTGGGTTACGTCTGTTACCAATGTAATTATACATTTAAACACTGAGTAAAATTACTAAACAGCATGTACTAACTATAGGTTTATGGGTAGCTGAATGTGCATTTAACAAGAATGCTGTAAAAATAAACTGTTACCTTCCTACTTGAAACAAAAAGATGTTGTGTATCTTGCCATTTGAATTTCCAGTAGCAATATTACTTCTGTAATTCCAGACACTTTCAACTGAAATGGGATATTCAATATGAAAAATTTTGGTAACACTTTATTTTAAGGTGTCATAATACAGAGGTATTTATTAGTAGTGTTGTACTAACTTGAAATAAAATGTACTGTTACACATATGTTGCAGATCAAGTGTTTCTCGGTACTCAAACTTAAGTACAATCTTGATATACTTTATTAACTTTAAGTAGCTGTGTAGGCTACTTGAATTTATAATTATGCTGTAAGAAGAACATGTAGATTTAACTAATTGCTAATGACAGTCTTTTCTCTGGTGTTGTAGACATCAATGAGTGCGACACAGGCCACGACTGTAGGGAAGATGAGATGTGCTGGAACTATTACGGAGGTCATCGCTGTTACCCTCAGAACCCGTGTCAGGAGCCTTACGCGCTGACATCGGAGAAGTAAGTCAGTCTGTGTTTATATCCTAGCACTAGAGCTAGAAATGAAGATCACAGAAATCACTACAGACACAAGTTTTGATTAATGCTCTTGCTCTTATTCCTAGCCGGTGTTCGTGCCAGTCTGCGAATGCGTGTCGAGGCCTGCCACAGTCGATCATTTACAAATACATGAGCATTCACTCAGAGCGCACCGTACCGGCAGATATCTTCCAGATTCAAGCCACAAACATCTTCTCCAGTGCACACTACACCTTCAGGATTAAAGCTGGCAACGATGGAGGAGACTTCTTCCTTAGGGTGAGTAACCAAACCTTCTTTTATTCATTTAACAGCTGCATGAAACTAAACTGTTAAAGCCATTTCATTTGATATTTCTTTGACAGATAATTTTTTGGCAATGGTACAAAGAAAACATCAGACCTCTGTGGTTTGACCACTGAGTGGTGCTGTAAGCCAGCTGCATTAGTAGTTTCAAGCCATAGTGATGATGGTAGATGTCAAGTCATTTGTTGGCAAATTAGATATTACTGTGCATTCATTTTTTATCTCGTCTCACATTCAGTTTTAACACAGCTTCTTGTAAGGCAAGATAATGCCTGATTTGTGCAGCACATTGCACACATGCAGGTAATTCAGTTTTGCGCTCTCTGGTATCCCAAAATCAAATATAAATAGGAAAGCATTAGTCAGGAGCTGTGCTCCACCCTGTTTGTTTCCCCAAGCTCTCTCTAAAGCACAGACCGGGATATCTGACAGCACATATATCATTGTGAAGAAATATAATTATTTTATTTCTCTTTTTTTTTTTTATACATTTTTTCGCCTTTTTTGCCAGACATGTTTTAAGAGCAGTCTGTGGGAGTTTCTTTCAAGTGAAACAGCTTAGATTCACATTTAGTTTAGGACTAGGCTTAAGCCACGTCTGTGAAACCGGGGGATAGTGAAATAACTTCTATCGTGATATAGATCAACCCTAACCTGCAGTGAGACTTTTAAACAAATAACAAATAGAGACCATGTCTCACCTGTTCACCTGCATTATTACACTGGTTGCTGACTAAGTTTTGAACCCAGTATAAGGTGCGTTTATGAATCATGTTTACTTTTAGCTCATGTGTGGGTCATTTATCTGGGAAAGAGATGGCAGCGGGTGCACTATGGGGGAAAAAGCATGCGTCACTCTCTGCACAGTGTTCTCCTGGGAAACCTGATTTATCCTCATACAGTGCATCCTGACACACAGCAAATACTGTTCAGTAATGGTTCAAGGGAACAAGTGCTGGATGTGCTGGAGACCCCACCTCTTAAAGTATCTTCTGCTAATGTCTAGTGCCATTTACCACAGGACACATTCAGAGGTCCTAATCAACACATTACAGCTGTTTTGGGGAGATGAGGGGGACTCACTTATTCACTCAAAGTATTTGATATTTGCAGCTTCTGTATGTTGGTATCTTGTATCCAGTGCCACCCGAAGGTTATTATGGGAGACACAGTATATAATACTGTGATAATGCTATACAGGGTTTTTAACAACAACAACAACAACAACAACAACAACTGACTCACAGCAGTTGTATTAGCAGTACATTTGCAGTATTAGGAAGAACAGAATGCTTCTAACTTCCTAAAGAGTGCTCTACCTCATGTTTACTTGTTAATTTTGTTAGTGTGCAACGAATGTGCGTTTTGATAAAAAAATGTCTAACTGCATTTATCGCCATCACTGAGGAAATGTGATATTTCTGGCACGATTTCTCCATTCAGCATTGCATCTGATGTCCGTGTATTTTTCATATATTGCTTTAGCGGTTCAGCAGCGTTGGTGCAATGCTGGTCTTGACCAAGTCCCTGGAGGGTCCACAGGAGCTGATCGTTGATCTGGAGATGATCACTCACCACACAGCAATGAACTATCGCACAAGCTCTTTACTACGGCTGACCATCGTCGTGGGACCCTACCCCTTCTAACAATACTGCTGCTTCACACATTTATACACATCCAAACTGCTTGCATTACAGGAAAACGCAGCAACGGTGAGATGTTATGAACTGTTCTAATGTGTCTTCATCTTGCAGTCATTATAAAGTAAGCTGACTCTTATATCAGGGCTCCCGGCTGGCACTAAAATGATTGTTAATGTGACAAAAATTGTACATTTTATGAAAATCTAAACACTTTATTGGTTTGTCATATTTCATCATTGTCTGAGGCAGAGTTGCAGCGAGCAGGACAGATGGTGTAGAGAGGATATTTAGTTAGATGGATCTCCTTGAATGAACATCTACAGTATATGAAGGATAGATGGGTCACACACAGGTAGTACAGCATGTTTACAAAAAGTGTCATCTAATTGCAAATTAACATTTGCTAGTACAGCTGTTTGCTTTCAGAGTTAGTCAAAAAAAAACGTGGCACAATAGGTTTGAGAACAAACATCTTGGATAGCCTCTGCATTATAAACTAATGTGACAGGAGGAACACGACTGCTGCAGTGCTTCAATATAGATGACACACTTTTTCTTTACGTAACTGTAGCCAGTTTTGTGCCTTTTCACATCAAATAGAAATTGGGAGTATATTCGAATTATTTTAAGCAGAAATTTGCCAACACGTACACATTTCATCAAACCACTTCACAGAAAATTAGCATTTTTAAATCCTCTAAAACGCACCCCTTTTCACTTCCATTGTAATCTTTCATTTGTAATCGGACAGATCAACATTATGTAACAATTGCTTAAATTTACATTTCCAAATCTTGCCGACTGACAGGCTTTTGTATGAGAAAAATAATGTGTTTGGTCTATTTAGAGTGATATAACATCATAGTTTATTCCAGCTCCTGTTTTCATTTTGTAGGGCAGCCTTTAAAAAGGAAGTGCATTAGCGGTAATAATGATCATGAAAAACTGTCTGATTCGGCAGGTTCCAAAAAAATATTACTGCAGCTGATCCTTATATAAATTCCAATTCTTCAGTCATTTTAAAGTCCGGAGCCCTGCTAATTTAAAATCTGCATGCAGTCAAATTTGACTACATTTATTTTGTTAGCGCACATTGCTATTTTCGTAGTGAACAATTCATCCGTGCAAATCAATCAACTACAAAAAAATTGTTTGCCTTTGTAATCTTTAATCCAAATCTGAAAATGCTCCTCGCCTCTGAAATGACGGGCCTTCTCTTGGGCATGAGCATGACATCACAGCTGTCAGTGTTCATTTTTCTATTTTCCTCATTCAATATTCTGTTTCTCTTGCAAGTATGGCACAATGTAGAAGCTAAATTTACTTCAGTGTCATACATACTTGCACTTAAAATTCATTGATTTGAAGGTGTACTCTGCTGTATAACAGCTCTCTTCTGCTGACTATTGTTTAACTGTGTTTTGGCAGTTACATCTACTTTTTGGTTTTCCGTTTTTTTGGCGGGTTTTTTTTTTTGGAAAGGGTGCCATTTTTGGAGTAATTTCTTTCTAATCCTAACCTGCAAGGTTTGGTCACTAATATATATGTATATAAATAAAACAGTGGTCATATGTTGGAGCACAATTTTTAGCTCTTTCAAATGATGTGTATTTTGACTGGAAAGTGAAAGTGGTGACCTGTTTGACAGTCCCCAGTATAGATAATGTATGTTGATTGCTTACCTATGTTTTGCACTGATGACATGAAAGTAACTTGATTCTGGCTTTGCATTTCAACATAATTCATCTGCTTTCAAATAAATTGGCTTCAGCCTGACATTATTCACTAGCTGAAACACAGATATCCATATAAACATCTCAGAGCCTTTAACAAGGATAAAAAAATACAGCTTTAATGTCCTATTATAGAACTTGTTGGACTTTAATAAAAACTGATTTCTAATAGTTGTCCATGATTATTTGTACACTGAATAAAAACAGTTAAACATAATGGAAAATACATCTATCTATAAACCAGGGTGGGGGTTAAACACACCTTCCTGGAGTTTCCAATATTCCTGAAGACATTGATTAGCTGGGTTAGTTTTGTTGGATCTAAACTCTTCCGAAGAGTGGTCCTCCAGTAGCAGGTTTAGACACCAGTGACCTAATGGAATTGCAAACAAATGCCAAAAGTGTCTAATGACAGTCACATATATTTGGATGGTCATGGCCTTTTTTCCCAAATAATTTCTCTTTCAAAGCAGAAAGAAAAACTAATTTCATCCTGAATCACTGAAACATGACCTCCTGCAGTTTGACAATATACAACATTTAACATTCTGGAAAGTCTTTATTTAAAGTTAGTATCAGTGTCTCCAAAATGTAGGCATGAAACTGCATGCATAAACGTATCCAGTAGAACAACATCACAGTTTCATCAAGTGGTGATATAGAATCTCTTCATCTCTTTACAAATATTTTCGTCTTGTTGAAAAAGTACTGACACTGGTTGTACCGTTAGTAGTTAGTAAGTTAATCAGATTCAAACAAACAGGCAAATGCTAAAAAAACACTGGTAACACTACACACTACTCGGGGTCAAACTGTCTATGTGTATTTCAAGTTTCCAATCTGCATCTCTAACATGTCACCCAGCTGCCACACAAAAATACATTGTTTACAAGTTGAGAAAGCAGTAAACAAGTTGTCAGATTCTTTCGAGATAAACATTAATAAATAGAATAGCAAATATTTCAATCAAAATACAGCAGTCACAGAGTAAAAACACAACAGAAATGAAAGAGTGCAATGAGAACATAACATAAAAAGAAAAAAAACCTTGAATCATTTCAATGGCGGTACCTAATTAACGGCACCATCATGCAAAGAGTCTTCATGCTGAGAAGAGGCGGGTCAATCTGACAAAAACGTCCTAGTCGTATTTCACTCCAAAATCAAAAGGAGAAAATAAAAGGTGTTTTGCTGAAAGAAAATGAAGCCTATTTAGGACTGTTAGGAGTTTTAGGCATGGTGACCATATTTCACCGGAACACTAAGCACTTGTTACTGTTTCACAGTACAAAAACACTATATAGAACTTAAAACAGGCTTCATTCACTTCAAACAAACAAACAAAGAAAAAGTTTTCCTTTCTTTGGATTTTAGAATTAAACATGACCTGGATGTGTTTTGGACAGGTTCTTTTTGCGAGATCCACTGAAACACTATGTATTAGTGTCCTCAACTGTCCCAATGAAGCAAATCAGCTACTCAAGTCAAGGACCAGGTGTTCATATATACGTGTTTGCCCCTTAAAACTAGAGCCAAGAAGAAACTCCCTGTTGTCAATAAAAACCAGAGAAAAAGCCCTGGGTGCCTGAATGTTCAGTTCCTGGAAGGGAATGAACTGTCTTTTCTTTGCGTCCCAGCGATAGACCCGAGTAAAGGCATAGTCGCTGCCCAGGATGGCGTACTGCCAGTTGGCTATCGAGAACGGCTGGAAGACCATGGAGCCACGAGAGGCCATGGTCTGGATCTCAGTGAACATGTTACCGTCCCACCTCATCACCTTGGAGTCGCCGATGAAGCGGGTCAGGCATATGTAGAGCTCGCTCTTAACGGTAAAGTGTTTGACCGCGTACACGTCCTCCATCTCGGGGATATCCGTATGCCGTTCGAACTGCTTAGTGCTTTTGCTCCACTGGTAAATGACCGGCCTCTGAGAGCTGCTGGACAAGATCAGATGAGGCTTCCCAGAAATCTCCAGGTACTCCACATCCGTGTCACGGTGCCAGGCGTGCAAAGACTGATGGGAGTAGAAGCCGTTACCGTTCCATTTATAGATAGTTGTTGAGCCGGCCTTGGAGCTGTCGGCTATGATGAAGAAAGACTCTTCGTCGACGTGGAAGATTTCCACATCATTTGGCTTTCGGACTTTGAGAATGTCGATGTCTTGGATTTTGATAAATTTGTTTGCAGAGACATCTCGCTTGAAGATGTGCGAGCCGCCAAACAGCTGGGCTACTATAATGAAGAGTTGACTATCAATGACTAGAGGTTTGCAGATGACCGTGGAAGTACCTACGGAGGAAAGATTTGAGGAAAGCTGTATGAAACCACCAAAACCATGGAGAAACAGCTTCATTTATTATGGCGAGAAAAAATTTGAGCTGCCCATAAACTGAAGAAGCTCAGTCAATAAAAATTTTGTTAGTCAATTTGTTGAAGAAAAAAAAAAGTGACAAAGTTATGCAGTTTGTGACGGACAGATCGTTAACAGTTGGTCTATTAAATAATTTGTGTAATAAATCAAAACCAAATCAACTAAAAGAGTCTGGAAACAGCATTGTGTTTATTGTAATCTGTGTTGGGGAAAGTTACTTTTAAATGTAATGTATTACAATAATGCGTTACTCCCTAAAAAAAAAGTAATTATTTATGCTACTTAGTTACTTTTTATGGAAATGAATGCGTTACTTTAATTTTACATTACTTTTAAAAAATACGGCCAGAGCTCGAGTGTTTTTAATATAAGAAGTTCTATGTATAGCAGATGTGAAAGCTCTTTCACACCAAAAAGTGCAACGCATAAACCTCAGGCTGAAGAAAGTAGATACTTTTGTGTAATTTAACATTTAACTATTATTATTTATATTTATACATATTCTGTGTTTGTTTTAATTCATTTGCAGGTGAGATGAATTAATGCACATTCACATTTAGTCTAGAACTACATTGCATTCCCACAATCCCTCTGTATTTCTGATTTCTCCCAACTTGGGGTCAGGAGACTTGTCAGTCAATAAATAAGAAAATAAAGTAACTGACGTTTAGGGCTGGGTGATCAAAGAACCAGCTTTACTGATGAAATGCGCATGAATAAATCGACGATTAAACGGCCCAGCCCTACTGGCGTTAGCCTTTTTTAAAAAGTAAAGCATTACTTTACCAGTTACTTGGAAAAAGTAGTCTCATTACGTAAGTCGCGGTTAACCCCCGACACCGATTACAGTAGATTTAGATGTCGACATGTACACAACAGTTCCACTTCTGCTTGCTTACTTGTGATATTATCAAAGTTCCTGAACTCCATTTGCACATGATCCCATTCCATGAAACTACACTTGCCAATGAAAGGCTGGGCGAATACAACAAACTGGTCACCGCCAAACCCAAAAGCCTCGACGGAAATGGACTGGAAGTCAAGAGACTTCAGCAATGAAAAATCTGTAAATCAAACAGACAAATGTTAAGCCTTTCTTCCATTTAAAGTCAAGGAAACACAAAGCGCTCTGTTATATTACCAACCTGTTGTTATGCAATCAAATGACTGTGCCACGAGGTCATTGATCTTCTTGCCCTGGTAAGCTTCAGGGCCATTGCAGAAGATCTGATCTACAGTTGCATTTGTATGAAACATCCAGTCGACTAACCACTTTAACTTACAGTCACAGCTGAAGAGATTTCCTCTCAGATCCCTGGACAAACGCAAACAGTTTACGTCTAGACAATGTCTTCAAGATCTTATATCACTGACAGTTACTTAAATGATGTCATCATACACTTGCATACATACACTTTAGTCAAAGCTTCCATCCCTTTGAAAAGATCTTTCGGTAATGTCTCCAAATTATTGTACGCCAAACTTCTGCAATAACATTTGTAAAGAACAAAATGCTTTCATCAGTAACGAGAAATTATGAGATTTTTGCGAAACCCAAAACTAAAGAATGCAACCTGTATCGCTGACCGCTTCTATTATTAGTGACTAATACACTTAGAAAATCTGCTTGTTATGACTGCAATGTTTCACTTGCAAACAACAGATGATGTGGATGAACAGAGAACTAAATACTCACAGGTGTATTAAGGACTTGAGTCCTCTGAAGGCAAATGGTGATATGGACTTGATTTGGTTATTTTCAATGAAACTGGAAGAAAAACAGCAAAGTCAACTTGATGCGCAATGCAGAAGATTGTAATCGTCATCAGAAACTGTTTCCTTAAGCAGCGTCCAAAATGACGTTCGGTGAGACACTTACAGATATTCCAGATGAGGAAGACCCAGAAACGCATCTTCATTTATAGAATCAAAGTTGTTTGCTGTGAACAGTCTAGGAGATATAATATAGGGTGAATACAGATGAGTGGGAGAACTCGTGTAGTGAGACATTGAGGGCTATTTGCATTACATTTTGATAGCTGTGGTTTCATCTTATGATAGGATAATGTACAGTATTCCTGGCTAACTGGGACAGCAATGTTATTTTAACAGAGCATTAGTGAACATATGTAACTTTCATTCCATTATATTCTTTATAGAATATATTTTCAATTGAATTTTCCAAGAACTAGCTGTTGTCTTATCAATAAAGGAGTCCCAGTAAAAGTCATGGGCTTGAGTAAGGTTTTTTTCTAGATATATTTTTAAATATCTGTTTAGCTTAGTGAAGGTCTTTAGCAATTTAAATAACATTGTGTGGGGGATATATTTTAAAACAATGCCTATTATTAAAACTGCCCATCTCTATTATCAAGTTTAAAGTGACAGCTTCATGAATATATATATATATATATATCAGGATGAATTTTATAGTATATAGTAACTTACAAGGGATTATATTTCTGTTAACACTTACTGTAAAGGCAGTACATGTGACGCTCTATAAAGATAATCATATGTAATGCACACTTCACTGCATTTTACTAAATTATTTTAACCAAGCACAGTTACCTGTTGTCTGGTGATTGTATTATAGGGATAATGCATAATACTGTTGGTGTTTTAACACATCGATCATTTTTATAATGCATTGATTTTACTCAGTAAAGCAGTAAGTCTGACTACATTTATGACAAAGCAGTTTATAATGTGTATCATAAGCATTATATGTACATACAATCGGTATTGATCAGACAAAGCATGGGATGATATCTATACGAACGCTCTCTCTCTCTCTTTGTGTGTTTGAGTCATTAGATATAATGATGTTGATGAGTCTTACAGAAGATGGAGGGCTGGCGTGTGAATGAAACTCTCTTTAGGGATTTCATTAAAGCCAGACTTGACGAATGATCTGTAAAAAACACATATATTAATCAATTAATTAAAACAAATAAGCCAACCAACCTCTGAACACAAACTGAAGCTGGACTATGTTATTGCTTACAGTGAGATGACATCAGGTGGAAAGCTCCTCGGTATTGATCCGGTATTGGCACACAAGGCGTTATCTTTGCTGCACGTGCATGACGCGGGGCAGCGCGCGTGTCTCCTGCGGCTGCCGTGAAGAACCAGCACAAGCGAGCACAAGAAGCAGAAGAGCACGGTCCTTCTGAGACCCATCTTCACCGATACAGTCCCGACGATTGCGCTGCTGCGAGCAACGAGCTCATAACGGAAAGAAATCTACCAAATAATAATGTGGTGGTGTTGTTTTTGTCTAAAACTGTGTTAACTGCACAAGCAGGTAGAATCCATAAAAATACATTCAGCGCAGAGAAAGACGGCCAGCAGCTCAGTCGGAGGATGGGCGGGGCTTAGCCGATCCACTTGTCTCAAATTGGTCAGATACACGGATTTATACAATCTCCCGATTTTTATTGATTCATTGTTTACCTTAAATTGTATTGTCTATTGAAATTTGCCCGTGACATCAAATTATTTTTGTGGCCACAGCTGTAGCAGCGCGCGTCCAGAGTCACGTGGATCGTGTTACTTTCCTCAGAGCTGGTCAGAATGAACCACTAGTCGTTTGATTAGGCCTTCTGGCGAAAGCTTTTTAGTACATAAATAGAGGTTTGTGCCATGGATTTCCACATCGAACTGCTAATTAAAACGTTTTACGTTTTAATCTATTGTTTGTACTCTCAAAAATGAAAGATTTAAATATGAATCTAATGAATTTGTACTACATTGTAAGAGTATTTTTTAATGGAATTATAATGAATGCATAATATAAATAACTTTATAATATGCTGTCTCATCAATATTCATAAGAACCGTTTTAATGTGTTATACTATTAATTATAACACATATATATAATGTCATTTATAGCACACAGTGAACATGATTCAGCCACTTAAGTTACAATGGATTATATTTCTCATAGTTATAATGCATTATAAGTCTTGCCATTTTGCTTGTGTTGCTTTACTTAAAGAGGACAAATACCATGTAATAACAATACTATTTTTTTTCCCCCAAATCCAATTTGATTATTTGTACCCTTAGCGGTTGATAAGTAGCTTTGTAGACACATGTCAACTAGCCTTAGTTAGAGTATGGACCTTTTTCACGATTCTGGGTTTCTCGAAAGCAGAAGTCGTTGTAGTTGGGTTAACTTGAAAAGCAGTGAATGAAATGATACCACAAATATTCAATTCAATTCAATTCAAATTTATTTGTATAGCGCTTTTCATGATACATATCATTGCAAAGCAGCTTTACA
>JAUMHQ010000070.1:2194168-2206058 GCA_032361165.1 Enteromius paludinosus
ATGCGTTAAAAAAATTTACGTAATTAACGACAAAAAATAATTAACGTCGTTAACGCGTTATTTTTGACAGCCCTAATTGAAATTAAACAAATTGTTAATTTAAATACTATCTTATAATGTGCTAAAAATAGCTAAAGATACAAAAGGGAACTCAAACTGACATTTAGTAGAGACTGTTGCTAGCAACCATGTACAAAATTAGCAACCATTAGAGTCATGCTAGCAAGGCAAGCAATTATACTGTCTTGTATTGTATAAAGAACACACAGAGTACTGAGGAAAGAGTGAGTCGTGCATGCCTTTGCAAAGCTCAAAAGCACATTGCTAAAATGGGTTGCCAAGGCCCTGCTATGTGGTTGCTAAGGTGTTCGAGTGTTTTTTTAGTGCATTGATGTGCGGCTGCTATGATTTTTGAGCAGATGCTTACTGGCCCAAGTCAAAAGGCCCCTCTTTCTTCGTACATCTGTAGGAATTGTTTTGATCGTTTCATAGCCTGACAGGTGAAAGTCTGCTTAGAAAAAAAAAAGGAAAGAAAAAAAAAACATTTTGAAGTATTACTCATTCACATTCTGTTGCACAGATGGTGTTGAGTGATTTATGAAATATA
Organism: Enteromius paludinosus; assembly: GCA_032361165.1. NCBI lineage: Eukaryota > Metazoa > Chordata > Actinopteri > Cypriniformes > Cyprinidae > Enteromius > Enteromius paludinosus. Next base: position 2,194,776 of record JAUMHQ010000070.1, read on the forward strand.
GGCCTAAAAACTATATGGATAACTATATTAGCTTCCACATCAACATAATAACATTCTGTTTATTATTAGTGTGCTGCAGTTTTGTCGTCTGCCGCTTTAAAATGTTAAATCTCGTTAAAACAGGAAAGATTTTGATTGGTTATCAGTGGGGGTTTTTTTTATAGAATTTTTTTTATCATTAACCAGCTGGGGAGAAATATTTCTGAAAGTGATTCCAATGATATTGTTCTCCTGTCGTTATCATTATAGTCCATGGGATGTACTGTCCTAAACTGTTACATTTTATCTTTCATATAGTTTTTTATATTTTTGGTTTTATTTATCTTTGGGTGTTCGTTCAAAGTTACTATCACTTAGGCTAATAGAAAAAAGTAGAACATTTAATCAAGCTAATTGTACATGCTTTTAGCTCGTGTATATGGATGTCTTCTCTCAGAAAAGACTCCGGGCACGTTTGACCTTCAGCGGCACAGCTCTTTTAGAAAAGTCATTTCCTGAATCTGAAAGGTGTACAGTGAAATGATTTGAAAGTGAAACGTGCTGGACCTTGATGTGGTCAGATCTTTGATCATAAGTGCTGTTTTCTCGCAGGAACAGGAGCGGCTGCTCGCTCAGAAGCGCATGCCAGTGCTGCACAGTCAGCTGGAGGAGTACAAGAGCGCCCTCTGCCAGCTCCACACACAGAAACAGAGGCTGCAGACCGAGGTGAGCCGCCAAGAGCTGCACGCGTCATCTCTCACAGAATTTTAAAACCTGGATTTCCTTTTCAACATAGATGACAGCAAATATGCTGGTTTACACTGCATGCAAATGTAACCAAAATCTTACATTAAAATGTGTTTATGTTAATACTAATGGCTTAGGCCAGACAATATGCAATTAGTTTGCATATACTGAAAATCAAAAAATGCTATTATTTTTGTAACAGCTGAAAAAAACAAAAAAACTAATATGTACTCTATGTTTGTTTGTAAGTCAGTAAGCATTATTTCAAGAAATAAATAGCCTACTTTTACTCTTCTGGGATGCATTATATTAACCAACATTGTCAGTAAAAGCATTTATATTATGTTACCAAATATTTCTATTACTGTACAAATAAACTCTTCACCAATTACAGTTTAACAGATAATCACATAGAAAACAGCTGTTTGAATCTGTAATAGTATGTATATACAGTAAAGAAATGTTTTTCTGTTTTTCTAGACCTCTGTGTTGGAACAAACCATCAAGACCACACAAGAGAGCTACGACGATGAGATCCAACTTTACAACGAGCAAATTGAGACCCTCAGGAAGGAGATCGAAGAGGCCGAGAGGTCACTGGAGAAATACACCAACGACTGTCGACAGCTGGTCATGTACCAGACTTCTCTGGAGAACGAGCTGGAGCGGTACAAGAGGATCATCGAGAACGAAGACAACAGGTGAGACAGCTTTATATGTGGTCCATATATACTGTATATTCTATTTGAGATTAATGTGTAATACTATTACGTTATTGTAATATGACAATGAAGAACACCTGTTCATCTGCACTGATCTGGACAATGGATATATTCATATAATTTAAAATAATATTTGGTTAGGACTCTTGTTGCCACACAGTGGCAGTATAACTACATAGTTGTCTTACCCAATATACCTAGCTTGTTTGTTTGTTTTTTGACAATTTCCTCTCTATCTACTGCAATCAAATTCTTTAACGATATCTAAGCGTAAATGTATTCCAACATCATTATTTAACACAAAACTTTTTACATGAAATTTTTTTTATATAGTTTTCTCTGAAATCTTTCTTTAATATGGCTGCTTCGTTTTCTTTCTCCCTTTCACTGCCACAGACTGAACTCAGCGATAATTGGGACAGCCATTTCTTTGCCCACAACCAATTATAAATGTAGCCATAGTCCTAGCCTGACCAAGAAAGGAAAAGGTGAGTGTCTGGGCTGGGGGTGGGGTGTTATGTAACATGACTGCATCATTGTGATAGTCTTAAAAGACAACAAATCAGCAGCCAGCAGCTGCTGGCCAGAATGAAGCTTTACGCCCACTCAGCTGTCAATCATGCCCACTTGTCACAGTCTCTCTACAGCTACTTGAATGTAGAAACATAATAAAATTGCCTTTAAGATCTTTGCATTGGCCTGTTAACAATGACAAATGACTATGACCTTTATGTCTGCGCTCGAAGAACAGTAGCAAGTAAATGCTGTTTGCAGCTAAATGTTTCCTAAGCAGAAAGTAAATGGTTTAGGTTTGTCCAGTACATTTGTCTTTTTATATTGGTTTAAATTATAAACTTGTTATGTACATACTGGTAATGAAGTATAGATTTACCCTATGTCATCAATATCAATTTCCATCCCGTTAGTGCTGTAAAGGTCTAATGTAGCCAGACTCTGACTGTCGCATAAGGAAGGTAAAAAAAAAAAAAAAGATCGACTGGCATGCTATATAGACGTCAGTAAAAACGTGCTGGACTTACGAAAATAACCAAATAAACGTGTCCCTGCCACGAATAAATACCGTGAGACTGGGTAGCTACACTAAACATAACTAAACATCACAAACTGCCGTGAGACTAGGTTGAGTGTAGGCCTATTGTGGGCATCTGAGGCCCTGTCCTAAATGGCAGCCCAAACCCTTGCAGTCTTCCTCGGAGTCCACACTGTTGCAATGTAGCGCTGCTTTGACTGCTGGGTAGAAGTCTGCTGCAAGCAGAAATGCACATCAAGGGCGCATAAGAGCCAGGGACACTCACAAGCACACTCCTGAACTAAACTGATGAATGAGTCATTTGAACAGGTCCTGACATTTAGTGTGGGCAGTTCATTGGACATGAAGTCTGAGGTTGAGAACACCCCTTAATTTACAAAAGCTTACTCCAGGAAATAACATTTTATCAATGCACTACAAGCACATAGTCCACACATTGAGCATACTTGCAAGCACTGTGCTGCGGTGGTAAAAAACCTACACAATTATCTACAAATATCTGTGCCAAAAATTGGCTGTAGTTTACAGGAATTAGAAAGCTCATTAGAGTTGCCCAGCTAAAAACACAATACATGCTTTGACCCTGCAAACATTTTAGAGTATGTTTCATGCCTTGGCCAGAGCATATTTTGGAAAGCCTTACTGTACATATGCATTTATTTGAAACACTTTCTTTATTTACAATACTCACATCTCTTTAAAAAGCATGTCTGTTATCTGCTTTTTAGATATCACCCAAGTCATCCAAGACATCACTAATGTAAAACCTCGTCAGAAGTCCTTGGCTAAAAAAGTGTTTAAAAAGAAAGAGATCACATCCAAAGGAGCAAGTGGATTTCAAGCAGAAGAATATGAAGAGGAAGAGAATGGACTGATAGAGGAGCCGGGGGTGGGAAATGAGGAGCACGCTCCTCGTGAGGATGTGCCTGATGGCGCCCAGATCAGCAAAGCCTTTGACACGCTTTGTAACATCATACGCGGTCGCATGAGGAGAATACAGAGACCAGAGCCGATCACTAACTTCTTCACCAAGGGACGCTACGTACTAGTGACAGGTGACTCTAGCTACCTGGACCCCTGCTTCTTTTCGACCACCCCTTCTGCCAGTCACGTCTACGTCACAATCCAAGATGGCATGATGCCTTATGATCCGAACTGGAGAGGTACACCCTCACCTGTCCCGGGCCCCCCATCTGAACCAACACCCTTACCCCCTGCCACACCTTCAGATCCAGAAAGGGGAAAAGACAATGGAGATAGGAAGCCAGGTGGCAACGGGGACAGGGGAAAGTCTGAAAATGGAGATCCTCATCCAAAGAAGAAAAAAACAGAACCCAGCCCCAGTCCACCGCCAGGCCCTGATGAGTACAGAGACCCCAGCCCTTCTCCAGGCCCCAGGCAGCCCTCACCCCAACGTGGTGGCAAGAGCAAGACCTCGGAAGATCCCAGGATCTTCAGAGGCCCTCCAACCATGCCATCATCCAGTTCCATCCCCCCTGACTCCATGACGTACGAGAAAGTAGAAGTAGTGGAGTCGGTGGAGAAGCTCTCACCTGACAAAAAAGTGAAGGGCTATGAAGAGACAACTACAGTGGTGGAGACCATGATCGAGAAGACCAGCAAAAAGAAACATACCGATAGATCTTCTTGAGACCACTCAAACATTCAGCACGCTCTATCCACTCCTGCCTCGAACCTGCTCCAGTTTTGCCTCCTGCCTGCTGTTGACGAGATTCCTAGTGCTGTGCTGTTAATCATTGCCTTTGACCATTACTGTCTGAAAACTTGGGAAGCCAAAATAAAACGTCCGATATCCCCCCCCCCCTCTCATACAAACTGAAATTTGGTACTAAGAACCTTTACACAGAAAACATTAACTGCCAGTCTGAATTGGACTCACAGGCTCTATTCCAAAACCTAGTGAGCCTTCTGAGGCACCATCCTTACTGAAGCTGAACTTTTTAAGCGATTGATTTGAAACATTCTTCTTAAAGCTAAGCTAAACAAGTATGTTCAAAGATGTATAATCATAAAAACAGAGAGCATAAAAATTGTACATTTTCAGTTTTATATTTATTTCCTGCATTTTCTCTTGCTTCTTCTGCCATCTTGGATGGATATTTTTACCCTGGAATTGCCTTCTCTGCAAAAGATACTTGCAATGCTGCCTTAGAATTTTTCCACGTCTCAGTATCATTGGAGGCAGTGAATCAAAAGCTGCCTACATACTGGAACGCGCTCGTCGTCGGGAGTGTGCCTATGGTGCCTTAAAATGGTGCCTAGGTTGTGGAATAGAGCCATGCAGCCACCCCCATTAACTTGTACAGCATCACTCTCTCTCGCCCTTACTCTCATGTCAATCCAAAGCAAATGTTTAGATTTATTTGCTACGACACCAGCATTGCTCACTACAGTCTTGATCTGTAACTGCAACACAAATAAACATCAATACCATAAAATCCCAATTTCTGTTATCTGTGTGTTGTCACCTTACACTACCTGTAGTGCTTATATTTGTCATAATATTTGGTTAGTTTTATGTAACACAGCTTCTAGGACAGGACTGTTGTCACAGTGGTTATAATGAGGGATATTGTGCATCTTCTTCAGGTGAGAGTAGTTCTATGTACTGTTGACTTGTATTTCTTCTGTAAAACATAGATTTGTGTCTGTTTTATTTAAAGTCTGCATGAAATCAAAACTGACCATATTTCTATTGTTAGCTCACATTGCTATTTTTGTGATGAACAATTCATCTGTGCAAATCAATCCGTAATCTTTCATCCAAACCTGAAAATGCTCCTCCCCTCTGAAACAACATCTTCTCTGATGATGTCAGTTTAACAGCTTGGGCATGAGCCTTAACCCCGCCCTTTCAACTGCCGTTGTTCATTTCTGAACGAACGCTTACAATTACTTCATCCAAACAATTAAAAGTAGAAAAAACAAGCAACGGCTTCTAGTTTCCCCATTAATATTCTGTTTCTCCCGGAAGTATGTCGCATTATGGAAGCAAAATCGGTCACAAACTTTTCACGCAGACTTTAATCTACAAAACCATTTCTTTGCTGTAAACCAATTATGCAAAATAACCTACAGAGACGTGATATCAGTCACTTAAACATGCCACACCTGTGTTTTTGCAATGATTACTTTAATGTCAATCAATATCTACCAACTGCAGTAGTTTATTACCGTGGAAATTAAACCTCCAAAATATGGCATGGATAACCACCATATCTATTTCTCTATATTAATTACCATTTTATATTTAAAGGGTATAAAGTAATTGACATCATGATTATTACATGTTTTATTTTATATGTGTTTTCATGAGATATATGCATGCATTTGTCATCTGTGTGTGAACAGTTTAAAGTCCAAGACCGCTACTGTATTGATTGATTATAAAGATGACTAAAGTTCAGTAAAAAAGACAATGCAGCTTTAAAAATAAAGAAATAAATCAGATTCTTAAGTATACAATTAATAGCCACTTGGAGTTCAGTTAGTTCAAGCATCAAGCAAAAATCATTCAGTTTGCTGCCTGAGCCAGCTGCAAAAAGAAACTCATCCATTTTTCATGAAACTGACCTTGCGGGATACAAATGTGACCTTTACATATTTTCCCATGCAAGGTCCATGGCGAAGAGAAAATACTGAAATATCACATTTAGAATTCAACAGAATTCAACTCTGGCTCGGACACAATGCACTGTTTGTTTTGTACCATACAAAAAACAGTGAGCTATAAATTGAGAAAAGCAAGGTACGGCATCAAGCCTTGAAATGACTATAACTACACACAGAAGTACAGAAATAAACACAGCAAGTTGCTACATCAATGGATAATGGTGTATATACAGTATCTTATCATTAGGAATTATGCTTATGTTCCTGTTTATGTGTACCTAATGTACTTATAGTTCTTGTTGGATGAGCTGTGTGTGTACCAGGTTAAACGTTCAACCACTGTACAGTACCCCTCATCACCCAACCCGCTGGGAAATTACTGTCTTAATCACTCAGGTGCTTTAACAAACAGCTAAATAGATTTATTATATATAGACAATGCTATGAATATGCTTTGTTTGGCCGTAAGCAGAAGAATGATGGACATTTCATCTATTCATAAAATAAAATAAAAAAATTCTCCTCACAAAAAAGAAAGAAATATCAACGCTCTGTTTGCAAGATACTAAACTTTAAAAGAGAATCACACAAAATGATTTACAGTCACAAACTGTACAGCAGAGGTGAGGGACAGCAGGGTAAGCAAGACATAATAAAGTTTTGATATATTTGGTTTATATACATTTCTGTAAAGAGTAAAAAAGGAACATTGAAAGTAAGATATTTTTCTCATTGGGGCATACAGCGGTGCTAAAAAACCCATTTGGACACTCAAGTCACGCATTATGGTCTGAATTTCACTGCATTTAAAAACAAAATATATACAAATAATGCTAGAGGTTTTCTCAGGCCTAACTTTCTGAGCTTCTGCAGCGGATTAGTAGATGGTTGAACTGTATAGAAGGTCTTTTTGTGAAGTGTTTGCTTATAAAGTGTGCTTGTGCTGTCTTTTATTAATGTAAATGCCACTTGCTTTGATATTTGGCACACTGAAATTCAAACGTTTCCAAGCGCGCCTTGAGTATCGAAATGGCTTTCGATGCCGCTGCATCTTTCAGAGAATACACTTTATTAGGAGAGACTCAAGTCAGACATTCATCAAATAATCACAAGAAAAAAGAGAAAGCCGAGAGAGAACAGGCTAGGAATATACGCTAATACAGAGAGGATATTATCATGCACGTGGCTAGTTACTTTTACTCAAAAGGCTTTTCAAGCTTCTCTCCACAGCTTCGTCTAACTCCTCCTCAAGCTCTTCTTTTTTGGACATGGCCAGTTTGGACTGGTAGTCCCGCACCACTTGGTCTATGTAAGGGGCACTTTGTGTTCCGTGCAGCATGAGGGTCCACTCCTTCAGCACGCCGCTCTGCGGGGCTTCCCCCTGGAAACCGACCTCCAGCAGCCAGGCTCCTCGAGGGTCCTCGCCCCACGTGTGGGTGGTCATGAAGGGCCACTTGTCGAAGCCCACCTTAGCGTCATCGTCCCGGGGTCGGCGGCTCAGCAGGATGGACTTGGTGCCCATCGGGGACGTCATGTTGATGTTGAGGTCTCCACGGCGGCTGGCGTTGACGGTGATGACAGCCTGCACGTGCTCCAAATAGCGCACAAAGTTGTCTTTGCCCTGGCAGGCATCGGTCGAGATGCTCAGCACCAGTTTGCTGCCCGACTGTATTTTGCTGCACAAAGACAGAGAGCGAGATATTATAAAACCTGCAGGTAATACTGCTGGAAAAAAAGATTATGTCTAGCTGGTTTATATGTGACCCTGGATTGCAAAATATCTCTTATCTTATCTTATCTCATGGCATAAATCTTATTAACCATAGGGCCTCATTTATAAAGCATGATTTGAAAGAACGTTTTAATAAATATCCATTACAGCGTTCATATTTATAAAAACTTTCTTTCAAATGTTAATTTATCAAATGTATGTTCATGTTAAACATTCACAGATGGGCTTCGGGAGAGCTCTAGGCATCTCAAACCAGACAAGTGTCATGTTCTTCCTAATCACTTCTCTGGAGATATACATAACATCCTGATCTTTGGGGAAAAAGTTCTGCAGATTAATTTATTTTTTTAATAATTCACAAATTTCAATGCTTATGTTATGTATTTTATATGTAAAAATATCTAGTCTAGAGAGTGCAGCACTCAGTGAAATGTGAAACGGACATATTTCATAGTGTAAATAGATAATGAATGAGTAAAAACGTGGGACAGGACTTATTTGTATCCATTAGAAATGTGTTTGTTGCATTAAGAAATAAATGAGGGTTTAAGAGGAAACCTGTCGCAGAAAAAACACACTGCTTACATAAAATAAAAACAATGCAAAGACAGACATTTTAAATAGACAGAAGCATGTTGAGTTGTACTGAATCTGGACTTGGAGTACTTAGAATTTGAAAATTACATTTAAAAATGTTGTAGTTGCAAATAATATAAAAAAAAAATTAAAACGTGTGGTATTTATACGAACAAATAGATTTTGGTGTATATGACACACATGTGTTTGGTGTGCATAAAATGGTTCTCCAACACTGTTGAGTTTATTTAAAAAAATTATTTTCATTGAACACCATTATGTTTGGCTCCCCTTTTAATCAACTGCATTGTGGTAAACTGACTTGAAACAATTCTGTTTTGTTTCCCCTTCCCATTATGCTTTGCACAGGGCTAGATAAGGATAGAATAAATTGAAATTAAATGTTATTTTAGGCAAGACTTGTTAATGTTCGATGCTCTTTTATGTTTGTATTTTTAAAGACCTACTGGTATGTTGGTGTTTTGGGGGGGTTAACAGTGTGGTAAAGCGTAGAGCATGTGGTTGGGAACCTACTAACATGAATCAAAGATATTTTAATAATAACAACAAACATACTAATGCCTAAGGTTAAGTAAATCAAACCTATCTTTTTTTTTCAGTGTAAAAGGATTTATTTTCCGGTTAAATGTTTTAGTTTCAGTTCAACAAGCATAAAATGTATCAATTTCATTAAAACTATATTTGATCAATCTGAGTTGACCCAATTCAATTCAATTCCATTGCATTCATTCGTTATGCGTTGAGGCTACACATCCTGCCCTCAATTAAATTGAGTTCATCCAATGAAAAATTATTTTGAGTGTACACAGTTTTGCATGCATAGGATACATCATTTATTGGCTTGCATATGATATGCAGATTTCTCGTACATATGATATGCATCTCCCCTACAGCCCTAATCCTACCTATCGCTAAGTCCATTTTTGCAAATATGTACCACAGGTTTTCATTTTTACACAGCATACTATTTATCCGCACATTCATGAGATCAGGTAGGTTAAGACAGATACAGTGTCAATTAATATTTCACACTGATTTTAAACCCTTCAGCAGACTTAAATCAGTGCAGAAGAAAGTCTATGTGAGCTTGACTATTAGATAAGATGTATCTGTTCCCGGTGACATTTACAGAGTTCATATTAATTCAGCGACATTAGCTAATAAACTGGTATGAATGCTAAGAGCTCTTTGACCATAATGTACAGGCGTCATGCTGAGACAAACGTGTTTCTCTACAGCTACAGAAATGTCAAATAAGTAATTACCAAAACAAGCATGTGTGCAAAAGCTGGAGCTCTAATGCAAAGCGTGTGTTTTGGATTCAGAAACAACCCTACACTTCTCCCGTTCTGAGCTACTGCCGTTTCAAACAAGCAGCAAAACTGGGCCACGGGAAAAAAAAAAGATTACATGTTCCTCTATTTTCAATGGCGCACCATCCTGCTGCCAACAATTGCTTTGAGCAGATGATGGGTTTTCTCCCCTCCATAAGGCTGCTTTGTTGTGGCCCGCCGCCGCTGACGCTCTGTTTGTGCTGCTGCATTGATAACGGCGCAGGACTGGAGCAAGCCAGTGTAAAGTGGATGTAATGGCATTATCAGAGGCAGGTCTCCCAGCCTGGCCCATTACGTGCTCAGATTAGTGGGTGTGTTTGTGTGTGTCTCAGCCTTTCAGAGGCTAGTGTTTCCCGGGAAACTAGTTGAGAGAAATATTCAAAGGCCACACAAGGAGATGTGACGAGAACAACAGTTAATAAAAGAGCCATGTTAACATTGAAAAAAAAAAAAAAGATCCGTTGGCACAAATGTCAACGCAAAGACTTTCATGTTAACCAGGTTTTTCCTAACTGTGACTTTTTATCTCCTAATTCAGCAATTCAGAGTTTATTTCTCACAATCCTGACATTTTGCTTGTAATTAAAACCCTCTGTGGTCGGCCGTCACGCCCGCGTGATTTTTTTTTTCTTCTTATCAGTGTAAAAGACACTAATATAACTAAGTAAGTGTTATAAACCAATCAAATCTGTTAAATGTCTACTTTTTTTGAGTTCACTCTCAGTAAGAACAAGAGTGTGTGCTTTTGCAAAATAAGGAAATAAAAAAGTATGTGCGATTTTTCTTTGCTCTCTCCGCGAACTGTTTTTAAAAAGCTGTCACTAAAATTAACTGAAGCTCCGCGAAAACATGACACACAGACATGAGAAATATATCTATAGAATGCTTGAAGTGTCTGCTTTTAAATGCAGTAAGTGCACGTTGAAAACAATTATTCTTTGTTAAAGTAATGAGTAAGTAACCAGCACTATACTGAGTTTCTCAATCTGATCTCATTAATTTTAATGTGCCCACGTCCACCAGCTATTTGCGCTTTGTCATTCGAATCTCCACGTGAGACGCGCACGACATGAACACGCCCACAATAGCTCATGTGCTCAATGCGGAAGACAGGAAACAAAACAAACAGCACTGACTTCAGCAAAGAAGATAACTGGTGGATTTACCTCAAGTACTGTTTGTTTGTGTATGAGTTTGCGTGGTATTGTGTGCTTTTGGTTTTTCGCCGAACTATACCTGACTAAAATATCTGAATGTGAGCGAAGCATGTTGAATATGACAGGCTGTATGCTGTTAGCCTACTGTGTTCTGTAATATAACTAATACGATATAAAAACAACATCAAGAGTGCATGATGAATGCTGCTTGGCATTATTATTGTTTGTTTTTCTGTAACTGTAATTCCTGACTTAATGAACGTTTTGATAATAACGTAGGTTCGGGAGGAACGCTGAACGAATTAGCCCCAGCTGGCCCGCGTTAGCTAAT
>JAUMHQ010000070.1:2236603-2255552 GCA_032361165.1 Enteromius paludinosus
AGCCCACATCGTGATCGAATCCCACACTACGCCAAGATAGGTGATTCTCTGAACTGGAGAAAGAGCACTCTTCTTGGTGTTCAGTCTCAAACCCAGACGTTTCATATGAGCGAGGACGACATCTCGATGTCTGCCCAACTCGCTCGCCGACTGGGCCAAAATGAACCAGTCGTCGATATAATTCAGTATGCGGATGCCCTGGAATCGCAGTGGAGCCTGCATCCACACACTTCGTAAACGTACGGGGTGAGAGTGCCCGGCCGTCAGGAAGTACACGATACTGGTATGCTTTGCCCCCGAAAGCAAACCTCAGGAACTTCCTGTGAAAAGGATGGATTGACCCATGAAATTATGCACCTTTCAGATCTATCGTGACAAACCAGTCCTCTGACCTGATTTTTGATACGACCTGCTTATAGTAAGCATTCTGAACTTCAGTTCGATTACTGAGCGGTTAAAAATTCCGAGATCTAAAACGGGCCTCAGCCCTCCATCCTTCTTTGGAACTAAGAATTAGCGGCTGTAGAACCCGCACTCTTTTTCGTGAGGAGGGACTACCTCAATGGCCTCCTTCCTCAGAAGAGTTTCAACTTCTCGTTCCAGCACCAGAGCCTGCTCTGAATTAACAATGTATCCTCTTTCTACAGTACACAGGACCCATTGAGACACATTTGGCAGTAGTTTCCACGCTGCCAATAGTCTACTAGGGGCACCAGCCTCTCGAGGCTGGCCTCTTGTGTTATTGGAGGAACAGGCGGAAAGTCTCAACACAGCCCACCCACGGGTGAAGCTGCGTCCTGTGCCCCCTGAATGGTGAGGTGGTCTCCTGAAGGCACTGGATTTGAGCGAGCACTTGCAAAGCATAGCCACACTGGGTGATAGAAAGCTTGAAGGCGTCCATGCAACCCGTTGTAAGGCTACTGAAAGTGTAACCACAGCTCCGCCTCAGTGGCAGCTTGGGGCTTCGGGAAGAGACCTAACAAGCAAGTATTGCCCTGCACTGGCGGGCAATCGAACCTGGGTCTCCTCAGAACGAAATGCAGTGAAAAAATCCAACCATTCAGTTCCTCAGAAATAAATGGAATAAGACATCCAGCTATTTAGTTCCTCAGAACAAAACAGCTATGCATTCAGAACTAAATGCAGTGACCACCATTTAATTCCTCCAACCATTTAATTCCTCAGAACCAAATGGAATGAGACATCCAGCTATTTAGTTCCTCAGAACTAAATGCAGTGACCACCATTTAATTCCTCCAACCATTTAATTCCTCAGAACCAAATGGAATGAGACATCCAGCTATTTAGTTCCTCAGAACAAAACAGCTCTGCATTCAGTTCCTCAGAACTAAATGCAGTGACCACCATTCAATTCCTCAGAACCAAATTAAATGAGAGTTCCAGCTATTCAGTTCCTCAGAACTAAACAGCTCTGCATTCATTTCCTCAGAACCAAACGCAGTGAAAAATCCAACCACTTAATTCCTCAGGACCAAATGGAGGGAAATTCCATTCGGGAAGAAACGCGTCATAGCAGCAGATAGCTGTCACACAAGAGGGGAAGAACCGCACGCGGGCTTCCGAACCTCGAGTGATAGAGCGCTAGATCTAGGGAATGCAAAGTGGAGATTTGAGCCCGTCTCCAAACAGATACAAGATTCGTGATCTCAAACGCCGCCGTGCTTCAGCAGCAGCGGGAGAGAACCGCAAGCTCGCATGCACAGACACACTCCTCGGAGCGTGTCTGACGGACAGCAACGCTATCAGCCCCCTTGAGGACTGACAGCGCAAGCTCCGCTCCCCAGCTGCTCGTAATGACAATATGCTTGTACGTACATTCGATCTGGTGGGAAAAGGATGAGGATAGGGATCGCCGTCCTCATTAAATCCCACAGCGCGATTCCCTGAGCACAGCCACCACATCCACCTCGGTGAAAACGGGGCTGGGATCATAAGGAACGCAGGACTGTTACACACATGAAGCGCGCCGATAAAAAATGACAAAAAGCTATTTGCCGGCCGGCATTCCATATGCTTATATGCTTCCTGGCCGATGACGTCACCCGCCTATAATGTCCCAACTCTTCATTGGCTGATTTCACATACGATTCAGAGCATGGTCACGCTAAGGGCGTTCCCAAAGCGTCTCGGACGTAGCTCGAGTTCCTGAAAAGGAACCCTGGTCATACGTTTCCTCCGCGGTGCACTGAGGTTAAGGCCTCCAGTACATTCCTGGGTACCAACCTGGGACCTGGCTGTTGTGTTAGAGGCCCTCTGTGGGCCACCATTTGTTTTGCCCATAGAGGAGATCTCTGACCGTTTTCTGACGATCAAGACCACACTTTTGCTAGCATTGTGTTCTCTGAGGAGAGTAGGTGACCTTCAGGCCCTTTCAGTGGTCCATTTGGACTTTGCGCCTGGCATGGCCAAAGCCTTTCTGTACCCACAAGTGGGTTACAGTCCTAAGGTACCTACAGTCACACCTCAGCCAGTTCTACTACAGGCCTTCAACCCTCCTCCCTTCAGGGAGCCTGGTCAGCAGAAGCTAAACTGTGTGTGTCTAGTGCAAGCACTGGATGCATACGTCCACAGAGCTGCCCTGTGGAGAAAGTCAGAGCAATTGCTCGTATGCTTCAGTCCACCCAAGAAGCAGACTTTAAGCCATTGGAAAGTGGATGCCATTAACAAGTCCTCTGGTCTCCTGCCGAGGCTAGAAGACAGAGCGCACTCGACACGGGGTGTGGCGGCCTCAGAGGCCCTGCGAGCATCTTCCTGGCCAGTGACGTCACCCGCCTATGACGTCCCAATTCATAAGAGTAAATCATTTATGTGAATGCTCAGTGTAGGATATAGAATTTTCTGACATCTAAAATCAGTTGAAACTGAAATTTAATAAAAAGGGCATTTGATTATTTCTAAATTCATCTTCACACAAAAGCAGCAGTATTTCATCCACTAAAAACTTCTTTATTATACAGCTCCTTTGTGGTCCTACCCCTGACAGTGACACCTACTCTCCTCTACCTTCAGGACGATTCGCCTGAGATCTCATACCATATGCTAATGTTATTATGAGGTCATCACTGTCAGAGCCTATAAGAGACGTACCTGCTACTTTGGAGTTGTAGGCCACGCCCACCCCACAGATGTTGTTGTTAGAAACCGCAGACACCTCTCCAGCACACCTGGTGCCATGACTGAAAAACACATCACATATTTCAAAATGATTGCATGTGATATAATAATTACTGTAAACAGAAATATAGAACAAGCTAAATATAAACATCCCTGAAGCTGAGATCACACTACATGACTGTCAGGCGGATTATTAATGTAATTTGGTTTAGTTGGACATGGTCTGCTTCAGCTGGGCTCAGCCGCTGTTCGCAGTTGGCAAGAAAAAGTCCATAGCGTGTGGTGTCTAAAGATTATAGATTATAGATTATAGATTAGAATTCAAGAACCAGTCATTGCCCGTTTTCACAAAGACTTTTTTAAATGTATAATATTTGCGACTGACTTTTGCACTGTTTTTGTAAGGAGTAGGGAGTGGGTTAGGTGTGGTCATTCATATGAATTACACCTAGTAAAATATGTACTTTTACTTTGAGATCAGTGTAAAAAGTACACACATTGCATTTAAACAAATAACATTTAATTTTAAACTTAAATATAAAACTTAAATATAGGTCATAATAAGGTGCTTGCACAAAAGACCAAAAGGGCAGGCTAAGATTAGCCTAAAAAACTATTTATAGACTATAGGCTAATTCCATTTTTAATAACTTTTAACTTAAACTTTGTTATGAAGAATATTAAACTTCATAGTAATAATCCAAAATAGGTTATGCTAACAAATTGTTCTAATAACGAATATCCAAACATAAAGAACTGCTTAGCTATTCTTGAAAACAAAGTTTTCATAAAAAAAAAAAAATCAAGAATATGACTAAATTAAATTATTATAATAATAAATATAGTCATAGTTTTGTGTCAAAACACTTCAAAACAGTTGTGACATAACAAAGCCCCATTTACTAAAATCGCCTGACTTTGGTAATTTGATAAGTGCTCCACACAAATGATACACAAAGGTTTTGAAGCGTCCTGAAGCAGTGCTCTAAAAGCTCCATCACTAGCCCAAACAGTATATCATGACACAAGCAACCCCAGGATCCCGGGACCAAACCTGTGCCATGAATATAATGTAAGCTGCTTTGGATGATCCCATCTTCTGAATACATAAATAATCACAAAATGTTTGCTTTAGACCAAAAAATATGATGACAAACAAGCAAAATATAAGGTATCTGCAAAAAATCTTTCCAGTCACCACAGCTTTTCTTGGCTTCTGAACATATATTTAGAATTTGAAGGTCTGAAGTCTGTGAGGAGAGCTTTTCACACGCCTTGTGCTCGATAATGATGTGTCTAGTCTGAACCCTAACAGCAAGCAACCACTGAATTGATGTTAAAATTTGCTGATGTTTCTGTTAACTGCACATAAACACGTTTTCACCCACATTAATGTTTAAAAATTGTGAAAAACCATTATTGTGATCAGTGTTTGCTTTAGATGGGCATGGTAATGTTAAGTTCCTTTTCAGGACTGAAATGTAACCGTTTGCCTCTCGCAATAAGTCATGGCCCCGGATTTTGGCGAGATTTGACAGATATGTGTATACAAAGGAGGCGTATTTGACTATTTTTTCAGAAGCAGCACGGAGAGATACTTCAGAAACATGCGTGATGTGGCCTGAATAAAATTGACACATTTCCACTTTTGATATTATTCATCTTTAAACACATCATTCTGTTACATGTTTTTACAACATTTCAGCTGAATATTAATTATACATGATAATTAAATGTGTTCATTAGCTGTCTAGCAGCAGCTAATTTATTTTTAAATATGTTAAAAAACAGTCTGTCTTTTCTAATCTCATTTGTCATGTGTCATCATATTAATCATCTTGTCTTGTGTGGTTTATGTTTCACGTTTCAGAAATGTGACATTACTTCAGGTAAGGAAGCATAGCGAGTGCTGATCCTCCCTTGTTTTTGTGGTGCATTGTGGGATTTTTCAGGAAGCAAACTTTCGAGTACACTGGAAGGTTTTCGCAATTGAGACAGCCCTTAAACTGGACAACTCTCTGATCAGTGTCCTAACTACTGAACAAGGGAGATAATTGAGACACACCTAAATCTTTCTGTATATTTTGCCATAGTATCTTTGTATTTGTGACAAAGAACATTTACAAGAGTAATGAAAGATCAACTTCATTTTAGAACTTTTTCTCTATTACAGCCATCACAAAAAGTAATCTACTCCAAATTAACATTAAAACATCTCTTTCTTTGTTAATGCATAAATGTTTTTTTGTTTTTTTAAAGAGACTTGACTTAATGAAAAGCAAGAGTCAAGAGCCCATCTAAACAGTAATGGTGAACTGTTTAAATAACTGTTTAAATTTAATATAATTTATTCAATGGTTTTCACCTTTGGAATCTATGAATGAGAACTGAGAACTACAACATAGGGCAAGACTTTCAGAATGACCACAGTTTCATTCTATTCCTCGTCAAAACAAAATGTACATCAAGGTTATTATTCCGATTTCACTGCAATTATTTGCTTACTTGCTCCATTGCAAAATGTATTTCCTTATTTGTGCATATTCAGAATTCGTCCGTCAGAAATTGCCCATATCATGCAGTGTTCAAAAAAGGCTTGTGTGGACATATAATTGAATATTCCATTACAACAGCAACAGGATGTTTACCTTTTAGACTCCTAAAGGAAACTGGAATATTGGCTTAATGGGGCAATAGTCATAGGGTCAATGCATTCATGACACTTGACTATATTCCGATAGCAATCTGAATCCATGTGCTTTGTGTAAATGAACTTATTGATTCCGACCCTTGCCCTGCTTACATAACAAGCCTCAAACGTCCAAGATGAGTTGCTAAAGAACAGAGCCTCCTCCCCTGCTCTCAGACAGACAGCGTTTCTATTTATATACAAGCGTCTGATTATGCTGTGAGTCTGCAGCTCAGATGATATTACTGCTGCTCTCAGCACACACCCCAGCATGCTTCACACCCGCAACCCAGGCTGGAAAAACACAAGAGCCACTTGTCTTTCTTCTATTAGATTCTGTCTGTCCTTGATGTGCCGCATTCAAAAAATTAATTATGCCAAGGTTTATCAGTAGTATACTGTATTCAGAATTGTCCTCGCAAATCAATGCAGGTTACATCATTTTTGTGCTAACTAAGAATGTGTGATGTATAAGTATTTTTTTCAATCAATCAGAACTGAAAAAGCCTGGCATGAAAAAAGGCTTTTTAATTTTAATGTCAAACGCTCTTTTTTTTTTTGATGAATACAGCTTTTATATTATTGCATGTAAGAACCAGAAATGCACAAATATCAACACAAACCAAAACATGTACTGTCATTTAATGAGTACTGTAATAATTTCCCATAAAGGCAAGCAGCTCTTAGCATTCGTGTCCATGTCTTTGGCACAATGGGCTTCTCTGAAGGTGTAATGGCGTGCTGTTTGAGCAGTGCAGCACGCTGACAGAAGGCTTTACTGACCTTCCTCCCATAGGGCACCTTCTGTCCACCATACATACATACATACATGCAAACACAGGAGAAATATGTGCAAAAACCTCTACAATACACAGCTCTGTAGCTGTAAAATAGGATGGTCAGTTACGGTCCTTGCTGGACACGTTTATTCATTTATGTTAAACAGGAGGCAGTATTGCAAGGGAATATTTGATTCAGGTATGCTCATGTAGCGATCATGCACTGATCATGCGAGTGGGCAGCCAATCGGGAAGCCGCACTGAGCTGGCAGCGGCGCTAAAGAACAGTTAGTTTCGATTTCACTCAGTTATGGAGGGATGGGGCGTACTTTGTTTCTCTCATAACTCCTGCCTAATTTGTGTGCGTCAATGACGAAAAAGTAAGCATTTACTAATTTTGTTATGCCATTATGGCTGTTTAAGATTAATCAAAGATATTTAAAGTATTGCTTCATGTGTAAGTGAAGAAATACGCAAAATGCTGCGGCTTTAAACGGATGATTGCTTTGAGGACTTATGTGTGTCAAACTAAAAAGTAGATTGGAATGCGTTTGGCTCAGCGCTGTCGATGTATTGTAATATATTTCTGTTTAGTTTAATATTGCAAGTATCTTTATCAAACATACACTTAATGTATATTTATACAGGTTTCTGCAAGTTTATTAAGACTAGTCAAGTTTAACGAAGCACAGCATATGTATGTTGCATTACAACATTATGTACAGCTGTTTATATTTGTCAAGTCAAATTGTGTATTTTAAACTCACTTGATTTATGTATATTTCTAATTTTTCTTTGTTTAGACATTTAGAGAGAGTCACACTTTTGAGCAGCCAGAGTATGTTCAACTGGGACATAATTTAAACTGAGTTTGTTGTTTCTTTCTTGTCCACACTCCTCCACTCACATAAATATCTGATTTGTTCGGTTTCAGTATGCGCAGCAGAGCAGAAGATGAAATGATTTATTCAGAGAGAGCGGAGGAAAGCATTAATTTAACTATTAAAACTATTGGCATCGCACAAAGCTTCAGAATCTCCTGATTACTAACTCCTTCATCAGAGTTAGCAGTGGCTCTGATTTAGAAATGGGACATGAAATGACGGCACAGTTTTGCTCTTAATCTTCACCTCTGGGCGAAGGTTTGGTCAGGCCACACTGCTCTGATAAGAGTGCAGAAGGAGAGGCTCAGCGCTGTGTTAATGCAGCTGGGCTGAGAGCCAGTCAGAGATGACTTAATGGGGCTACGTGTAAGGAAAATCAATACAGAGAGGCAAGGAGTCCTTCATCCAACCACTGCTGAGAAACACAGTCACAGGTCAATGCTCTGCCAGCCCACTCCCAACTACATCCTTCAGCACACTCTGAGTAATCTTGCATCTTACAAGACATGTAGTGTACTAGTGTTCAAAAGTTTGGGGTCAATAATATATCTTTCTTTTCATACTTTAAATTACACAGAGCATTGAAAGTACATAAATCATATTGACAAAAAAAAAAAAATTTAAACGGTACAAAACATTTCTACTTCAAATAAATGCTGTTCTATTGAATTATATATTAGTTGGCACAACATTGATAATAATCAGAAATGTTCCTTGAGCAGTAAATATAGGAAATAGTCATTTTAAATGTATATATATTTCACAGTATTACTGCTTTTACTTTACTCTTGATCTTAGCATTTTTTTAAAGCTGCCAGTATTTTTACATTATAATCCTATGGAGTAAACTGTATTCAAAAATGTCTTTTTAAAACACCACTCTTGGCATATTCATCTGCAGATAACAGCATCTTTTCAAAATAAAAAAAAAAAAATAATAATAATAAAAAATAAATAAATAAACCCTACGTCAAGCTATGTTTTGACAGCTGACCAATGACAAGCGAGCGGTGAGTCATTTACATAAAAACAAAAACATCAATAAAATATGGAGGAGATAGCCGGTAGATACAGTAGATCATACACGTTTTGGAGCACAACGAGTTGCATGATATAAGCACAAAACTATCTATGTAGTCTAAAATGGTGAATCATCCAACCAGAGCTCCTAGACTAAACTGCTGTAAGCGCCATACTGTTTTCTGTGTAATGTCTCGCACCCACAAACGTCATTGTGAACAGAGATTAACCTCCCTGTTAATTTCAAAAGCCAATGCATGAACCAATTTTTCAACATTTCTGCAGCACACTCTAGACTCCTGTTGCAGCTATTGTTAAGGAAGCAAAAGAAGCCTTCGGCCGCTATTTGTAACCAACATGCTGCCAGCTTTTTATTTGACCAAAAAAGGGCTCTTGTCAATATATAATGAATATGGAAAGTCATGCAGGGAGAGAGAGAGTTATTTTTGTGTTGATTAGTTAATATTTTTAATGTGGAAGTTGAAAGCATTTAAAAAGGCTTTACAATATGTGACACAAGTTTAAAAAAGAGACTAATTAAAATCAGTTTTGATTGTAAATTCCAGCTGGATGAGTCACATTCAAAGCTGTAAACTAGTAAATATTCAAACTATTGCATAAGCTGTGTGCCCACTCCATATTTTTATTACATTTTTTTACATTTTTTACATACGGTTTCTTGCTACTTTCACCTGCAGATCCCAAAGAGGAGCACCTCAGAAGACACTGACCTGTTGAACCAGTCATCTGTGTAGCGCGGGTACGGGTATGGGTCGTTGCTGCTGAAGTCGAAGCTTGCTTCTGCGTTCTGAAACATCAAGCAGAAACACAAAATCCGCCATCACACATTGCAGACTTACCAATTAGTGCCAATTGAGTCAAAACAAACAATGAGCCTATTTCAACAATTAGTCATTCGTTATTTTGAAACCAACTCTGGAATCTCCATTGTGCACACACCCCTGTGTGTTTCCATTGCCCCTTATTAAGCATTCGCCTAGCTATTCCTTAATTAACCATCCCTCAAAGGTAATATATTTGAGCACAGTGGGAAACATGACACTGACACCTAAATTATGTGAGGAAATTTATTTTGCTCCGATAGAGAGACGAGATACAAAAAAAAGGTGATGATAAAATCTAATAACACTGTATGAGTCATTGTGTCACAGTAATGGTGTGTATATAAAGATGTGAATGATAATTCAGTGAACAAATGTTAAGGATTATTTGTATGGAATCCAGTACATTTTTTATCATATTGTGGCGACGGGGGCGTTCAGCAAGGTCTGCAGCGGGAGAGGGAGTCGCGAGACCAGCGGTTAGTAAGTGGGTCAAGTGCAAATGACAAACACCTGGGTCTGGTTTCAATAATTGCCGTGGAGAGACTGCTTAAAGAAGCTCAGGAGAGGAGAAGCCGAAAGAGAGAGACTTGGCCAGAGACTGTGAGCTGCGAAGCTTATTGGCGCTGGGAAGAAACTCCGCGTGAGATTGAGAGCGCTTCCTTCTCTACCCTTGAACAAACTGTTACACTGGTGCTGAAACCCGGGAAGGAAGTTGGAGAACCACTGGAGATGCGGAAGGACTAGGAGCACCACTTCCAGGCCATTTCCAGGCCATTCCAGGTCCCCCCTTTGGGAGGACTGCGAGTTGTTCCGGAGCTGGATGGACCGGGAGGTTCAGGCCAGGGTAGCAGTGTCACCTATAGCAACCCAACATCTGCCGCTGAATAAGATGGGGCCGCAGGATGAACCTGAAGCCTTCCTGGATCTCTTCGAGAAAACTGTGGAGATTGGGGTGTGGCCAGTGCGGTTGATACCATTATTGTCCGGTGAGGCGCAGGTGGCCATGAAGCAGCTGCCCGTACAGAACCTCTTGGTCTTCAACGATCTCGAGCCATCCTCCAACATGATCTCCCGAGTGGGTATCCTGAGAAAGATCCTCACTGATCCGGGCACGGCATTTATATCACGTACATTATGCGAGCTGTACGATTTATGGGGAATCAAATCGGTTCGCACCAGCATCTTTCACCCACAAACAGACGGACTGGTCGAACGACTTAATCACACTTCAAAAATGTGGCCAGATAACACACCAAGTTCCGAGACCATATTCTATGGCCCCATGTGGCATATGCCGCTGCTTATTTGGATGACATCATCATCTATAGTAATGACTGGCGGTGACATATGGAGCATTTGAGAGCAGTGGCTGGACTCATGGCTAACCCAAAAAAGTGTGCGATTGGGCAGGTGTAGGTCAGGTATCTGGTTTTCCACTTTGGTCATGGTCAAGTGTGTCCCCAAATTGATAAGACTGAAGCAATTGCAGCTTGTCCGAGACCTAAGACCAAAAAGGAGGTGAGACAGTTCATGGGGCTGATGGGATATTATAGAAAGTTTGTACCTAATTATTCCGACCTCACCAGCCCGCTGACTGATCTCACTAAAAAGAAAACACCAGATCCGGTCCAGTGGACAGAGCAGTGTTAGCAGGCTTTTACACAGGTAAAGGCTTCCTTGTGTGGAGGGTTGCCATTGCACTGACTTTTCCCTGCCCTTTTCTTTTGCAGACTTCGGTCAGGGGGCTGGGTGCGGTGCTGTCCCAGGAGAGGGAGGAACGGCCGGTGCTGTACATTAGTTGCAAGCTCTCAAAGAGAGAGACTAGGTATAGCACCATGGAATGGAATGTTTGGCCATCAGGTGGGCTGTCCTCACCCTCTTTTATTACCTCATGGGGCAGGAGATCACTCTGTGTTCTGTGTTGAAATCGTGATCACATTAAAAACACTTTTTCTGTCATATTAACAGGTCAAACTAACATTATATTAGGCTATAATTAACTTTACCCTGGAGAGAAAAAAGTTTTCAAAGTATCCCCCCCCTCTTCTTCTTTTAAAATCGCACCCTGTATGTATATACAGTACTGTGCAAAAGTCTTAGGCCACTAGTATTTTCACCAACAAAAATGGCTTTATGTTGGTTATTTCTATCTTTTGTGGTAAGGTGTCAGTTAGAAATATCAGTTTACATTTCCAAACATTCCAGGCAGACTGGATGATGATCAGATCAGATCTCTGTGTTGAGCACTGGTTGTTGTCAGACAATAATCTCACTGCATTATAACAATTAATGACAAAAATAATGTTTGGAAATGGAAACTGATATTTCCAACTGACACGCTACTGCAAAAGATAGAAATAACCAACTTGAAACCTTTTTTGGTTGGTGAAAATACTAGTGGTCTGCGACTTTTAAGCACTACATATATATATATATATAGAGAGAGAGAGACAGAGAGAGAGAGAGAGGGAGAGAGTAGAAACTTAATATATTCAACTTATGGCAACATTTTACAATTCTGTATGTTCTAAAGGGTGCCATCCTCTGAGGTCTTCTGAGGGGTTTTCACAGTGTTTCTGATTCAGTGTTCCATAGAAAAAAAAGGAATCCTGAACAGGTCTGAAATATGAATTTTTATCTTTGTAAGACCTGTTCAATAAAAACACAAGACATAAGAGATCTGCCAGCAATGCCACAGAATCAAAAAAGAGAAGCCAATTTCTTCTGTGAGTCTGCGCTGAGAGAAAGTAGAGCATGATAATGGCCAGCAGTCCCTGAGCGAACAGCCCCAGGAGCCCCTGCACACAGCTAGAGCACAGGAACTAATGACACATCGGTTTGCTTTACAGCAGCATGTCTTTCTACGTAATCCATCACAACGCAATCACAACATTCACATCCAGTCGTTCATCTGCCCTCGGCTGCCCAAGAGAGTTCATTAATGGAGAGCAAGACTAAAACACAAAACTGCCTCCAAGCGCCATCAAAGATACCGATATTCTGGATCTGCGACACGGTGAGTGTTTGGAGACTCCTCTTCCTCTGACTCGCATTCAGTTGAACCTGCTACTGCTAGCGGGACGCCGGGTGAGCAAGCGATCAAAACCTTTTTTCAACCGCAGCTGCCTTACGCTGCTGGTTTCACCCTGCACGCGTCAGCAGCGCGTATTCAGAGCAGGAGTAGGAACAGCGCATGCCGATTGTGCTTTCATACTGGCATACTTTCAACTGTGGCACGCAGCTGAACCGTGGCTTGTACTGCAGTAAGCTATAGACAAGCATCTTATTCCTGTCGTATTTTCCAGCGTTCTTCTCCAAGCACTGAGCTTTGATTTATGTCATTGCCAGCATAATTTGTTACATATTATATGTCCATATTATAGTTTACACAATAAACACAAAGTTTTTCATATGTGTATATGAAAAATAGCAGAGCCTGTCAGGAAAAAAAATATGTCTGACCCTTCTCACATTTTGTATAAGAAATATTATATATTTTGCCATGAAACAGAAGGCTTGCATGCAAATGCTAGATTGAATAGGTTAATCTTTGAGATCCAAGACACATTTCAGAAAGAATTATAACAAGTGTATTTGGATTGAATTATTGAATTCATTGAATAATTATTGAACTAATCGTAAAGCTAACAAATGCCTCTAGGTTTATTCATTTCACAGACCTTTGAGGTTTGGGAAAAAAAACTTGTGTAAATTATGTAATTCTGTGCATTTTATTTTTTCATATTGTAGGAGTGAACTGCTCGTTTCAAGAGAATAACCGACGCAATCGCCTTTTTTAAAATTTGTAAAGACGTTCAGCCTTACAGCGTTACAGAGAACGAGGGCTCCCAATACCTGTATACCTGCATATTTGTGTCATTGCATCATACTGCATCGAATCGTGTTGAATCGACTCGAAATCGGTTTGCACTACATCGTAACAGGGGTGTATCGTATCGCATCACATCATTAGCTGCTTCATGTATCTTTCGTGTATCGTATCATTGGCTATGCATCGAGATGCGTATCGCATTGGCCTCAGTTATGGAGGTGCACATCCCTAACATACATACATCTTCAGCAGTTATTCATCTGAAACATATAACGCGCACTCAGCCAGTCATTACTGCAATACTACCCAATAAATGGACTCTTACATCACTCTAAAGAAGTTTATTAGCTGTTGAAGGGAAGTGAAGGGCCTAAATCCACCTGTAGCATGGTAAATATCTGTGAGGTCAAAGTTTCAACCACTCCGAGGACCTTGTGTGTATGACAGCATTTTAATCACCATGGAAACTAAACACCATTGAGGAAAGCAGTCGTATGTTGAGAGAAGCAACGCTCTGTTCTCTGGCAAGCCTCCATTTGGCTGCCGCCTGGAGACTGCAGTTAGTGAGCGATGAATTAAATCTAGTCCCCTGTCAAAAAATCCTTCAAACGATTATGCTAATTCACTCCTCATCCCACATTAGTCCTTATTAGGCAAATGATCCTGAATCTATTTTTAACCCCACACACTTCAGCCACACGCAGACACTTAAAACAAATGTTCAGATGTTGTCTTTGGCAAGTACTGGATCTGTTCTGGTGAGGAAAGTCTGGGAGGAACTGGTGCTAAATAAAAGAGTAGCAGGGGAGGACATGCTGAGTTACTGCCTCATCTGGGCTCTGCTGGAGACGTCAGCATCATCCCTTACCGCATCCGAAGCCAGGTTATTTTTGGGTTAAAACTCATCTGTGGTGCTCCTGCGGCTCACAGAGCTCAGCGGGTCTCAAAACAATAATGGCTCTGTTTCACTGGCAGATATGTAGCACGTTTCATCTGTGAACTATTCCACGAGGATGCAATTTCGATTCCATCATGATTTCTTTGAGTGGTTTGAAAGGCCCTCCTTGGTAAATACTGTATACACGTTTATTGTTACAGAAATAAAACTATGCAAAATAATGTTTTCAAACCCAGGTTTTCTCCCTATCTTTCACTGGTCAGGCAAACATACTGTATAGCCACGGCCAATCTCACACTGCTGACTGAGTTAATGTTGGCGTTTTTGAGTCATTAACACTTAACTCACTACTGTTAACTACTAAAGAATATGTGTTGACTAATTAATATATAAAACAATTTTATGTTTGTGCTAAGTAACAGTTAGCTAATCAGTAACTAATATATTCTGTCATATCTCCTGAAGAACTAATATTAATTGTCTATTAGTTAAGGTTCAAGGAAAATAACTATGAAATAATTATTAATTAACAGTCATATGCAAATAGCAATTCCTTATTAGTTATGCAGTAAGTATTCTATAGTGTTCCCAAACATTGTTAATTATTGATACAGGATATTATCAGGATATAAAGAGACTTTCAACTAGCACCAGTAAACAAAAAAAATGTTCTGAAATGTTTCTGCCTAAGGTCTTACTCACATATTTTACTTCGCGATTTGAATGGGCCGTTATCAGTCGTTATCTGCACCTACTGGTAAAAGTTGAAATGAAATTAATTATTCTAGCGATTAGATTGTGTTTATTTAACATCTACACCTACACCAACCCTAACACCTACCCTTTACCATGATAGAAAAACAGTATTATTGTCGTACAGTGTTAGAAAAAAATAATAATTCGTCCTATGGATGATAACAGCCTTCTAAGCCTACCAGGCCCCTACTGACCCATATTAATGGGCTGATAACGACTGATAACGGCCCATTCAATCGAGTGATAACATCCGAAGCGGGTGGTTTATACCCATATGTGTAGAATTATTTATAATAGTTAATTTTCTTTTACTGTATTTGTAATGATCTAGCTGGATGTGCCGGCTCCGCCTACGGGATGGTACTCCAGCGCCACATGGACTCTGTGTGTCTTTGTCTCCATTTCATGTCTGGACTTTTATCAATGAACTCATGTCTCCACCCAGTAATCCGTCACCTTATGTACTGAAACCCCGGATGTGTATGTGTTGTCACGGTTCATTGATCTGTCGTATGTTATCATTTGTGTTCGCATTCTTTGTTTTTTTTTCTGGATTTATTGTTAACGACCTCGCCTGTTCCCGGACTCTCGCTCTCGTATTACCCCTCTGGATTCTGTTTGCCCATCGCCTGACTCATGCTACGGACTTTTACTATGCCATTGCCTCAGCCTCCTATGATCACATTTGCCGGTATATGACTCTGCCTGTTTCTACTCTGTGTTTTCAATAAACAGCCAGCAAATGAATCCGCACGCCTCCTCGTCTCTGCTCCGTGACAGTATTTTATATGCTTGATCTGTTTTACTGTGGTATTTTTCTCCTGTCTGAGGACAATCACTTCACAAGACTTGATTCATACAGGATCCTATTTTTTCTTTCTTTTTTTTTACAAAACAAAGGCTTGGCATGAAACAGGCTTAGCAAGAACATGAACAAACTACAGTACACTCACCAACAGCGGTTACAACATTAATAAGCAACAAATTCCAGTTCAACAATGGATCTTCTTATACTGAAAAATGACAGTCACATGACATGAACCAACCAATCAGAACCTGACACAAAGAACAAGGGAACCAATAGTGACGAGACATGTGCCTGAAGCATGAGACAAAAACTAAACTATAAAATCATTTCACTTCATTTGTGTTTCAAGCTTAAAGGTTTTATCTTAACTGATAACTCGCATAATTTTTTACTTTTTGCAAGATTCATTAAAAAGAGCCGCTTCACATGGTTCATGAATTGGTTTACACTGGGACGTGCCGTATGTTTGCTGTTGCATGCAACCAGGGAGGACAACACAAAAGAAAGATGCATTAACTATTCATAGACCTTGTGGCACAGAATCACTCTTTCTCATCTCATTCAATTCAGATTAACAAGCTCACAACTCCAAACATCATAACTACAACATTACTGCTTTTGCCGTGACACCACCCTCAATGTAAGTGCAGGAAACACTGTAAGGGTATTTTAAAACAAAAAGTCAGGGTTGTATGACAAAAGGATGTTTTCAGACAGACACAGGGTACAGTAAAGAGGGAAAGAAATTTGCTATATGTATGGCACCATCTCCTAATTGCAGAGGTGCAGCAAATGCCCATCTCAGAGGAGAGGATAACTCCATTAGCTGCATGTTTAATCACACACAGCATGCAAATGTGTCATCTGTTTGAGCAAAAGAAAACCCCTATTTGCGACCCGTTTGAACGGGGATCACTGCCATACGCTGGATTTAGTCCACTGTGTACATGCTGTACTGCTTCATAAGCCACATGGACATTAAACATTAATCAGGTTGTGAACCACAAAATGATGCTTTCTTTTGCTCTTGCTTAGTGCTCAACATTAAACTTGGGAAATATGCCACTAGCTAAAGTGTGAGAAGACAACTCAAGACCCATATGACTTAACTGTATATATGATAATAAAGTTATTGTTGTGAAACCAGTACTCCCCCCTCCTCTCTTACTTTTTCTTTGCACTGCATCTTTCACAACGCCAAGCAAACCACACTTGCTGTAATCAAGTGCACTGCAGTACATTGCAAACAATCCTGTGTTCAAGTTCCATGAGTAGACCTCACTTCTTTTCTTAAAATAAACTGAATCAAATGCACACCTCTCCAAAGGATGCATTGAGACCATCCTGTCATGTCAAATGTTCATCATGGACTGGTGTTTGTCCCATTTTCTAATCAGACATGCCATGCTTCAACATTCCCAATTAAGTTTGTATGAGTTATCCAGCAGTTATTAAATAAAACCATGTGGCAATGCATATTTTTGGATAATTTATATATTAAAGGAACAGTTGACACAAAAATGAAAATCCTATCATCATTTACTCACACTCGAGTAGTTCCAAACCTGCGTGAATTTCTTTGTTCTGCCGAACACAAAGGAAGAATTTTTGAAAAGAGTTTGTAACCAGGCTGTTTTGGGTCACCATTGACCCAAATGTTTTTGTGGAAGTCACTGGTGACCAAAACAAAATTTCAAATTCAAAATCAAATTCAAATTGTATTTGTCACGTTCTCATACATACACGGTAAGACATGAATTGAAATGTATTGCACGACTGCCCCAACAAATTGACACATTAAGAAAACAGTCAAGTAAAACAATTTAAGTAAAAGTAAAACGGCAAAATAGAAGTTGAATATAAACATAAGTACAGTAGATAAATATAAAAATGTAATTGAAAAAAGTAAACTAGCAATAAAAATAAAATAGAATAAAAATAGAATAGAAGTAGAATAGAATATGATATGACTATACAATTTTTTTGGGGGGGTGAACTATTCCTTTAATTAAAAATGGCGTCATACATTCCTCCTGTAGCACTGGATATCTGTCCACCCATGCAACAGGGTTACTTCAAAACATACTAAACATGAACGAATGATCGAGAAAAAAGCACTTACGTAATTCGAGGCGAGATCTGGATGCAGGTAATCAATACCTGCAAGGTGAGGGCAAAATAACACATTACTGGACATTTAATGTTGAAATTATTGTACATTATTAAGCCTTTAAGTGTTAAAAACTGTTCTCTGGCAGCCAGATTTTACGCACCGTCGTCCATAATGGCGATGGTCACACCTTTTCCGGTGAAGCCCATGCTCCAGGCTTCTGCCACGTTGAGATCCAGGCCCGGGGTCCCGTCAGCTTGGCCTGTATTGATCTAATCAAACAACACAAAGGCGTCACACAAGCTGAGCAGTCACCGCGTGGAAAATGAGATGTTATGAGGGAGGTGGCGCAGGAGGGAAAATAAATGTCACGCAGATATTACACTTCACTGAAGCCCTGCTGTGCGGTGTTTATAGCTGACAAACTAAATTAAAGAGCGTTCTCTCTGGCAAAACAGACAGGGATGCCTGTCACGATAAGCCCTGGAGAAATAAGGAAGATATCAGCGTGTTTTGACGCTGGCTCGCGCACCAGTGTTGACGGAGACGACTAATGAGGAAAATGGTTTAAATGAAGAGTATCAGCGATCCCGGAGAACCAAATGCAATCGCTTCCGATGCTGAAGGTCAAATCAAATGAAGACATTACGAGCTGTAATTACTTACAAGATACCACTGCTTGGTGAAAAGCGGGTCACTCATGTTGACGTCAATGTTACTGATTTCTCTGTAGCCCCTTTTTTGACGGCCAAACCCCTCCTGAGGAAACACATTTTTCACCTGAAAAACAAAGCAAAAAGCATCGTAAGCCTAAGAAGTTTGTAAAAATGATTTTAATATTGATCTTAATATCATGGTCTGTTTCCTAAAAGCATCGTAACTTAAGTAGCACTTGAAAATCACTGTAGATCTACGAGTGCTCTGCTGTAATCTTAAAGCCCTATTTCATCGTAAGAATTATGAGGTCACCTGCAGGACAATCAACAGATTACACATTTAACTCTATTAAAGTGGAATGTGATTATAATTAAAGCTACACTTTATTACGCTTTTTTAATTTATATAAAATTAATTCATTAAATAAAATGAAACTAAATTAAACCACCGAACAAAAAAATATTAAAGGTGCCATAGAATGGAAAACTGAATGTACCTTGGCATGGTTGAATAATAACAGTTCAGTACATGGACAT
>JAUMHQ010000070.1:2283267-2299344 GCA_032361165.1 Enteromius paludinosus
TATGGCAGATAGTCTGACTTATTTTAAACCAAATGAACTGGCAATAAGTCAGACTAACTGAAATAAACCTGGCTTATCTGGTAAACTTGTTTTATGGAACAGGCCCCAGGTCCAGTCTCAAGCCCTGCATTGCTGCATGTGACCGCTGTTTTCTTGAGGGATTCACATCACATTTCAGTGGATTCCCATGCCTGCCAAAACAGGATTTATGACCCTGTTTCTGACCTTCTGTTTCTTTGTCTAATCTACAGACTATGACACACCAGACTCCCGATAGGCCACTGTTATCAGTGACATCTGCTCACCTCCAACACAGAAGCTCTTCAGATTAAACCAGACCTCCACAGAAACTACTGTGATTACTTCCCAACCGTATGTATTGTACCTTCACACTGCTTACTTTGAAAAACATTGAGATGTTTTGTGGAAATGGGTTTGACTATGAATTTCTCACATAAAACTCATTTGGGAAATGGCCCGAAGCAAGCAAATACTTGCATTAATCAGCCAAGCAGACATGGATATTAGCCAATGCAATAATTTCAATACGGTCAGATATTGACACTTTTAATCATATTTAATCATGAGTGTTCATATAAGTCTGACTTCAGAGTGTATTCATGTAAGATCAGAAAGAATGCACGCTAAGACAGAAAGGGAAATGTGCTTGCAGCTTTGAATTAGAGGATAATGCCGACTACAGTGCCGGGGATTTGCTTTTAAAGTATTTTCCCGGCCCACAAACAATCAAAGACTCAAAGAGCCGAGTCTGGTGGACAGCATATTTACATCAGGACCACTGTAATGGATTTAGATGCTTTCTGGTGAGATTGATTTACTTTGTGAGCTCCTCAGTTGTGGACTGTGCTGGCTGAAGGAGCGCAGCTGCTGCCCTTATTTTCAAACACACACACACACACAGAGAGAGAAGTCTCGCCGTCACTCTGTCGCTCCAACGGACCCGCCGTATCCATGGAAACGCTCCAATGCTGATGCTGGTAAACTGGTGATCGACTTTGGCTTGGAGGAGATGTGGCATGCTGTGATGGGATATTGGCTAAATCATCTGGGATGCATGGACACACAGGGCTGTAGAGCACGGAAAGTGAACAGTGTACGCCTGGAATTTCAGAGAAATACACAAAAAAACAATAAGATGCAGAGTAGCTCTCAAAACGACCAGAAGCAATGCATCTGTAGTATATACCAAAATATGTGTAAATTACAAATCATGGAGACAAGTCTGTCCTGTTATGGATGTACACATTTATACATACTTAAAAATATATGTATATGTACACAAAAGTGTTATTGCAAAGCTTTTTTCAAGAGTTGTTTTCTCGTGCAGATGCAAACCATTAAAAATACTAAACAAGTTATCTCCCTCTAGCGGCTGAAGAGCAAACAGAACACTTCATACAGTCCATTTCCAACTGAAATAACTTTAAAGTGTCTGAATGTAATTGCGTGTTTAAATTTGACGTTACAAACCACAAGGTGTTTACGTTGACAGTTATTTACTTTTGAATTATCAGTTGTTTGCTATACATTGATGATGGGGGAGCTGACATTTAAATACTGTATGCAGAATATAAACACATTTCTAGGTTTTCTTTTATTATTCAATAGTTTCTAATGTAATCAAAATGAAAATAAACACAAATTAAATAAAATAGATTTGCTGATGTGTGTAGAACATGTAGAAGTAATTTTTGATGCATATTTATGTGCACTTCACAAAATGTAACCAAATTAGTTTGTATGTTGTCTGAGATTTTAAGTATAATGTTGCAGTCAACACCACCTTAACCAAGACCAAAGCAGCAGTTTATCTGAAGGATCCACAATTACTGCTGTAAATTTAATCAATAAACACAATTAGAATAGTAAGACACTATAAAGAACTTTTACCACTCAAATGCAAGCACTAACAGCTAAATTAATCTAAGCTCTGCAGAGATTATTACATTATTTAATAATTATTACAATTGCAACTGCATAAACATAGTTGAAATTAATGTTTTATTAATAAAATAAAGTTTTAGCCAGGATAAATGTTTTTAAAAAGTCATATACACCTAGGATGACTTGGCTATTTTCATTTTTGGGTGAGCTATTCCTTTAATAGGTACATGGTTGCAAACCATTTCTTTTAGCTACATTAAATTAAAAAAGTTGAAAGGTAGTCAACTATACTTGTTTATTTAAATGTAGGTAAAATACATTGATTGCAACCTTGAAAAAAGTTAGCCAATTCAACGGGGGTTTTTTCAGTGGAGAGCAGAATATGACTTCCAACATGTAGGTGACTTTGTTTCTTCAGTAGAAAACAAACCAAGTTTTTTTTTTTTTATCTTTTAGCATTAAAAAAACATTGACATTGAATGACTGAGATTGTAGATAAAGTGTAAATGGTCCATGTGAGAGATAGATGGCAGTAATCCACAAAAATGCACAGAACACTGTTCACACTGTGTCTTAGGACATCGATGTATCATCACAAGCCGCAGGGTTTAGTTTGGATTTGTCTGTGAATTTTTTTTAACTCTAAAAGATTGTGTGCCCATTGACTTACAGTATATGACCGACAGACTGCAACAGTTTGAGTTAAAAATCTTGGTTTGTGTTCTCCTGAAGAAACACCTTCATCTTGGATGCCCTGGGGGTCAGCAGATAAATGTCACTTTTAAATTTTTGGTGAACTATAGATATACGTATGTCGAGATGACATGGATCTGACATCAATGACAGCTCAGCATGAATGACCGAGCAATAATCAACATGAGGGGAGTTGTAATGATGAGTGCACTCCTGCGGTCGCTCTCCTAAATGAAGAAGGAAATGTCAGGCCATGTTTAACCAGCCCAGAGGGCAGACGACACACGTCTGTGTGTGAAAGCAACGGCTTCTGACTCATATCTTTAGTCACTTGACAAAATCAGCTACCGAAAAAACGTATCACAAACCACATGTACTCCTCTCACACAATGCCTGGCTGTTTTTGCAGATGCACATGATGAAAAATTAAAAAGGTACCAGACACCAGGATTTATTCATCATTGTAATAGGTTTCATGTGGTTCGTTTTCATTATTTCCAACACAAAGATTCTGTAAATGTCAGTATTATCAATATTATTTGGAAATGTCCTCATCTGGTAAATGACTAGATAAATCATGGAAAGATGGGTGACACCATGATGGATTCACTGCCTCACTGCAATAAGGCTTTGTCAGTTTTGATATTCAATTAAACTATCTTTATTCATCGCTGGAGATGATGTGCATAGCTTGAAGGGTGACATGTCCTTGTTGACAGATGGGACATTACCACACCTCCTCTCAAACTCTTTCAGACCTCTCACGCAGCTCTGCTCCTCCATCCCTCATGCATATGCAGCACTTCAGATCAGCGTGATGTGTGTCCGCTGACATTCTCTCATCATTTCCTCACCCTCAAGATACCTGTTTTAGGAAGATCTGGTTACTTTTTTGTATGTAATAACTGTGAATAGTTTGGAAGACAAAAAATATCATTGTGAAGTTTACATCTCACACCAAAAGCTACTCTGTATGATGATGCCAATGCACAGCATACAGTAGATACAGATTTTTTTAACACCTGTGAAGCATTTATTGATGAGCTATAATTTAATAACCTGTGAAAGTGAACCTTAATGCTAAGTTTGTAACGTAAAGTCTTTCCCCCCTGCATTATTCAGGCTCTGGTTTGTTTGGTATTGTTTGTGGTTCAGTTGTTCCTGTTTTTCTCCTTCTTTCTGTTGAAGTCGTTATTATTAAAGCGTTGTGCACTTAACACTGTAACAGTGTCCCTATAATAGGATCATTTTTATGCATTAAGGAAATCTGAGTAGGAATAAATACATTTATTAGGCATTTATGATATAAGAGTTTGCTATATGTCAGGTATTGCGTTAAAATAACTTATGTGTTTACATCTGCTCATAATGCATTTATAAATGCGTTATAAGTCATTTATTGTAAACCTTTACAAGGGGAAACTTAATGTAATGTCTTGTAATGTAAATGATGGCAGAATATACATTTCTGCTCAAACTATCAATTTAATTTGTCACTTTTAGTCTTTATCTCTGCTCCTTTTGCTACAGCCAAATTATGATCCGCATACAAAACACGAAATAAGGTTACACAGCATGAAGTAATTAAAAGGCTTGACACTGGAAAACAAAAGCTCCACTCAAGACTGCAAATTGAATTTGGTAAAATATCCATTAATGTCACTACAGCAAAAAGGAGAGAGAGAGAAAATGCTCTTCAAGGTAATTACCTTCAATTTTCTGCTATTAAACTGCATCAGGATGGACAGAGCGAATATCAGAGATGAATCCGCACACATACAGAGAGCGCTGGCCTCTGCTGGGTCCACATCCGAGCGGGAACAACCTTTATTTATGCACATTTATTCACACAGACGTCTATAAGCTAACGAGCTAGTGAATCATTTGGAAGGTCAAAATTGAGAAAATGAAGGATGAATTTGTCTGTTATGTGTCTTTTTTGAGTAGGTTTAAAAAATATGGACTTTACATAAGCGGTGTGTTAAAGAAGTCATTCAGATCTGCTCTTTTTATGCATCCTGTTTACTGTGGCAGGAGGTTGTGGACATACTGCCAACAGACACACCGTAATAGTACTGAAATACTTCCCTGTACTTTTCTATTCCAGCCAATGTCATTTAGTCACATAATTCTTTCACATTTGCTCCAAAAAACGAGCATAACTTCATCCTCAATTCCAAATGCAGCAGCTCTTTAGCAGCTTCAGATGCAAAAGGATACATTTGCAAAGTGATGCATATATTTAGTTTAAAATGTGTGCATGCTAAATAAAATAAATTGCATAAAAGGGGACCACACGAGTGCTTCAAAAAAAGGTAGACTAATTACATCTTTTGCTGAATGCATATTTTTAATTCTCTGTTCTTAATTATTATATGACTAGAAAAGTTGTGTAAATTAATTGGCTAAGATTATGATAATTTTAGTGCCTATTTCACTCTACAGAAGCATGCCATTATGTTTCGAAGGCAAACAGGGGTCTTTGTATGTTATTGTGAAGGCCTTAGAGATAAAATGGTTGAGAAGAGCTTCTTCAAGTGCAGAAGAAGTCCATGTCCTGCGGACAGAGAGAAAGTACAACATATAACATAAAACAGAATAAAAAGAAGTAGGAATAAAGCGGTAGATCAAATACTTACAGTGGTTGGGATCTCAACCGTTTTCTTCTGGAAAACGTGAGTCTCATTGACATGGTTACTGGGGAAATATCCAATCACACCCATCTGGTCTACATAGCGCTCGCCGTAGACCTGCGAAAGAAGAGCTGCTGCTGTGATTTCTGGGTTTGTTTGCAGAGAACTATTAAATATGAAGACACGCACACTTCCAGACCAGAAGACTCCAGCTCCCTCTACAGGCTTGAGTTTAGAAAACACATAGATCATCTGGCCTCGCCTCAGGTTTATGTATCTGCAGTCTGAAGCAACGTAGTCTTCAAGAGCTCTAGCCATTGAGAGCACATCTGTGAGGCAGAAACAAGTCTTCAGAAGTAGAAGTACAGATAATAAAGACAGTCAACACCAACCTGACTACAAAAACAGATAATACATGTACATATTGCCGTAACAATTCCTTTCTGGAATTATATACGCATAAAGAAATTCTGGGCTGTTAAATATAAGCTTGAAGTGCTTACAAAAAATATCTTTTTGTAGTGTGTTTTGGCACTTTTCCAATAGGATTTAACGTCCTACCAATAGAATCCATCAGTAGACACCATTATACTTCTCATTAAAACCATTACATTTTCTATTGTGTTTTCAGCAGGTCCTCTATTAGGTCCTGGACAGCTGAGTACAAAACCTGAAACAAGGCATGGTGTGGATAAACTGAATACCTAGTGACTCGCATGAAATTGTTAAATAAATTGAGCATAGTGTATTTTTTTTTATGTGTTTAGCAAGTGTGGCACTGCTCATGCCTGTTTGATGTATGATTTATTTGCATACAATATTGCATGTATTGCACCCTTCAGCTTAATAAAAGAGACTGCAAAACAAAACTATAAGGGAATATTCCCAGCACTAGTGCCCAGAAAGATGTTGAAATGTTTTGACCAACACGTTTAAGCTGTTGAGAAACCTGCCTCTCAACATATAGCTTAAAGCATCTATGAAGCCCTGCGAATCCTAAATAATATCTCAGTTTTCATGTCATTAGGAATAGCTCTGCTGTAATAGTTGAGGAATAGTGTAACTCACATGAGCAGTCCTTGTCTGCACAGATCTTGACGTCTGCCAGTTTGTCCATGAGAGCAGCGTGTGTCCCATAACACACAGAGCCCACACAGATCCACAGGAAGACCAGGCCGAGCGATCTGTCCATCTTCATGTCACTGTACAGCAGGAATGACTTCTCCCTGTGAAGAGCAGCTCTGAGAGTCCAGACACACATTCCAGCTTCAGCTTCCGGACTCACACTCACCCGCCAGACAAACACTGACCCGCGTGTAACAACAAACGTCACATAGTGCTGCATTCAGAGCAATAATGAATGTAATATATGAAAATAAATGAAGGCAATGCTGTTTCATGTGCACATTCACAAAACATTACACATATCTGCAAGTATAAACGATAGGAGTATGGATCTTTGTCATTTCTTGTGGTGTGAATGCACTGAAGTCATTTGTAATTAAGACTGAAGGAATAATGGTTTTCTTTCTGATTAATGGCAGTATGTACTGTGGATGCCAGAACCATGGATTACTCTCTTTATATATTTTTTTGTTTGCTTGTTTGAAGATAATTGATCAGGTCAGCACACTTGATACTGTATGACTCAGTATCTTGTAGAAATGTACGTTACAATAATGTTTCATAAAAGCCAAACAACCACTACAATCCGGCTACTTGCTCAGCTATTGCTGAGGAAACTATTTCTTTAGTCATATCCGTATTTCTGTCTCGCATGATATGAAATGTTTCCCACACTCTAAGAAATGCTGGTTATGTTTTAACCCAAAGGCTGCTGGGTTGTTTTGATATTTTCCCCCAGGTGCTGAGTGCTTTTTCTATTCTTCTTCTTGCAGACAGGTGGCGCTGTTGGCTCCATTGCTCAACCCTCGTG
Organism: Enteromius paludinosus; assembly: GCA_032361165.1. Taxonomy (NCBI): domain Eukaryota; kingdom Metazoa; phylum Chordata; class Actinopteri; order Cypriniformes; family Cyprinidae; genus Enteromius; species Enteromius paludinosus. Next base: position 2,290,435 of record JAUMHQ010000070.1, read on the forward strand.
ATCAATCTGCACATACTAACAAACACATTTACACTTCTTCCTAGCTTTATGCAACACCCTACATACTATTATGAGGTTCAATAGGAACAATTAACAATGTAGTTGTAATGGCACCCAAAATAGTAAATTATGAAAGAAGGCCATTATTACCTGGGGCATCTGACCTTCACAAAACATTGCATCTATAAACTTATTTATTATTTATTATACATTTTTTAATTTTTAACTTATAACTTATTTTTGTAAAAGCTAACTAAATTGGTTAAACTGTTCATTTTTGGATGTCCCAAAATGTTTTTTTTTTCTCTCTCTCATTTTCCAGGTTTATCTCACTAACAAATTACTCTGCACACACACACACACACACACACACACACACACACACACACACACACACACACACACACACACACACACACACACACGTGTGGTATTATTTTATAGGCTACCGGGCAGTACTTTTTCAAAAGGTACACTAAATTGGGTTAACTACTAATATGTACCTTTAAGGTACCCACATGGACTCTTCAGGTCCAAAAAATGAAAAGGTACTGCCCCAGTGACCTTTATTTCTGAGAGCGTTCAAGCTGTATGTGCTATTGTCCTGCACCTAACCCCGCCCTTACAGGAAAGTACAGGCGTTTTTAGATTTTAAACAAACACTTAGTATGTTTTATCAGCCTTTTGAATTACAAGGACGCAGTGTCCTCATAAATCACCTTCAGATTTTAATTTTGTCATACCCATGTCATTAAAGTCATTTGTGTCCCCATAAACCACAAAAACAGTGCACACACACACACACACACACACACACACACACACAAGATAGTCTAAGTTAAGCTAATTCTACCCTTTAGTCCGCAGTGAACAAATACACATACAAACCTTTCATTTTCAATGTTTTAGTTTACAATTAATTTTTAAAATTTCAGAAAATTAGATCAATTTACCTCAATAGTGTTCTAAATACCAAGTGAACTGTCAACATGAAATGTATAAAAATGCTGAAGCGATCTGAGGTCAATATAAAACTGTGGGAGCCTCGCTCCCTGTCTTAACATACACACGTCTGTTCATATTCTGTGCACTTTTAACAACTTTACAGGTTCTCAGAAAGTTAAATAAATAAAAAAATGCTAATATACCGTGTATAAATTATCTTCCGTCTCAGAAGTAAACACAAAGTCAGATATCCCTAATGAAAAAGTCCCCGTGTATGTTATTGCTAATAGTTTTTAAAAACCAAAGCTGATGTAAAAGCAGCGCAATCTAGTGTTGTGTGACACAATGCACGGTTGCGCGGTGATTGCAGCATACCGAAATTAAGAGTGCTCATCAGTCACTCAAATTATTTTTTAATTAGACTAGAGTGTTGTGGATCCACTTCTATTGTGCTCATTGGGATCTATTCTATTCTATTCGCCATTTACGACTGCGTCTCAAAGAGCAGTAACATTATAAAATATAGAACTAAATAAGAAAAGAGATTTCGTTCCCTTTTGCCTGACGTAACGACTAGAAAGTTTGCGTGACGCACTTCCGTAAACTTGGAGCGGAAGTTGTGTTGTTGTTGTATCGTGGGGGTTGAGCCCCGCCGGCTGCAGTTATTTAGGATGCTTCGCTCGCTCTCTTTGTGTTTATATCTGTCTGAAGCGGCGGGCTGGATGGCGGTGTTGTTTTAGTCGCTCGCGGTTGTTATTTCAGGGTCTGGGCAGGGATGGACTCGCTCTTCGGGACCGCGGCTGCCGCGCAAAAGTCTGGCTCTTCAGCGGCGAGCAACGTTAATGGAGCCGCCGGCAGAAAAACCGCCAAAAACGGCAGCAAAAAGTGCAAAAACCGCTCAGCCCGATACCCGAAAGCGAGCAATAACCCGCCTTATCTACCTCCAGAGGTGAGTTTGCTCCGGTTTCGCTGACCTCAAACACATCTGTCTGTTTTACAGCAAGCTGTCAACTCACTGCTTCCGTTTTAACGCTGTTACTATATATTTAACGTCATATTTCCCTCTGGGAAGACTGTAGGTTTTGTTTAACGTTACCTCAGGGCTTGTTACTGTAAATACAGTGATGATATTTTAAGCATTACGTGATAAGTTACTGTAAAACTGAAACGGTACAGTATACAGTCATGACATTGTATAATGTCAACAGACCAACCTCTTCGAGGTATGAAGATATGTAGGGTGGAGAATGTGCTAATAATAAGATGATAAAAGCCACTGGAAAAATACTCAAAAATAGCTGAGCGCATTGTTAAACATCACAAGAAACATGGCATGAACTGAATTATATAGAACATAAAGATTCTTTGATACCATAAGAACAAATTTTTAACTCAAATATGAAGAAATGCTACCCAAAAAAGCCTGGAAATGCACCTTTTAATATAAATAGTCATATTATTTACTTTTAAAATGTAGCATATACCCTATTTACAGTATTTTACGGTATAACTTAATGTGTGTTTTTAAAAATGATCATAAAAAATTATATATATATATATATATATATATATAATTTTAATATTGCTGTTTGTGGTGCAACAGAACACATTTCATGAGCGGAGCTGGATTCTGTACTACGCTCCAGGAACTTGAGAGGGTTTGGGTTTTAGTTTTGTTTAGCTGACAGTAAAGGAGAGCTGCAGCAGAAAGACCAAACAAGACATGGTCAAACTATGAATAAAGATGAGGGAGGAGGAGGAGGTGTGGGACAGGTTGTGTTTGGGTAGTTTCACCGCATCATCAGTGAACACTGACAGCTGTGTTTGTGATTCAGTTTCTTCTACACTGGTAGAGTCAGCTGGACTTGTTGAACTAGACTGTTCGAATTTTAATAAAAACAAGTTATGTTTCACACCGCGCTTTCTTCGCTCATATTGTCTAAATTCGGTCTTGTTTGCAATATCAGTAGCAAAGCTTGCTTTCCCTACCCTGACATGCAGTTAACTGTGATTTAATGCATTGTGTCTGATCTCAAACGACGGTTACTGAGACTGAATGAGCCAACAGATCTGTTGAATTTGTTAGCGGCGTCAGCGCGGCTCTTTCTCTTCTTTGTGCCTTTGAATCCTGAGCTCGGTTCAGCATTAACTCTGTCCCGTCTTTTGTTTCAGGCTGAAGAGGGAAACATTGAGTACAAGGTAAACCCCCCGCATGCACGGATCTTCACCAGATACACACCAGAGCATCGCAGGTTCAGGCGTGAATGTCTGTTGAAAAGATACAATAGTTTGCTTATTCGTGCATAGGTTACCCACAACGCCCTGTGAGTAGCTAGCAGTCTGAGCGTCTCCTGTGTAAATGCGTGCAGCAGAGCTTTTTATACACTAACACACCAGCGCTGACGCTCCATCATCACAGCGTTACGTTTACTCTCTGGTTCCTGTATTCAGCCAGAGTGGTGTTGTGTGTTTCAGCTGAAGCTGGTGAACCCCACGCAGTACCGCTTTGAGCACCTGGCCACGCAGATGAAGTGGCGGCTGCAGGAGGGCCGCGGGGAGGCCGTTTATCAGATCGGTGTGGAGGACAACGGGCTGCTGGTGGGCCTGACGGAGAGCGACATGAAGGCGTCTCTCAGAACACTGCGCAGGATGGCTGAGAAGTACGAACACACACACACACACACACACAAGCCTAAGCTTTACACGCTCATTCTGTGTGCTAATAATCACCTGACGAACTCATCTGGGCTCATTCTCATGGTTTCTATTATTTCAAAAGATCTCACTCTCTCTCTGTCTCTCTCACACACACAACATAGCTATCAACTGCATTAGTCTGCTATCAACAGTTTAGAATAATAATGCACAGCCGAGATGTAATGGCCATGATGCAAATTCCTCTAATAATTCAATGACCCGTTATTCTTTACTTATTTCAGTCGTTAGCACTCTTCTGAAGTATGCTGGAGTGTGTTTGTTGTCACGAGCAGGACTACTGTGTTGTTGGCCAGTCCGGTGAGGGAGACGGCCGCAGGGTAGTGTAGTGTTGTGTGTGTGTGTGTGTTAAGGCTGTGTGTGTGTGTGTTCAGGGTGGGTGCAGACATCACAGTTCTCAGAGAGAGGGAGGTGGATTACGACTCAGATGAGCCTCACAGAATCGCCGAGGTGCTCGTCAGGAAAGTGCCAGATGATCAGCAGGTAATCGTCTGGCATGTGTTCATCTGATGTGTTTGATGCTCTCTCAGACCTGTGTTAATGGCCCTGCGTCTGCAGTTCCTGGACCTGCGGGTAGCGGTGCTGGGTAACGTGGACTCGGGGAAGTCCACTCTGCTTGGTGTTCTCACACAAGGAGAGCTGGACAACGGGAGAGGGAGAGCGCGGCTCAACCTCTTCAGACACCTTCATGAAATCCAGACCGGACGGACCTCCAGTATCAGCTTCGAGATCCTGGGCTTCGACAGCAAAGGAGAGGTGAGAACCTCAGGCGAGCGCAGACTGACATCACTTTATTTCTATGACAGGATGTCAAGTTTCACTGTTGCTTGGCAGCTGCAAACAAACTAAGCTTAACATGTGCCTAACCCCTTTTTTATAACAAGTTCTGGCTTGCCTTGACTAGTTTGGAGCGTGTCCTGATTAGTATTTCGGCGGTATTCTTTCACCAATAACTGCCCACTAATATATTTACAGTTGCATCATTTCTGCTGTTACGTACTGCCCCTAAACTTCACCCTAAAGCTGTATTGGAAATATCATAGAGCTGCCATCATGGTTTCTGCTTCTCTCCGTTTATTAATCATAAACCTCTGCGATATCTGCCTGCTGGTTATTAATGCCGACCACATTTCATTTCATTTTGACATTTGTGTTATCTTGCATTGGTACCAAGCCTCCACAAGCGTTCAGGGTTGCGGTTGCCAGATGTCAAGAGTTTAAATCTCCCAATTGGTGCTGTTTTCATAAAACGCATTTGGTTTACTTATTCTTCCCAATCTTGTAACCATACACACACACACACACTCTCTACATTATTTAAAAAGCACTTATGAGCTAAAAATACCGGTAAACATGTAACACGAGCAGCATGTTTTATTTCATGCAGTTGTCAACGGGCAAAATCTCTTAATTTGTGCTTCAATGTAAAAATGTGTATTTTTTTTACCATTTTCATGCAGCTCTAGACTATCATCACTTTGCGTGTGTGTGTGTTGATATGCATCTGTGTCTGTTTCTATCTAGGTGGTGAACTACAGTGAGTCCCGAACAGCGGAGGAAATCTGCGAGAGTGCCTCAAAAATGATCACCTTCATAGACCTGGCAGGCCACCACAAGTATCTCAAGACCACCATCTTTGGCTTGACCAGCTACTGTCCAGACTTTGCCATGCTCGTGGTCAGCGCCAACACCGGCATCGGTGAGTGTTTGCAGTACGTCTGACGCTGTGCCACCAGGCTGCTGTTTGCTTAAACCTGTTTATCTCGGATGGTGAAGTGCGTCCTGATAAATGTCAGGTCACAAATAAACCTCATAATGTTTGGACACGTCAACACTTTTTTGGCACGGAGGGATAAATCAGCTGTTCTCCTGGCTACTCTGTAATCCTAGCATATGATCTTATGTAATGCAGAGTGTCATTCTTAGGTGTCGCCCCCATTCCTTCTGTCTTCCATATCCCAAAATACCTCAGAGCTGCTCTGGTCCTGGACCAAAGTGGGTGTTGAATGAAAGTATAGGGAAACTTGAGACGTGGCAGTTTAGTTGTGACTGCAGGCCACAGGGCCGCCCATCCACATCCTGTAATTTACTCCTATTCTGGCTTAATATGAGTCTGTAAGTAAGCAAGCCATTTGTAGTTTAATTACATTTAAGGGAACTCTAAAATAACTGGACACGAGCCGCTTGAGCTTGAGTTGTACAGCAGACCGGTTGGTTTTTATGAGTGAGCGTTTGCAAATTTCTTGCCAGATAGTGTACAGGAGGTGTGCCTCCTGGTCCTGGAACAACATGTGCTGACAAGCCACTATGTTGTTGTGGTGTGGGAAGTAGTGTGTCAGAAATAGGAGCAGATATTTGGGCGAGCGGGTCATGCGTGTCTGTGAAGGAGAACACGATGCTCTGTCTGCAACGCAACACCAGTGCGCTTGAATTATGTAAGAGCAGACTGAGGCGGCGGTGTACGGTGCCTGCTGCGCCCCTCTGAGTTTGACTCTCCAAAAGCAGATGCATGCAAACACAGGCGGTCTGGTTCTCCAATCATTAACCTCAGAAGACGGCTGGACTTTGGATGGGTTTTACTGCCCTGCCACACAAGCAGCTGGATTCGGGCCGCTGTTATTTGCATGCTCTGGACTGTGTGAATCAGCTGGGAGTTGGAGGAAGGCATGTCAGGGACGCTCAGCGCTTGCGACTCTCAGATGACCTGCTCAAGCTTATCACATGCCTACACATGTCGCATTCTGATAAGGGTTTCGCCGGCAAACATAAACACTCCCTCACTGACTGAGCTGATGCTGTCATGTCATCAAACACACACATTCTGTACAGAAATGACCTATCGGTAAGCCCCTCCCCTCGGACGCAGATGAGCCAATGGCAGTGGAGTATCAGTTGCATGGGGAGCAGAACTCGGACATCTGTAGGCTTCAGTGCCATAGAGAAACACTGGAAGACCTGACGCTTGCATTGTTTTTATGGGGATTATGCTTCAAAAAAAGAAAACCTATGCACCTGGGGTCCTTGTGCCACTGATTCCCTAAGCATTCACTCACAAAACATTAATTTTCTGGTTGTCATACTCTTTGAGCTCAAGCAGACTGTCTATTTCATCTTGTGCCTTAGCGAGCTATCTCTGGCTAAAACTAGCTGGCGTTAAAGTTAGTGAGTCCATGCTAATGTACAAACCTAAAGAGCAGACTGTCCTCTTGTCTTGTACAGCGTAGGTCAGAAACACGAACGAAGGTCTGTATTCTCTTTGTGTTAAACTGGCTAAATGTACATTGATTTAATCATATCCTGCGGTACATGAACTGTGTGGATCTGGGATGTTGTGTTGAACGTAACATGAGACTTCTGCTTGCATTGTGATAGGGTTAGGGTTATCTCTCTCTCCTCTCCACCTGTAGCTGGTGTGTGGTGAGCGCATTTATACGTTTTTTTGTTTGTGTCCAGTGTGTTTGAGACAGTCGGTAGGTGTGTATCGTCTGCGGTTGAGATCAAAGCATGTAAACATGCAATACTGGCCAGGTCAGAGTTTACAACTGAAAACTGGTTGCTTGCTCTTTGGATGTTGTCTCTTCTCTTTGCTGCACCATGTTTCTCCATGTAAGATGTGTTCTCTCTCTAACTCAGCGGGGACGACGCGAGAGCACCTGGGGCTGGCCATGGCGCTGAAGGTGCCCATCTTCATAGTGGTCAGTAAAGTGGACCTGTGCGCCAAAGGCACCGTGGAGCGCACTGTCCGGCAGCTGGAGCGCATCCTCAAGCAGCCAGGCTGCAACAAAGTGCCCATGCTGGTGTCCTCCACAGACGACGCCGTCACTGCCGCCCAGAAGTTTGCACAGTCTCCCAGGTACAGAGTCAGACGGAAGACGTAGCAGTGAAGTTCAGATGATTTGACTCCGAAGTGCTTCTTCAGCGTCTGTTGTGTTTTTTTTGTTGTCCTGCAGCATCACCCCCATCTTCACCCTGTCCAGCGTGTCGGGGGAGAGTCTGGATTTGCTGAAGGTCTTCTTTAATATTCTACCTCCCCTCAGCAACAGCAAGGAGCAGGAGGAGCTGATGCAGCAGCTCACAGAGTTTCAGGTACGAGACCCTCGCCAACGGTCATGTGTGTGAATGAGAGGAGCTCTTGGAGAAAAATAGCACATCAACAGAGTTGCGCTCTAAACCTTGTTAATTGAGACCAAATGTGACCAGTTGTTTTGTTGTGTGTGTAAATATACTGTTTATGTATACACAGTGCTGTCAAAAACTATTCCTGATTTCTTATTCTTTTGCATGTTTGTCACACTTAAATGTTTCTGATCATCAAACACATTATTACTCAAAGATAACACAAGTGAACACCAAATGCAGTTTTTAAATGAAGGTTTGCGTTATTAAGGGAGTAAAAACACTCCAAATCTACATGGCCCTGTGTGGAAAAAAGTGATTGCCCCCCCGTGTTAAAAAGTAACTTACTGTGGTTTATCATACCGGAGTTCAATTTCTGTAGCCACCCCCAGACCTGATAACTGCCACACCTGTTTCAATCAAGAAATCACTTAAATAGGAGCTGTCTGACACAGAGAAGAAGACCAAAAGCACCTCAAAAGCTAGACATCATGATCCAAAGAAATTCAGGAACAAATGAGAAAAGTAATTAAGATCTGTCAGTCTGGTAAAGGATATGAAGCCATTTCTAAAGCTTTGGGACTCCAGGGAATCACAATGAGAGCCGTTACCCACAAACGGCAAATACACAGAACAGTGCTGAACCTTCCCAGGATTGGCCGGCCGACCAAAATTACCCCAAGAGCGCAGAGACAACTCATCCGAGAGGTCACGAGAGACCCCAGGACAACATCTACAGAACTGCAGGCCTCACTTGCCTCGATTAAGGTCCGTGTTCACGACTCCACCATAAGAAAGAGACTGGGCACAAACGGCCTGCATGGCAGATTTCCAAGACGCAAACCAGCGTAAGCAAAAAGAACATTAAGGCTCATCTCAATTTTGCTAAAAAACATCTCAATGATTGCCAAGACCTTCGGGAAAATACCTTGTGGACTGACGAGACAAAAGTTGAACTCGTTGGAAGGCGTGTGTCCCGTTAGATCTGGCGTAAAAGTAACAGCATTTCAGGAAAGAACATCAGACCAATAGTAAAATGTGGTGGTAGTGTGATGGCCTGGGGTTGTTTTGCTGCTTCAGGACCTGGAAGGCTTGCTGTGATAGATGGAACCATGAATTCTACTGTCTACCAAA
>JAUMHQ010000070.1:2318032-2329856 GCA_032361165.1 Enteromius paludinosus
AAACAGACTGTTTCATTCTAGGGTCAAATTCTAGGGTTGTAAATGGACCTGTAAAACCGTTTCTGGGCATGTTTTCCCCTAACCTCAGCTACATACCTTCTATGTACATATCAGAGAACAATTTAAAATATCCTCTCAATGCATTCTATGGCACCTTTAATTTGTATTTAGCCTTTACAAACAAGAAATGTGAAATAACGCATCAAATCAATAAAACTCTCAGACTCCACTTATTAACAATAATATATTTCCATTTAGACTAGAACAGGCTGATGAATGGAAACCACAAACAAACGGCTTCAGCCAGAATAAAGAAATAAAATAATAAAATAAATAAAGAGTGAGCAACCACGAACACACATTGCTCTGGCCGGATCATGGTTGAGTGTTGATGACACCCTATGACAGGCTCTAGAGGTTTCTGGCAAGAAATACAAGCTGGTCTACACATTATCTGGCTTCAGTGATGCCCTTTTACACGTGACAATGACAATTCAAGCACACATCATCCCTGCGCTCGATCTTCTCTCACCTGCTCGCGTGAACACGGTTATTTTTGTCAGTCGTGGGGGTGTTTTAGTTACAACTAAACAACCCCCCCAACAACCGCCGCCTACAACAACGATGCTATCGTCCATCGCAATGTTTCACATTAGACATCGTACGATGCCAAATTGGTCGACATCGCCCAACCCTAAGCGGTCTCAGAGGGGGAGCTTGTGGCTTAAACTGATGATGCCTCATCTTCTGACTGCCGGTGTGTTCGGGTGGAACTGCTTTAAATGGTGGAACAGATTTGATGTGTTCCCGCTGCTAGTCGGCACCACTCTCCGGCACAGTCTGCAGAGCACCGAAACCTGAAGTTTATCCGAACTTAAAAAGCCGAACCGCTGAATTAGTCTTTCCTGTCTTATCAACGATTTCGTCTGCCTTCATACTTATGGAAGCTCTATGGCAGCCCTTAAGATACCAGCACAATAACACACTCAGCAAAATATTAAGATATTTGTTGTCAATATCGCACACCCCTAGGTCGACCACGACAGCACTCCAGCGCTCGCGTCCTTTAACAGTAAGTGACCTGCTCGCAGTTTCAAACACACCTTTATCTGTCGCAGCATCCTCGCTGGAGCCGCTGCTGCTGGTTCCTGGAAAGCCCTGAACGTAGGTGCTCCTCAGCTGCTGCGGCGTGATGTCCTGGACGCTCATGTGCTTCAGTCGGTCCTGTACGCTGCCTGTGAGGTCCATGTACGCCTCATCGATGCTGGCCCTCTCTATGACAGCGAAGCGTGACATCACCTCGATCACCTCCACACTGGCCTCTCTGTAACTGATGCACAGCGGAAACACACATGCAGTTAATGGAGTAGCTCACCCAGAAATCTGGTTCTGTAATCAGCATTAGTTATTGTGCATCCCTAATCAGTGTCTCAGCAATAGATGCTCAGCAGTGAATGGGTGCCGTCAGAATGAGAGTCTGATAAAAACATCAGTTGACATCTGGAGACGACGAAAGATGAGACGAATACCTCAACTGTGTTTAAAATTAGATGGCATAATAACACTCTCACACCCATGTGTTTTTTTTTTTTTTTTATTGTACGCAGATATCTATCTATATTTTAGTTGCAAGCAATGGTTTGAAGTTAAAAATGTCTTGATGCTGGAAGTGTCTCAGCTTGTGTCTTCTCCAGATGTGAACTGCTGGACAGTGCTGTGGATTATTCGGATGTTTTTATCGGACTCTCCTTCTGACGGCACCCATTCACTGCTGAAACACGTGTCTTCTAACACTTTTCCGTTAATTGTTAGTTTATGAGTGAACTTTTCCAGCGAAAGATGATCAAAAATACCATATGTATAGGACAGACAAAATAAATCTGTTGTGTGTGATAACAGGGTTTTATCAAAAGATAAGATTACATTCTTAACTTGACACATGCATCTTTATAGTGTGGTTTTCCTCACGTTGGATGAGAAACGTGCACTTACAGTGTGAGATCAGCCTTCCCATGAGCCTCTCTGACTCGGGCCACCTGTAGGTCAGGACAGAGCTTCCGGGCATCATCTGCCCACATGTTCCTGCTGACCCCATGAGCTCTGGCCTCATAACTCACTGCTATGATGCTGACAACACAACACACACCTGCGGCTTAACACGTGACGTCAGGACACTTCTAATACAGGCTTTATTGCTATTCTCATGACATTTAAACAGACAGTTAGTGAGCGCTAGCAATCAAAGGTGAAACATATAAATAACTGATAATAACTGGCTATAAATAACTGATATCAAAATTCACCTACAAGTTGTTTACTGTAATTTTAGCAGCATTTGCTTGAGTGTGCTGTGGGGCACACTTGCATTTCAAGAGAGAACACTGGAAACATGATCTCTGGAAGTAAACAGGAGTGAGTCTCACCCTCCTCCTCTCCATGTCTTGTACTGCGCCACCACGCAGGGCTTGTTTTTGAGCTCGGGGTTGACTCTCTGCTCCACCTGCACATAGAAGCAATCCATGTCCACCAACGCGACCACTCTGTCCTTCCCAAAATCCATCGCGACACAAACACTGCAGCTCAGGAGAGACGAAACCACCGCGGGCTGCGCGCGCGCTCTTCTTCTGTTCCTTGAGTGTCGCGCGCTGAGTCTGTTCACCGCCCTCTAGTGGACTTCAGATCAATAACCAAGACTTTGGTTCCTATGGCTTTTTTATAATTTCAGTTTACTTCTTCTTGTAACTTGTAATATCAGTGTATTATATACATGTGCATTATATTATAGAATATTACAATGTACAATCGTGTATAATATTGAATATTCTAAATATATTTTTGCTTCTTATTATTGTTGTAAAATAAAAAAATAAATAAAAAAAACTTGTTTATTATTTGATTCTTCTTATTAAGCATGTATAACTTGATAGTCAGATCGACATAAAATTATTTTTGAGTTTAATGTAACTTAGGAAATAAACTACTTGGATACTTAATAGATATAATGTTGTTCCTATTGTATTCTGATCATACTGCACGATTTGCTGTAAATAAAATACAAAAATAAGGTTTAACGGCACATTGAAATTTCAATGGGCCTTTCTTTATCTGTTTTTGTTATTACGTGAATGGATTACAATATGTTTTGAAACAAAATAGATTTTTTTTTTCAATCTATTTAAGATAAACAATGTTTTTTTTTACCCATATTTAATTCCTTACTGTGATATTTAAGATAAACAATGTTTTTTTTACCCATATTTAATTCCTTACTGTGCTATAACATTTGGAATAATTACTGGGACTCATATTTGGTCACTTTATTTTAAGGTGTCCTTTTAACAAATGTCACATGTACTCGAAAAAAAAAAGCCTGAGCCCGTTCCTCATCCTAAGCATACAGTAAGTGCATGTAGTTAATAAATTAACATCACTTAGTACTTAAATTTATAATTGCACTTCTAAGAAGATTTTTAAGCGCATTGTGTCAAAAGAAAGGCAGACTGCCACGTGCAGTGCCTCATTTGGATGTGTCTGAAGTCTTGGAGCTTGACTTCCCTACGTTTCTCCTACAAATGGGCCTTGAGCTTGTTTGGAGGTTCTAGCAGGGGAGCGCAGCTACTTCTATACCGACGGCGGTCCGCGGGGATCGTCCGCTGCCACCGAGCGCAGAGCTTCGGGAGGGACACACATGGAGCGGTGAGGGAGGAAGGGGACACCCGCCTAGCCAGCCAGATCAGCCGAATCAACCCTAGCGATCAATGGGGTGACAGATGTCGCAGCCAGATCGCCCTCACATCCGAAACATATTGCTTGTTCACGAACATTATGTACCTCAGACCCCAGCGGTGCTTCTCTTAGACGGTAACGTCAAATCAAACGTCACATTTTCACTCGTTCGCTGTACTTACGCGATCAAATACAGATGTATGAAACACCACACAAATACGAATTGTGTATTGATGTTTATTATAGTATTTTATAAACTTAAACAGTTGGTATTCCCCACAATACTTTGCTTCCGTACGGAGCGCTGCAATTGGTCTACATAATGGTGACGTAAACGGGGACTGCAAGGGGCTGCTCTCGCCAGCCAGTGGCAGGCTAGTGTAGTGCATCTCGAACGCACCCATTTACATTTTAAGTCAATGCAAAGATACGATTAGACATCCTGCGGCGCGATTCGCGCGAATTAAGCGGCGCGGGGTTGAGCGTTTCGCGCGAATCACGCGTCACACGCGCGAAACGCTCAGGTTGAAAAATCTGAACTTTGGCGAAAATTCGCGCCGCGATAGCCAATCAGGAGCTTGCTCTAGGAGTGACGTGATTACTAGAAAGCGAATTCTTAAACTATGGAGAAAATCATCGTTGCTGCATGTGGAGGAGCTGTACGACACATATTGGCACATTAATATAAACAGGAATAAAAAGGAAATAAATACTAGGTTCATTGAACCAAAGTTTGCCTATTAAATATACTCAAAACAAATTTTACCTCATCTCTAACCATCACAGAGACTGAAGGCGCCTGGCATAAGCCCCTCCCATATCCCGTGACACGGTGTCGCGTGGTTGTTAAGAAGTGAATGAAGATAAACTCAGAATGTTATAACTTTAAACCACGCGCGATTTAGTCGCGCAAGTCGTGTCTGGTCTAAACGTAGCATCAGAAAAGTGGACCGATCTAACGGTGAAATACAGATGCATGACACACAAAAGGAGAACGAAGTTATTTAACAATTAATGTATTATACTCTTTAAACAAGGCAGACAGTTGTCATGTCCCACAATGCTTTACTTGCCAAATAAACTAAAAGTCATGCAAAGCTTTACTCCCATTATTGCTGCAGTAAAATGTTGAGTTTAAGTGATTAAAAAATACAAGTTAACGAAAGCTGACCAACATTATTGTTTTCTGTTAGTTTATGCACATAAGGTGGCGTTTACATGCAACGCTTTGAATCGACAATACAAATAATATTAATGATTGTATTTTAATGAGAGACGATAATGTTTTGCCTAGCCAGAGTGACGCTTGGATCGCAATAATAAACGGCTTGCTGATCTTATTTAACTTATCATAGTTGGCCACCGTCATGACGTGTCATTTTTTAATCTAAATGAGTCTGTCACTCAGCTGAAGCTCGTCTGAAAAGCTCGTTTAAAAAAGCTCTGTTTAAATCTGATCGGTGTCATTATGTGTAATTTTATACCTCGAGTGGGGATTATTGATTTCAGCACTGTTTCTCGCTCTAGTTTTTCTGTTTATGTGGTTTATGAGGACACAAATTTGTATAATGACATAGGCTAGGTATTAAAATATGAATGTGATTCATGAGGACTTTTTCAGTGTCCCCATAATTCAAAAGGCTTAAAAATAATACTTAATGGTGTTTTCCTGTAAGGGGTAGGTTTAGGTGTAGGACAATACCACATACAGTCTGTACAGTAGAAACACTATTGTGTGTGTGTGTGTGTGTGTGTGTGTGTGTCGGTGGGACAGAGGGTGTGTCGTTGATCCCACTAGTCTGTATCTGAACTTTAGCACCACCCACAAGTTACACAACATCTGAGAAAACAATATAACCTGCTGCTGCACACTTCGTCCTTAAAGCAAGACTCGAAGGAGTTGGTGAAAATGTCGGAGAAAGTTGTGTTACACTACTTCAATGGCAGAGGGAAGATGGAGTCGGTCCGATGGCTGTTGGCTGCAGCTGGAGTCGAGGTGTGTGTGGCGTCGATGCAAATAAATTCGATTTACATATATCGATATGTATCTTCTTTATAAAGATGTTGTCTACCATTAATTTAAAAAGACTCTTCACACGTTTTTAAAACGCACTTAAATCACACGAAATGGGAATCTCCTACATCTTTTAAAAAATAAAGCATTGCATTGAAAATATCACTCACTCATCTCAAAAACAAACATCTACCATATTATTCATTTAATTCATGTTAATTGTTGTGTTTTACATAGAGAACCATGTATTAAATTGTAAGCCGAGTATTGCAGATTTGGTGTGTGCTTCTGATTGAGTCACAGCTTTGTGTGTAATCAGTTAAAAACATAATAAATAGTTGCAAATAGTATGCATGACAGCTTATCTGAGATACTGTAATATAACCTCAAGGTGAATGAGTTTTGATTTATTGTGTTGTTTTAACAGTTTGAGGAAGTGTTTTGTTACAAAAGGGAGGAGTATGAAAAACTTGTGAATGGTAATGTTAAATTTTCAGTAAATTCATTGTCTCCTGTTTTTTAGTCCTGTATAATAATAAAACTATAAATAAAACTATTCATATATTTTTTTATACATAGATGGAGCCCTGATGTTTCAGCAGGTGCCTTTGGTTGAAATCGACGGGATGAAGCTCGTGCAGTCAAGGGCTATCTTGAATTACATCGCTGGAAAATACAATCTATATGGAAAAGACCTTAAAGAACGGGCTATGTAAAAGTCGACTTGTTTTTATGAAATGTGCTATGATAGCAAGTGGTATACTTTTCCACCACGTCTAAGTATGTATGTGTTTTTGTCCCGAAGGATCGACATGTATTCAGAGGGAGTCAGTGACCTCATGGATTTGATGATAATGTATCCTTTCACACCTCCTGAAAACAAACAGAAACACCTCAGTAATGTAGAGCAAAAGGCCAAAGATCGCTTTCTTCCCGTGTTTGAAAAGGTACCGATAGCTCTGACAGTGACCCTTTATAATAAACACGTGATTATGCATCTTGGATAAAACTGCAGTTACGGATTGTGCTTTTAGGCTCTTGCAAACTCCCGGTTCCTTGTGGGAAACCAGTTGAGCCGTGCTGACGTTCACCTTCTTGAAGTCACTCTGATGCTGCAGGAGTTATTCCCTGCAATACTTACAACCTTTCCCAAAATCCAGGTGCTTCCCACACACACACACCCAGCCTAACCCAACACTGCTTAAAGTTGTAGGCAGCCATAGATCTGTAATAATGTGATGTGGTTTGGTAAGTCAGAGCAGTTCAGCCCATGATTCAAAGTGATAATGCGATAAAAAAAAGCAGTACACTTTGCTTTGCTGTTGTATTACCATTTACCTGTGTCTGCAATTGCCCTAATAAATAAAGAACGCTCTTATTCGAGCTTTGTTTCCTTTGTTTTGCAGGCGTTTCAAGAGAAAATGAAGGGCTTGCCAACGATCAGCAAGTTCCTCCAGCCGGGCAGTGCCAGAAAACCTCCACCCGACGAGGTCTACGTGAAAACTGTGATGGAGGTGTTGAGCCACCTTTTCAAATAGACGACCCGTGGTTTTACGTTTAAGTGCATTCATTAACAGTGAGTTCAAAATCATTAGATTGCTAATACAAGATTAAAGCAGATAATGTAAAACAGACAGATTTATTTGGAATGTACAATTTAGTGATAAACGTGATAATGCTGTGAAGTGAACTGTAGATGTCGTGAGAAAGGTCCCGGTGTGGCCCGTCCACGAGCTCTTAGAAGATCAGAATTCGCAAAACCATGAGGAGACTGAAAGCAGAAGACAGAGTGACTCAACGTGTGTCTGCTCTCGTAATAACACTGCTGCTTACTTCTATCAATTGCACATCAATAAAAATGATTCACTATAACCCTCGTTGTGTTCGAGTAGTGAAAAGCCAGTTTTGAAAACATGACTGAAATGTGTTTTTAATTTTACTGCACTGAACCTCTTGCATCAGACATTTGCTTGGCTGTTTGGGTGAAATGTTAATAGAAACCAGACAAAGAAAACAGTCACCGAGCAAATATATAAACAACGAATATCATCAAGGCTGAAAAACACTTGATATGATAATTGTTTATAACAAAAGTGTGTACATTGACGGTTGACAGTTTATTTTTCCCAGTAGAAAGAGCTCATTTAATATACATATCTACATATACATGGTTCTCACCGCTCGTTATATACTCTCCATCTGTGATTGAGCTACAGTCTTACCTCAGTCCTGCCATGATTCCTGCAGGCATTAGTTTCCCAGATTTCCTGAATCTCATTCCCATCACAACAGTCAGGACCCCGGCGGAGACTAGAGTGAAGGAAGTAAGTTTGAAGCTGATACATGCTGCTTTTCTACACATCTGTGATTTTAATACTTACTGAGAGAGGTCCAGTAATCGTTTGGATCAAGTGTTATTTTATACGCTCCATATGCAGACATGCTTCCAAAGAAGAGTCCGGCAATCAATGACACCACACTTCCTGTAGAATCAGGAAGTATATTAAATATCCGCACCAATCCCTTACAATAAAGTACAGTGCTGTTATGGGATGGATATACTGTAGATTGGAGACATACTACACCAAAGCGTTGAAAAGAATATTAGGGTTTTGCAATTGTATTACCATGTTCAAAAGTACAGTAATATCATAGCGTTTAGTTGTTAGTCATACAGTACAAATATGAAAGGTGCACAATGCTTGAAACTTTAGAGCCATGAAGAGTGGACAAAAGCCCACAAACTTAGGTTTTAGGTTAATAAACGTATTAGAAATGAGATGACAAAACCAACAATAAATATAAGTTTCTATCATCGGCACACGTGCGCTGAAATCCAGCAGGGTGAAGAAATACCTTTTCTTTTATAGCCCATGAATCCGCCCAGAGCCAGAGCTGCAGCGTAGGCGAAGCCCCACCAGTCCACTGCCATCCTGTGCTGCACCTGAACTATAATAACAACACACCACTATTACACACATAACAGCACAGCGTCACACGTCATAGCAACTCGAGCATACATATGCAGCAATACTATTACCAAATATCGGGGATTTATAATGAAACAGCTGGGAAAAGAGCGGGCAGAAGTTGTGCACGAGCTGAACTGACAGGCAGCAGCGGGCTGACTCTGATCTGATCTGTGCTGAAGTTCATAACAAGGAAGTGACGGCATGATGACGCCAGAACGAGGAAGGGAGTCAAGCGCTCAGGCGCCAAAGCGTACCACACTGACAAGATATATTCAAATCTTTTACATGGACATGTGTTTCAGAAGTGTGTTATTGTATTTTGTGCTGTAGGTGTATGCGGTCGTTCCGCTTAATGGAGTATTTGGCGCATTGCGTCATTTGTGTACGGAATTTGCGAGATCGCTAACCTGATTTTACCAACATTTTTGTTGTATTTGTGAAGTTTAGAAGAAGAAGGGCATAACTGCAGCCTGAAGATCTCCAAACGGGGGCGGGAGCATACACATATCAATACGCATATAATCAAAGACATATAAATACGTATATAATCGTAGACATATCAATACGTATATAATCATAGACATATAAATACGTATATAATCGTAGACATATAGCCTACATATAGACATATAAATACGTATATAATCGTAGACATATCAAAAGCCTACGTATATAATCGTAGACATATAAATACGTATATAATCGTAGACATATAAATAGCCTACGTATATAATCGTAGACATATAAATACGTATATAATCGTAGACATATCAATACGTATATAATCGTAGACATATAAATACGTATATAATCGTAGACATATCAAAAGCCTACGTATATAATCGTAGACATATCAATACGTATATAATCGTAGACATATCAAAAGCCTACGTATATAGTCGTAGACATATTAATACGCATTTAATCGTAGACATATCAATACGTATATAATCGTAGACAAATAAATACGTATATAATCATAGACATATCAATAGCCTACGTATATAATCGTAGACAAATAGCCTACGTATTAATCATAGACATATCAAAAGCCTACGTATATAATCGTAGACATATAAATACGCATATAATCGTAGACATATCAATACGTATATAATCGTAGACATATACTGTAAATACGTATATAATCGTAGACAAATAAATATGTATATAATCGTAGACATATAAATACGCATATAATCATAGACATATAAATACGTATGTAATCATAGACATATCAGTACGCATATAATCGTAGACATATCAGTACGCATATAATCGTAGACATATAAATACGTATATAATCGTAGACATATAAATACGCATATAATCGTAGACATATAAATACGTTTGTAATCGTAGACATCAGTACGCATATAATCGTAGACATAAATACGCATATAATCGTAGACATATAAATACGTATAAATCGTAGACAAATAAATACGTATATAATCATAGACATATCAATAGCCTACGTATATAATCGTAGACATATCAATACGTATATAATCGTAGACATATACTGTAAATACGTATATAATCGTAGACATATAAATACGTATATAATCGTAGACATATCAATACGCATATAATCATAGACATATAAATACGTATGTAATCGTAGACATATCAATATGCATATAATCGTAGACATATCAATACGTATATAATCGTAGACATATCAATACGTATATAATTGTAGACAAATAAATACGTATATAATCATAGAGAAATCAATAGCCTACGTATATAATCGTAGACATCAATACGCATATAATCATAGACATATAAATACGTATGTAATCGTAGACATATCAATACGCATATAATCGTAGACATATAAATACGTATATAATCGTAAATACGTATATAATCGTAGACATATCAATACGCATATAATCGTAGACATATAAATACGTATATAATCGTAGACAAATAAATACGTATATAATCGTAGACATATCAATAGCCTACGTATATAATCGTAGACATATCAATACGCATATAATCGTAGACATATAAATACGTATATAATCGTACACATATCAATACGCATATAATCGTAGACATATAAATACGTATATAATCGTACACATATCAATACGCATATAATCGAAGACATATAAATACGTATATAATCGTACACATCAATACGCATATAATCGTAGACATATAAATACGTAAATAATCGTAGACATATCAATACGCATATAATTTGAGACATATAAATACGTATATAATCGTACACATGTCAATATGCATATAATCGTAGACATATAAATACGTATATAATCATAGACATGTCAATACGCATATAATCGTAGACAAATAAATACGTATATAATCGTAGACATATCAATACGCATATAATCGTAGACTTATAAATACGTATATAATCGTAGACAAATAAATACGTATATAATCATAGACATATCAATAGCCTACGTATATAATCGTAGACATATCAATACTGTCACGATGGGCAAAGGAGCACAGGACAACAGGATAAGGATTAACAAAAAAAGACCCAGGAGGGTGGATTTATTGAACAAAAATAAATATCACTTTGACAAGCAGTCTTTTGAATGGCACCGAATGACCCCTTTATGCTCTCCCAGTAAACTTGAGCAGGTTCTGTCCTTTTTAAGAGCCGTCTGTTGAGCAGTTCAGTGCAGATGCGGTTCCTTCTAGGATGCAGGTTAGTCAGGCTAGAGGCTGGTTTCTGGGAAGAGAAGAGAGAGGTGTTAGTTCGGCGTGTGGAGTCCAAATGAAGCTCCCCTACTGGGGCGCCTCACGCAGCTTATCTGGCTGCGGGCTGAGTGGTTGCAGCTGGTCCTGATTATCCGCTGATGAGTTTTGCTGGTGTTCACTCGTTGGAAACCAGGGCAACGCTGATCAGTGATCGGGACGCTCGTCACACTCCCCCTCCCAAGCGTTGTCCTAGTCCTGGCGGTAGAGAAAGGTAAACACAAGGGGGAGATTGGGGTTGGGTGGGGAGTGACCCCTGACAGACCTGCCAAAGCTGACCACAGCCGAGAGAGTCCGTCGGCGTTGTTGTGGGAGGCCCCGGCTCGATGTTGGACGTCGAAGTGGTAGTCCTGGAGCGCAA
>JAUMHQ010000070.1:2338983-2372093 GCA_032361165.1 Enteromius paludinosus
AGAGTCCAAAGGGAGAGGCAAAAGCAATAGTCCAAACGAGAGCAGGGGTCAGTAACAATAAATCAAGACAGGGAAACCAGGACACGAACGAACACGAATGAAAATACAGGGCAGGTTGACAGTGCAATGGACCATGGGGATAGACAAACACATGCGGGTTTTGTACATGTGATAGTAGGTCAAGGGGTGGAGCAAACAATGAAGTACCTAAACAACAAATGAGTGGGCGGAGTTCATTGATGAGAGTCCCTGAATGAAAACAGACATAAAACACAGAGAGTTCGCTGGGCACTGTGCACAGCAGACTGTGACACTAAAACAGGGTCTGCAGCGTTTTCAAAAGTGTCCATTTCTGAGGGTGGAAAACGATTGGTGCGTAAAGTTATGCATTTTAAAATTAAAAAGCACCTAATGTAAGCAACATATCTGAGTTTTTCGCTGAACAAAGCAGAGGCAAATAGAGGAGCACAGCAGGAAAGATCGGGAGACCTCGCGCTCGTGCGGCAGTCAGCTTCAGATGCATAATATTTTGGTGTTCAGGATACACATGAAGCACGTTCAACTCCGACAAACAGACGGTCCTGTTAATAAATACTGTTACTATTCGCGTGTCGATGCTTAATGCGCATCTCATGAAAACCATTTTAGGGGCCCAAGGCAGTTGCCTCCCTTTGCCTAATGGGTACGTCCGCCCCTGCAATTTGGCTAGGTATACATCCGCGCTAAAATATCAAGGTCAAAGTCAACCTAACTTTGTGAATAGACGGCAATATTTTTTTTTATCGCGCGATAAGAGTCTCGCGTTAATGCAGCACTTTAATGCCGATAACGGCCCACCACTAGTTAGAACGCTCAGAAATATCTCCATGGAATGATAAGACTTTGCAACGAGTCAGACAAAAGCCAGGCCTTATAATGGCGAGTAAACGAGGAACACCTGTAGCGTTGCCAAAATGGTTCAGGTGGGAACTTAGTAATCCGGCGAAGGTTCCTGCTGCTGGTGGTCTGAGAGAGCCATAGAGGCACCGTTGGTGACAGAAAATAAATATATAAATAAATCTACATGTAAATACTTTCAAAATGTATAGTGTACGTATGTTTTAATATAAACATAATAAATAATCACAGCATAAACACATATATTATAAAGAAAAACATTTATTTCGGATGCATTAATTGCGGTTAATCATTTGACAGGACTAATATATATATATATATAAATAAATTTTTTTACCATTTGAAATAGATTCCTGTGATCTCTTTCAGAAGAAATCTCCACAGGTGTTTAGGACTGAGGTAATGTTTAGCTTTATTCTATTTTAAATGGGTGCAATGTGTTCTAATTGCTAATAATGTTCAGGGATTCAGGGCTGCGTTCTCCGAAACCACCTTAAAGCTACGTCTTTCTTAAGTTGGACCTTAAGACGTACCTTATCGTTAACGCGTGTTTTCCGAAACCTTCTTAGTTAAGTAAACCTTCTGTAAGTCATAAGGTTGGTGTGGAGTGCTCTTAGCTATACCTTATCACTGCTGGCGGTTCATACCGCTAGTGGCCACCAATACAGAAAAAGCTTTTTTACATCGCAGTTTAATTACGTAGAAAACTACATAGAAAATTTAAATGAAAATATACTCTAGAATCTGATTTAGTATTAAATATAAACTTTTACTTTTACTTATAAACACATACACGTATTTATTTCTGCATGTACATATTTCAATGAGCCCGATAAATGCAGTTTGTACTATTTCTAAATGCTTCTTTATAAAGAACATTGTTTTCTCAATACTTTACCTATACCGCTGCGAAGGAAAGAGCGCACAATCGATCATCGATATCAATCTATTCAGCACCTCCACCATGGACAGCACCTGCTATGGTCGCACTTAAGAAGGTTTACCTTAAGCACCATCCTAAGGTATAGTTCGGAGAACACACGCAGGAAAGGTATAACTGTAGTTAAGGTGTACCTTTTGAGTCTTCGTAGTGTGCTAAGAGAACGTTAACGGAGAATGCAACCCAGATCTTTAATGAATTCTGTTTATTTTTTGGGGGTGATACAGTATTATTTCAAAATCTTATAGGACATAGAGAGAGAAAAACAGTTTTGTGAGGGAGAACATAGAAATGATCTCACTTACTTTGATTTCAAACAAACCATCTCATTTGATTTCATTTTACATAAACCACGGCCAAAACACCACTGGCAAGACATATAGAAAAATACAATCAGAAAAGCACAGACAAAACATCTCCAGTGTAATCTCGGGCCTCACGCTGTGTTTTTAAATGTTTATTTTGCAGGCACAACTTTCCTGCTAATTAGTTTTGCTTTCCTTCACGTTGAGCATTTGTGGGATTTCTCCTGCGTTCGCCGTCGAAATGAACCGATGTCTCAGTACTTTCTTTGGAGAGCTGAGTTTATTTTCTTGACCTCTGGGAGTTCAAAGGCTCCAGCGGATCATTTTTATACGAGATGAATGTCCTCCACCCAGAGCTGAACCAACGACAAAATATTTCACAATAAATATGATTGTAATCAGTCTGTTACTGAGAAAATAAAAATATTACATTACAGTTATTTATAAAAATTGTAATGAAAAAATAATAATAAAAATATTTTTTATTATTTTGTATTTTATAATTGTATTATTATTTAAAAAAGTTTTTTTAAATATATTTATGTATGCATCTATATATAGAGAGAGAGAGAGAGAGAGAGAGAGAGTTCATTTTCAAAAACAGATCACAGTAATTGGCTTGTTTTGATTTAAAAAAAGTTTATTTATTTATTTATTTTTTTTTAGCAATTTATTTTTGCACATTGAAAAAAAAGAACATTGTTAAAATCAGAGTTATCTTTATTTGCGAATGAACTCTTCGTGTAATATTTTATATAATTTTTTTCACACACTCACATACAAAATGTAATTGATTTCTTTTATAAATTGCATTGACTAAAATATGAGGCACCATTGTTCCAGGAGTTCTTCTTCAATAACTTGTTTTTTCTTATTTGGATTAAATTATACTGTATGTATTATTTAAGATTTTCTTTTTTCAAGGCTTTTTTTAGATTCCAGTGCTTCCTGACATAACTCTACAAATATTTTACTTCACAGTTTAGTATCATAGCTACTAAACTATTTCTGTCATGGTTTTAAATCTGTATTTAACCTCAGAATTACCTCAAAATAAGTCTGATTGTTGTTAAAAACATCAGAAATGTGGAAAAGCAATCACAAGGTGATCACATTTTATCAGTAACATTAGCTTAATCAAGTAGTTGAAATGGTTGCTGGTTAGTTTGATCTGTAACCTGTCCCAGTCCTGGCCGTCCGTCCGCAGCCATCAGGTCAACAGTTGTTCTCCAGAGCCAAAGTGGCTGGGCTTTCTGCCAGTGTCAAGAGGCTCTGTCTGAGATTATCCCAGGGTAATTAAGCAGGGGACGCAGGTCAATACAGACAAATAAATCATACTGATAGTCCAAACACTGTTGCTGAATGCCTCCGATTGAGCAAAAACAAGGAGCCGCCCCATGCTTGTTACCGCTTAGCTTGAGGCCCAGCGGCGCGCTTCACATTACTTCCCCAGAAAAAACAGCGAGTGGGAACGCATTGTGCCACATCAAAAGCTGAGCAAAGAGACATGGGCTTTAATTGTTCCGCTTTAGTTTTAAGATAAAGGCAGAATGGGCATCAATTTAGTCTCTCTTTGTTGGTAAACAAAGCCGATTATGCTGACAGAATGGCGATTGTTCTAGAAGTTGTGTAAAGGATGATGAAAGTTATCAGTTTAATGCTTTTGATCAGGCTGCAAACGCCTGCGCACACTCTTGATCAAAATCTGCATAATCCCACAGAAGACTGCCAAGACAAGTGTACCTAGCAGCGATAATGGCGAAATAAAAATTTCAAAAAGAGTAGGTTTTTTAAAACAGCAAATATGCCAATTATCAGCTCCTTTAAAAGGCCTAAACAGCTCCTATTGCCAGCCTCTGAGCAGTCCAGACCAATACGACTTTAAAAATGCTTTCTCTTAATAGTCTTGTCATTACCGTAACACAAAACCAACTCATTCTCCTTACCTTATTCGTACTGAAACTTCAGATATTTAGAGAAGCGTAAGCACCTAACATCAGTGGGACGTAAGGACATCGTGAAGCTAACATTTGATTTTAAGGTGTCCTACATGTGCTTACTATTATAAAAACAATAAACCATGCTTCATTTCATGTGAGTAACACAAACCCTAAACATAAGTGCATGTACTTAATTCATATCACTCAGTTCTTGAATGTATACTTGCACTATAACAACATAAATATCATGACCACAATAACTAGGTAATAACTAGGTACTAACCCTAAAATAAACCCGTAAAACTATCTTTAACCCTTGTAGTTATCATATTTTACAAGTATTTTCTCAGGTAATAATTAATAAATAAAGTGAATATTAAATATATATTTAGTTATATATCTAATATATATGTAATCATCAATATTGCATCTTTATTTTTTGTATTGCATTGCTTTTCTGTTGATTGCATTCATAAACCTGGGTATAGGAGAAAAATGTGCATGCCAGGACCAATCACAACATGTATTTTTATAATGAATGTTAATATGTAGTTCATTACTTTTATTCATTTATTTATTTTGCTGTATCACAGTGAAGTCCAGGTTTACTGCAGGAATCTGTTAAATAGTCTGTTCTAGAGGAGCGCCGAAGCATTTCAGACACATTGCATATTATATTAATAGCAGTGAGGACAACTGTTGGGCACAAAAAAAAAAAAAAAAGATTCTCCTCAAGGACTGAAGGACAAAAGCAAGTTCTACTTAAGTTTAATGTTCCTCTTCACTTCCCATTGGCTGAAAGGCAGATAGCGAGAGATGGGAAGCGATGGAAGACCTTATACCATGTCCAATCGTCTTTTCTTTGGGAGGTCAGGACATTCTGTCTGGGTCCACTCGCATCTTTTCCTCAGAAGTTTCCCCATTCAGACACACAATGTAACTGTCAGTCTGAGCAACAGTTTCTGCTTCCACTGGCTCCACATCTCACAGGGTAACACAATATTTCACAGCACCAAACAATCGCCTGTCTGCTCAGGCCAACCATATGGTTACTACGGGGTGCAATATTGACACACATCACCAATTATTCATAAAAAAGGGCTCGATCGGGGGGAGGTGAGAGGAGCCGTGCACGCTCCCAAACACTGAGGTACAACTCTGCAGGGGTAAAAAAAAAATAAAAATACTAAAAAAAAAATATATATATATATATAAATATTTGTGTAGAAAGTCAAGAAAATCATTGATAAACACATTAAAAGAATCCTGAGGTTGATAATATGATTTGTATTTATTTATTTACTTTTGGTATTTATTCACAGTCAAACCGTACCATTGTCTGTATAGTTTTAGCATAACTGTTTTTTAACATTACACTGCATGACTAAGTTGAATAATTGCCCACTACCTGTTGTTCTGTGAAATTGTCATATTATTGTGTAATTGGACTTTAGAGGAAAAAAAGTAAGACATGCATTACACCTTACATATTTGATTCTTTATTTGACATTAATTTTTATCAAAACAGAAAGAGAACATAATTAAAATAGTAGTAATAACACATAAAAATACTAAGAAGCCTGTTGCGATATTGTCTTTTTGGAAGCTTGATTAGTTATTAATGGTTATTTAGGATGCGTCTCTTTTGCTCTACCCGCCACTAAGTCGCCCCCTACTAGGTGGGAAAGTCCTCATGTCCATCAGTGCATGACAGAAGCACATAGGCCTGGGCCACTCAGCAATTTAAGTGATTGACAGCTTCTCCCACCACGTCTTACTAAGGGGGTGGGACATTTTGCACCTCGCTTGTCATTTCTGATGGGTGCATGACAGGACATGGAGAGAACGAGAAAAAACAGGAAGATTTCTGGGTCCCACTTTATGTTAGCTGGTCTTAACTACTATGTACATGTACTTAAATTAATTTGATTTGATACAAGCACTTATTGTGTGCATGAATGTTTTTACATTTCTGTATTTATGTTTATAATTACACTGTTGACCCATCTCTTACACTGTAACCCACCCACACCAACAAACCAGTCCCTGACCTTACCCGTATCCACCTCAAAAGCAGCAGAAGTGTTTTACAATACAATATGAAATTGTGCTTATTTTTTGATGTAAGTACATCGGAAGTGTAACTATTTCTGAAGTTATTTCAGAATTTTAAAAGATTTAGGCTAGTCTACCCAGCGGAGTTCATCCATTTAGGCCATTCGTGCGAGGTTGACACTCAGTTACTGAAAAATATGTTTTGTGATAATCTAGTCATTTTGTGGTCCAAACTTTAGTTTGGGGACCAATCCTCACAACTATGACTTTTGCCTCAGTTAACTCCGCATTTGCTGTTTATAGTTATAACGGTAAGTTTAGCTCATGCAGAATATATGCTTTATAAGTACTAATGAACATACACTAGTAAGCAACTAGTTTGCCTATACTGTCAGATAAGGGATTAAATCTTACTGAAATAATTCAGTATTATATATATGTGTGTGTGTGTGTGTGTGTGTGTGTGTAATAACCTAAAACTTGCTTTGAAGTTGCTTCACAGCAATACCATTGAAGAACCATTTTTAGTTCCACAAATAACAACCTCTTTCTTAACCGTTAATAATCCGAAGAACCTTCTTTCACCACAAAGAACCTTTTGTGAAACAGAAAGGATCTTTAAATGCTAGAGGCTTTTCTATGTTATCGTGAAGCACATGTTTTTCTTTGTACAAAATCCAGCACTACTAGACCGCTGCACCACATCTGTCTGTACAGAAACCTGGCATATTGTAGCCCATCTGCCTGCTGGGCACCAGTGAGGCCCGACTCAACCCTGCCGAACTGCACGGGGCTTTTTGTTGTTTTTCCATGAAGCTTAAAAAGGAGAAATTATGAACGTTTTTTCAGACGGCTCCAACTCCAAATAGTACTCCACATGGCACAAACTAAACTCCACGTCTCCTGAGGCCATATGCCATATAAGATGAAAGCAAGTCGGTAAACAATTGTTGTTTTTGGTGGCCTTTTTGTAGCTTTCTAAAAAAATTCCCCTTTTTTGTTCCACGTTTAAACCCAGGAACATGAGCTCACGAAAAGCAGACATCATAAAACACTGTCCTAGGCGATACTAAGCTCCGAGCCAAAAGGACAATATAAATATGAATGTCACCCCTCTTGGTATGTTCCATGAGGGAAATTGACTTTTTAGCCTGCTGCTGTCTTCCGCCATATGCTGATGTTTTCATATTCCAGAAAACCAGTTCAGGGAGTCGTAAAGTTTCTTTAATTCCAAATGATACCCTGATGCTGCAGAATGAAAGGACCGGCCGTCTGTCACACTGCAAAGACTTAAGTGCTACATGGGCCTCCTCTGGCACGGGACAGAGCTCCAGCTTATCTATTTTTCATGCCTTCATTCACACTTACTGACTAATGAGGCTGTAAACATCTTAGCATACTTTCAAGAGAGCGACTAAAGAACTTGTGCTGAAATACAGCAAAGTTTCTTCACAGAGAGGGAGGGTGAAGGAGAGTCGCAGGCCCAACAAGCAAAAACACTCAACACTTAAGGTCAGTGCACACTGAGTCCACAATTTCTGCCCGAAATGTTCACACAGTGCAAAATTAATTCGACCTCATGTTGTGTCAATCACGTTTTCACTGAAACTTTCGTCAGTCATCAAAAAGTGTCTGTTTAATATCTGTGTACTTACAAAGTAATCAGACGTGGTATATAACCACAAGTACACATATTGTGTACAGCTCCAGTGTTTGTAACTACACACATGTAACAACCAACCCAGTCTCACGGCAGTTCGTGATTGAGTCATGTAATTTAATTTGATCTATTTATTCGTGCCAGAGACACATTTATTTAGTTATTTTCGTAAGTCCAGCACGTTTTTTAAACGAATGCATTTCAATTGGATGCATCTTAGTTAAAAAAACATACTGGACTTATGAAAATAAGAAAATAAACGTGTCCCTGCCACGAAAAAATACCGTGAGACTGGGTACTAACAACCCACTGAATGGAATGTGTAAGTACAAATGTGTAACAGGATGTTGGTAACAACACTTTTTCTTCTGTGTAACATGCACTTTTTGGTAAAAAAAAATAAAATAGACAATTGCTCTGGATTTAGCATGTAATTACTCTGATGTCACACAGCAGCGGGCAGTAAATTAGGCTTTACATATAAATTGTGGTTGGTGTCCAGAGTGTTTATATGAAGTGAGCACTTCCTGAGGAGTTACCATGTATATACACTGGTGTTACAGAGATGCACCAACTCCACCCACTTTACATATCCCTAAATCTACCCATCTCCACCCCCTGATCACCCCCTGTTCCAGTTACTCTTATACATACTCCTGTTACTAAATGTAGCTATGTGATTCCTGTTACATGACAGTGTTGTTACCAATGTCCTGTTACACATTTGTACATTCTGAGGGGTGTTACATGTGTGTAGTTACATAAACATTACAGCTCTAGATACTATGTAGTACTTACACTGTGGTGACATACACGATACACATCTAGTTACTATGCAAGTACACAGGTCTTAGGGACACTTAATATAAAGTGCACGCAAAATAAATACAAAAACCAACCTTGACTAAACCAATGTTTCATCATTAATGATAGAAGTTCAAAAATTTAACTGATCTAAATACTTATAATAAAAAAAAGAAAAAAATGTAAACTAATTATGTTCTTGACAAAATCTTTATAATACAAACTTGTTTAAAAGGCAGTCAACAGACAGATACCAGTGTTCTCGCACGCCATCTGTGTTGTTTTTAATTGTTGATCTATGTACACACACTTGTCATTAGACACTGCACTGTGTCTGCACCTCACTGCCCAGCCAATAATTTCACAGACAGCGCCTGCATATAAAGATATTCTTTAAAGAGAATATATTCAGAATGGCTTCTACAACATCGTATCTTAAAGTCTTTAAGACTGAGCCAAAGTGAGCTTTAGAGATAACCGAGCAATTTCTTTTTTATTCACAAACAGGATTGTTGTATGTCATAGTATATTCTCTAAAATGTAATGTAATGTAAATGTGTTCAGAAGATAAACAAAGGTGTTACGGGTTTGGAACGACATGAGGGTGAGTAATTAATAACAGAATTTTCACTTTGGGGTGAACCAGTCCTTTAATTGTTATTATAATAATAATTGCATGTTCTTATGTATAAGTACATAAGGACGCCTTAAAACAAAGTGCTACCAAAACATCTGTTCTGTGCTCAAAAAACAGACCAGGTGAACACATCTCAGGATGTTCATTTGCACATTTGGTAACACTTCAGTTTAGGGACTTGTTTATTAACTTGGACTGTATATTGTATATTGGCTGTGTATTAGACCATATTTTAGATCTCTTAAAAAAAGATCTCTTAAAGTTTACCATCCAACCTGACTGAACTGGAGAGGATCTGTAAGGAGGAATGGCAGAGGATCCCCAAATCCAGGTGTGAAGAACTTGTTGCATCTTTCCCAAAAAGATTCATGGATGTATTCGATCAAAAGGGCGCTTCGACTAAATACTGGGCAAAGGGTCTGAATACTTACGACCATGAGATAGTTCAGTGTTTCTTTTTTTAATAAATCTGCAAAAATGTCAACAATTCTGTGTTTCTCTGTAATTATGGGGTGCTGTATGCACATTAATCAGTAAAAAAATGAACAAATGATTTTAGCAAACGGCTGCAATATAATAAAGAGGGAAAAATGTATACTTTCTGTACCCACTGTATAGCATGACCGCATTTTCTGTTTAATTCTGTCTTGGTGTTTTTAATTTACAGTGAAACAAGATATTCAGTGAAGAAAAATGTAGCGTGAGGTTTAATTTTATCCATTGACTGATCCAGTTTAATTGACCAGATTATAAAAAACAAGGCCAGCTGGTTGGTTGTGGAAGTGAACTGGAAGGAAAGTTGTTTTAAAGGTGGAGCAAAATGAAATGACATCTGTGCAGTTTGGCTGTTATCACCCTAACTTCACGGTGGACTGGGATTCTCTGTCACTTTCTGGTCAGAGCAAAAAAACTGACCCTACATGAATAACCTCTGCAGGTGAGTTCAAACATTTCAGAGTCGAGTCCAGCGTTTGTGGTGCAACAGAGACTCACTCCCCGTGCAGCCAAAGGCCCTTTGATAGTAGGCATCGACCGCTGACACCTGAGTTTTTAACCCGCACAGTTATGTAAGGTGTCGTGTTTTTAAACGCACGGCTCCATCGTCATCTGCACCAGATCATCTCTCCATGCGCGAACCGACAGATGCTCGGTCCAGCTGGTGCCGAAAAAGTTTATAGCCCAGTTGGAAGGAGGGTCCTTACGCTCTCCACAATGTTGGCCACCGTCGCCTTTTTTAACGAGTCACGAATAGCCTGTTTATCTCTTGCTCCCTGCTGTTTCGGCATTTTCCCTTCCAGAACAATCCCAGAAACACATGCTGCTACAGACGCAAGTGCAATGTGCACAGACACTCCGAGCCAAATTGTAACAAGGAGCGTTTTTTCTTTTTTTCCCCGCTTTCTTCTTGGGCATCCGAATGAAAGAGGGATTACAGGATGTGTAATAAAGCAGCGATTCAGATGTTCCATTTGACCCCTTCAATATGGCCAGCCAGAGAAAATGGAGCCCAGCCGAAGCTCAACAAACACTCAAATGACTCCATAATTGGCATGCTTTGTTGTTCATGTTTTGGCTCCACTGAAAACGGTGTGAAACGCTTTCTGTAATCGCGTTACATTACAACAACACATGGCTCGCTCAAAAGAGATGTAAGCTGGCAGGACCTTCGCGGACGTAGCAGGTGGTGTTGACAGTTTCTCGTCAGCTCTCAGAATAATGATTTAAAGTTCGCGAGCGCGCAGATCAGAGATGCCAAACATCAACGAGGTACCGCGACTTAGAGGAGGGTGTGCGTGTCTGCCGAAGAAGAGCGGCAGCGTCCCTAAATAAAACGCGATCAGCTAAATGAAGTGTTGCCAGCACAGCGGGGTAGACGGGCTAATGTGTAGATTTACGATGAGACGCCGTGGAAGCTGTTTGTTCCCCTCCACGCTGATCTTCAATCTCAGACTAATAGACTTTCTTTTTTCAAAGTTTGGCTAAGCTACTGTGAGTCGCTGTTAGTTAAAGCAATAGTTCAGGCAGAAGTAAAAAATATTTTTTTATTACATTACATTTTCTCCTGACCGTAAACAGTGCTCCATGTTTCTGTACCAGGGCGAACTGTGTCTGCTACGGGAGAGTCGCTCACTTACTGTACACTGTAAAAAAATGACAGTGATTGGACGGTAAATTCCAGTAAATTGACATTCCCAGAATTCCCTGCATTGCATTGATGTTTTTTCTTTGAAATAACGGGTTCTTCTTAGTTTTTTCCTTAGTTATGTTTATTAGGGTTGTATGTTACATGTAATGTTGTTAAATGAATGTTTATTTCATATTTGAGTTTAATGAGTCTCATCGTGATGGTGTTTAGAGTTTGTGTGAATGAGCTGCTTGTGATGTTCTCGGGTTTATCATGTGACGTTCTCATCAACACCTCCCTTTGGTGCTTATCAGTGTATTTCAAAGCTACAAAACAGATTTCAGTGCTTGTATAGGTTGGTATATTAACATTATATTAGTTAATGAAATTACAGTATTACTGTAAAACCTAAAATTGTGCTACTGTATTTTTAACGATCGAATTCCAGCAACCACAGCTGCTAGTTTTTTGCTAGTGTTTTACAGTGTAGGTAATAGATTAGGTAATGAGGTATGATTCAAGTGGGTTATCATTTTATATCAAAAGCAACCATTTTCTTGCTATTTGAAATGAATTTTTTGTAACTTTGATGAATGATTGGTTGCTATGTTCTGCTGTGGTCTTTAGTTGGCTATCTCTTGCTGATCTTTTCCTTGTGTGTCTACAGTAGTTAACAGGCTGAAATTTCAGTTCTTATTCTCTGAGAATGGTTTACTGCAGCGCTGGTGTGTGTTTATAAGTGTTGGGACAGTTGCTTTGGAAATAGGTTGTAATAGGTTACAGATTACAAGTTACTTATTTAAAAAAAAATCTCAACAGTTTACACACATTTTCAAAACATTGCCCTTTTTTTAAAAAAACTTAACACACAAATCAAAGAATTGCACACAAAATGAAAAATGTCTGACATCTCTTGCAAAACGAAGCACTGCACTTAAAATATCACAAACACATCTCAAAAGCAAACATTTGGAAACACCTTTGCAAAAGTATTAATTTCAGTTAGATTTGTGTGTGTTACATTGAGAATTGTGTGTTGTGTTTAGCAAACAGTGTTTTAAGAAATTGAAAACTGAACGAAAGGCCAAGAAATATGGTTTGGCGTGTGCTTCTGCTGTTAGAGAGTCACCTTTCATCAGAAAAG
Source organism: Enteromius paludinosus (assembly GCA_032361165.1). Taxonomy (NCBI): domain Eukaryota; kingdom Metazoa; phylum Chordata; class Actinopteri; order Cypriniformes; family Cyprinidae; genus Enteromius; species Enteromius paludinosus. Next base: position 2,351,491 of record JAUMHQ010000070.1, read on the forward strand.
CAGTTGTCCAATTTGTCAAAAAAAAAAAAAAAATATATATATATACTTATAACACAACATTTTTATATGTAACTGTATTTGGTAACACTTTATTTCGATGCACTTTAGACATTCTACTAACAGTAAGTAACTTTGCTACTTCATGTTAACTAGCAGTCATTAGAGTATTAGTGGACTTAATATAACCTAACACTTTATTTTGATGAGTCGATGACACAATACATACTGACTATCAGAAACTTTGCAAGTGCATGTCAACTTATTCTACTAACCCTAACCCTACCCTAACAGTCTACTCTGAGAGTTATAGACACGTAGTTGTGAATTAATAAGAATTAGTTGACATGTAGTTAAAAAGTTACTTATAGTCAGTAGCTTGTCCAAATGGACTATCCAAGTAAAGTGCAACACTGTATTTCAATTCCATTTTTTCCTAATTTTAACTGATTACAGATACATATGTTAATCAAATTATGGAATTCTGTTTCATGTAACTATTTACTCCCCAACGCTGTTTTTTATGTTGCCAGGTGTGACATAATTAACCCCATCAGTTCACCAATGGTGCTGCACTGCATAATGCAGAATATTTTACAATATAAGTCTTCAGAAGAAACACATTTGCTTTATATGATAACCAGATTAAATGTAGCATATTTTATTCACTATAACAGGTTATCAATGTATTTTAGGAACCATTTCTAAATAAAAACAGTGGCTTATTAGCATGCGTATTATTACTAACCTATTGACTGTTTATTAGTGCTTATAAAGCACACATTGATGCCTTATTCTGCAGTATTTTAGATCCCTAAATCCAACTCACGCCTACATTTAACAACTACCACAATACCTGTTAATAATCAGCATTCTGTTTGTTCAGAGAATGTCTTATTCTAAAGCGAATTAAACTGATCAAGCATGTCTGTATTTTGAGTTCAAACATATGTCTGAATCAAAACTTTCCATTTGATAAGAAATAGGTTCAGTTTAGCTATATTATTTATCTAGGCCGTGAATTCTTGTTTTAAATGAATATATTTAAGCTGTAAGACAGTACAGCTCTTGCTAGTTTTCTCAACAACAAAAGCATGACCTTCCGTCGACATACAACTTAGACAAAACAACATGCTCCATGTTTTTCCGAGCACCATGAAGTTGTGTTGGAGTGAAGTATCTGAGGAATCTTGGCAGAGAAGAGGCATTGCCCAGCAGCGTGAAATTTTTATTCTGCAATTGTCCCCTTTGTGGCGAGCCCAGAGTTTACCCTTTGCATTCTTGTCATTGTACAGGTCACTGAGGCAGAGGCGGCCAAGTAGAAAAGATCCTGCCAGGTCGGAAACAATGGGAAAAGCCACCCCGTAAATGTCTCCCCTTCTGTACCGCCCCATTGACTCCCCGATACCCCACCAAGATGTCACTGGTCGACCAGCCCTCTTTAAAACAGCTTAATTAGCTGAAAGGCCGCTGTTGTCTGAGCGTGTTGGCGTTGAAATAAAAAAACGGCTGAAAAGTGTTTCTCTCCACCTCTCATTGTCTCGGTGCTCTCTCGTGACAGAAATCAGCGTTTTCCTTCAGAGCGGAAGACAAATAAAACAACATTCCTTTCAATCAGACTACAGCGCCTGACGACTGTTTGATGCCCCGAAGCCTCGAGAGCTCAGATCCTGGAGGAACGCTTCAAACACAGGCAGGCTGTGATCGCAGAGAGCAGTAATTCTGCTTCTGAATGTGCATGAAAATATAGAAAGCAGAGATTTGATGCAATCAGACCATCATTAGTGCAATGTAAAGCCAGACGGGGATGAGGACGACCTCCACACAAAGGATATTAGATGGCTACTTGCCAAATAGATGAAATAGATGAAATATTGATTGAAATGGTTTTATCCCGTGAGAAGAAAGAGACTGTGGAGTGATACTCTCTAAGAAAAGACAACAAAAATAGTGGCTATCGTTGTGTTAATATGAAGGAATTTTGCTTATTGATTTCATGTCTGTATTTTTGAATGACACTGCTTTGATTTTTTCTTAAAAAAACATGTATATCTGATTGGCATTGATCAGAAAAAAAATTGATCTGAGTGAAAGAAAAGACAGCAACGTTTTGACTGCATAAGCCCTTCAATCTATTCTAGACATTTTGTTTTCCCCAAGCAGAATTAAAAATACATTGTGCATATTTATCACAAGCTTTTCTCACATAGTCAGTCTATAAACATGTTACTGTAATCATTTCTAGTTGAATATTAGAGCATAATAGATGACTATTTGCCAAATAAATGATAAGAAATGAAATATTTGTTTTTTATTATTATTGTTTGTGCACGTAAAAGAAATAGGGTCCAGTATACTGTGTTAATATAAGGGAATTCTTTGGTGTTAATATTCACAGGCGTTTTTATTAATAACACTTTACATTGTATTTTTATTCAAAAGTGAAACATTTCTTTGGAAACTGTGGAAGCGTCAGTTAAAGCTACTGGTTGTTTGAAGCCATGTTTAATCTAACATTTGTGACCCTGAACCACAAAACCACTCATAAAAGTCTTTTTCATTTTATTTTATTGAGATTCGTACATCATCTGAAGATGAATAAACAAGCTTTCTATTCATGTATGGTTTGTTGAGATAGGACAATATCTGGCTTTAAAGAGATAAAACTCTGAGTGTGCAAAAAAAAAAAAAAAAAAAAAAAAAATTCTAAATATTGAGAAAATCTTTAGTTCTTAGCAATGGCCATGCATACTACTAATCAGGCTACTAATCTTTACTTAATATCCTAATGATCTTTGCCATTCAAATTTTGACTCATACGGTGTATAGTTGATTATTGCTAAAAATATACCATTGCTGCTTATGACTGCTTTTGTGCTCCAGGGTCACATATGAACATGGTCGAAAATGCTGCATTTATTAAACCAAACTATGTCTGAGATGAGCATCCAAACAGAGAGATGCACTAGCCAGGGCAAGAGTTTCTCTCAGCCTCGTTTCTTGTTTTCCTTTCAGAGCAGACCCCTGTTATTCCTTTCTCCTCGGCGCTCTTCAAAGACTCAAAACAGATTGATTCTCATGTGAACACAGCTGAAGCGGGGACCCGGCCTTTCTGTTCTGCCTTTGAGCTGCTAGCTGCCTGTTTACCGCTGTTTGTCCGCCTCCACGTGAAGATGAACCGTAGCAATCGGAAAACAAACTGGCATTCATGAGGCCATGTCAAAGGTGAGTGGCGGCCTTCAGCGCTCCGGCTCTGGAGTGCTGCTCCGTAACCATGGCGATGTACCTGCTAGACGTGTATCTTGTCTGTGTGGGAATAGCTACCGGACACTTTGTCAGCGTGATCAATGGTGCTCTCGCTGGCTTTCTGACAATAGACGGCAGAAAGTGACTGTTGACCAGCGCAGAGCCTTGCTGCACAACATTTCCCAGCACACACACATACAGATGCAATATGCAATCACACTAATAAAAACCTCAGTGATATTAAACCTCAGTGTGTGAGTATATCCAGCATACACACAGCATACTCATGTAAAGCAATATAAGCATACTATACAGCACACAATGTTATCTCAGCTCTAAATGTGAGCCTGGAGCACAAAACAGCATTCATAAGCAGCACAGGTATGTTTGTAGTCAAAATTAGGATAATAAGAAAAAGGTTTATCTGCATATACACAGAATTCAAACATAAAGCAAGATAGCTTATGTCTTTGTAAAATGTACAGAGACTGGTGTGGGACACTACATCGAGGCCCTTTTAGACAATGTCAGCTAACACAAGCATCACATCTGTTACAGTATTTCTTATTCTACATTAGTTAATAAGTAGTCATTCAATTGTTTATTAACTAATGTTAACAAATGGCACCTTATTTCAAAGTTATGTTCTGTATATAACTCAATCTAACAAAAAAAATGTCTGGTTCTTCTGTTTTTCTGTGGTGCTAATTATTATTGTACGATTGATATTGACATAGCATTCATTTTTTTGGTAAATATTTAGGTCGGGTGAAATTTAGAGCTTCTAAAAAATCTCACAAAACAAAACCAGAACATCTGGAACCTGGATTTAGTACAGATGAGGAACCCAACCTCATCTCTGGCTTGCTTAGTAGGGGACACCTGGTTTCTAGTGATTATCATCGTCTTGACTACAGAGACCGTCTCTGCATTTGATAAATAAATAGTTTATTCTCGTCATTATACATTACCATCACTCTGTTCTTCTGTTTGATAATGTTCAGTGCTTTGCTACAATCTGTATTGTTAAAAGCGTTATATAAATAAAAGTGATTGAACGTTCTAGAACATTCTAACAGATAAGCTTAAGTTCTCAACATATATATATATTTCATAAGTGCTGTTAATTACACACAAAAAGTAATGCTATTTTTGTATTCAGCATGTCAAACTTCATAAAGAAACAATAAAAATGCATGCACAGCTTTATAAAAATGAGCTTCACGGCATAATCCTTTCAGTTTGCCTATGAGACATCTTTATTAAAAGCATCTTGCACTTTTAAAGACCATGTTGACTCTTTGCTTTGGAAAGGTGCTTCATAAATTTAGGGCAAACAGAAATGGCGACACTTCGCACTCATGCATGAAGTTCAATTTCAGGACAGCAAAGCGTTCTCTCGCCACATTTGTCATTTTCTGACTACGAGACGAGATATAGAGCCAACATAACTTACTTTTTTAACAACAGCTGGCTTTGAGAGCTCTGTGGATTGAACCATATTTAACCCTTATGTGGCAGACCACCCGCTAGTGTCTGCCTCCTAGACTGACCGTTCACAAGCTGCCCTGGCCCTCAGCGAATATGATCTAGAGCCGGCCCTTGAAGGGACCGCAAAGACCAGGTCCTGATTTATGCTCTACAGGGCCTAAACATCTTTAGAATATGCCTTGTGAAGTGGCAGACAAAGCCTCCTCAGATCACAATGAGCGAGCGGCATAAATTGGCTTGTTTTTCACCAATAGAGCTTTTATGAGGGGGCAAGTGCACACTTAATCTATCGGTTCCCAGGTTATGCTGCTCGGCCGCTCTTTACATAAGAGTTGCGGGCCCCTGAGCTTAAAAATGTGCGAAGGGTGATTGATATAATTCTATATAAGAAACAGATATGATTTAATAGCTCTGCAATAGTCAACAGAATGGCTTTTGCAATGACTTGTGGTGAGTACGAAGTCATGTCTTCCCAGAGCAACTACTGATGAAGTGTGACAGCCAGAAGTCTACAAATAGTTCATTTCACTTCATTCGAAATCCGATCATTCTTTACACTTTGTTTTTGAAAGCAGCCCTATGACCATATTGTAAGGAGACCACTGGTGGGATCAAAGCTGCTTCGTTTCATCTTTCACACCGCAAACGGTTCTGTATCCAGCTTCTTTTGCCCCGAAACGGACAAGTTTGTGTCCATTCCCACTGTGTCCCCTCTCAATGACCTCCACGAAATGACCTGACATAACCATAAAGCCAGAACACAATCCGAGCGGATTAATAATTATTCCACAAGGCGATCGGTGGGGTTGTAGGCTTACTAGAGCTCAGCAAGGTGGGGTCAGCGCATGCCATGGCTGATAAATGGACTCGTGAGCTGTCTTTTTAGATGGCCATCAAAGGCGGGCAGGTAAAGGAATGCCCCCTTTGATAGATGAGCACCCATGTTGTGCCCTTGACTATGGGGGAGTGAGAACAAACAGACAGAACACAAACAAAGGGCACGCTCATCTTCCACAGCCTATTAATTACACCCGCAGTCACAATAGCAGCTCCGAGATCAGAGAGAGAAACGCTGACCTTCTATTGTCACTAGGTGCTCAAATAGAATCCGACTGACACATAATAAAACGACACAGAAAAAAATTAAAATGGGACGACGGCCCTAGCCCACATCCCATGGCAGCAGCTAGCTCCTTTAAGCTCAAGAACTATCGAAGAGCGATGAATGCGTGACACTTTATTTTACAGCGTCCTCGTATACTTACTATAATAGCATATAATGTAAAATGACCCTAACCCCTACACAAAGTACATTTTGCTAGTTCAAATGAATCAGCACTTTGTGACGCTGTAACAAATGAAACATATTTATACCACTGCAATAGACTACAGTATCTACAAACAAATTCAGCAAAGTACACTTCTATAAAGCATTTTTGAAACTTTCAAAGAGCAACCTTTGAGCAATAAATGGATAGCACTTGATTTTGACAGTGTGCATGTAACAGTGTACATATATATACCTGTATATTACTTTTTATCACAAGAAAATAACTCTTAACCAAGCCCTAACCCTTATTAAAGTACATGTTGCATATTACTCAGGACTTGTTTGTGTAATTACACTGTAACTACTGTCTAATTACTCTGTAACACAGACTTAAAATAAGTTTAACCATAAACACATTGATAGCTAAACAAACAATAAAAACCTTGTGCAAATAAACAAGCTAATGCATGCTTTTTTTATGATCTGTATTAGGAAAGAACAAGACATTCCTAAGACTTTCTTTGTGTTTTAGCTTAATAATTAACAGCGAATCAGAGCAGCTGAAATAGCGTATGTTAATGTTTACGTAGTGTCTTCAGAAGACTGTCAGACTGGCTGAATGGTTATTCAGTCGCACTTATGTTGAATATTGTAAAGGGCTTGCTACAGCTTGCCCCGGGGCTCATGGTGTTGTCACTGCTGACAATAACTAAAGTGTCCATACAGCAGGCTCTGCCATTGAGCGGCCCAGTCCCCACAGTCATAAATCATGTTTCCAGACAGCTCTGCTCCTGCTTGCCCTAATCCGCTTGCATGGAGAACAGCCTGGGCTCGGTTCCCCTGAGGAGCGCCTGAAGGTGACAATCATGACGGCCTCTTTAGTGCGCTCGGAAACACCAAAGAAGAACATCAAACAATGACATACTTACAGCACAGGCCGACTTCACTTTGGTCTTGTCAAATACACATCTGAAGCTAGAACTGTGAGATGGATCTTTACTTTGCATCTAATTCTAGTCACATACAGTTTAAATGTGCCTCAGGCAGTCATACCATACATTTACTGCAGATTTATATATGTAGAGAGAAAAAGGGAGACTGAAGGAGAAAGCAGGACAAAAAAGTAAGTAAATGCCAAATAAAATAAAATAAATAATAATAAAAAACAATCTATATATGTATATATATAAAATGGTCCTGTATTCTGATAGCCGAGGTTATTTCTGTTGAAAGATCTGTTGTTAATAACATTTTTTTTTTTTCCAGTTTCTAATTTTAAAGTTGCATTAACCTTTTGTATAATAGTAATACAAAAATATTTATAATAAGTATTATTATTATCAATGTTTTTATTATTTAAAAACTTTGATTTATTTTCCTTTAAATTTTAATTTGAGTAATTTTAGAACTACATCTTCTTTATTTCAGTTAGTTGACAAGGCGTTTAAGTAAAAAAAAAATTTTTATGTAAAACTTAGATTTTATTTCAGCTCTATTTCACTTATCGGTACCATTTTTGGTAAAACTTTACAACAAGGTTCATTAGTTTACATTAGTTAACATCAACTAAAATGAACAATACTTCTACAGCATTTATTAAACTTACTTAATATTAATTTCAGCATTTACTAATACATTATTAAAATCACAAATTGCCTTTAACATTAGTCAGTGCACTGTGAGCTAACATTAAATAACAATGAATGATTGTGTTGTTATTAACTAACGATGACAAAGATGAATAAATACTGTAATAAATGCATTAGTTATATATGAGGACGCTAGCCATTGGTACCTTATTGTAAAGTGTTACCACATTGTTTAATACTTTTATTTTTAGCTGAGAATGTAGATCATTACAACATTTCTGAGATTAAGAGTTGATGAATTTGCTTCCGTTTAATGAAATATTTAATGTAATATTGATTTCTGCAGCTGAATACAGCTCCACTATATGTAGCTTATACTGTGTGTATGCTGTAAAATGTGTATATGGTCTTTTGTGTTTACAGTTTTTACTGCCATGTTGTAGAGACGTGTAACGAAGAACTATTATGACACATTTCTGTGCACGTGTGTGCCAATAAAGAAATCTGATGATGATTGAGTTTGAATGAATTAATTGTGTTAGAACAGCAAAGAGACATTGTAGGATATACCACTGTGTACTGTGAAATGAAAAGTGTTGACTGGCAGAGCAGATTCTGAGCACGTTCTGTCTGTCTGTGTGCACTGCTTTAGTGACTCTCAGTTTACAACGCTTCGTTTTTTTGTTGTTGGAATGCGTGGAATTTCGTCAGTTTATATTAAGTACTTTATTGAACTGTTGCAGCCATATATTTGTTAAAGTAACATGTAAAATTATTTTTAAAAGACATTTTGATGGAGCTTTAATTCCAGGGGTTAAACAAAAATAACTTTGATTCAAAAATAACACCAAATGCTTTATGGCAGACTGGGCCGACAACAGAATAGATTCGGCTGCTACGGTCTTCTGTCTCATCATCACCAAACACCAACAACCCAGAGCCACTGAAAGCCATGCACGCTCATGTCATCACACTGCTCCGTGTTTCTCAGATGAGGTTGTATGCTTTGGATTGAGCAGTTCCAAGCCTTCTCCAGACTTCTCCCATTGTGGTACAGGTTAATCATAATTTTAGTCATCTAAAGATTTGCTTTTCTAAAAGTGCTCTGGCTTTATTAGACATTTTTCTGCTGTTGTTTGCAGCTTGTGCTGAAGCGCATCTTTATATTCTTTATACATTCATATACATTTAAAAAAAAAAAATGCTTTGTGCAGCTGTGTATTAAATCGTAACTATATAGATATATGTTTTAAGGAAATCCAGGCCAGCTGTTTACACGCATTATCCACTGTTTAGATGAAAAATCAAATGAGATTATGCATCTGAGAGCGAGCGCTGTCCAAGGACATGCAGGAAAATAAAGAAGATAAATGCAGTGAGATCCGAGAGCAAACACACACGTCTGTGATCACTCTTGGCTTTATTAGGCTAAATGAATTATGATGTCTTTAACTAACTGACAGATTACTTAGCTGCTTGGATAGAGCTGTTTTCACACTTGGCGGGGGCCCTCAGGGGACGGTGACACAGTCGTCCCATTGCCAGAGCTATTTTTCACTCAATTTAGCTCCAAATGATGGCTAACCTCGGGTTCTCCCTCTGGGCGAGGTTTATGCAATGATTAATGGCAAGTGTTTGGCGGGCTCCACCTGAGGGACTGGCCCATCTGCAGAGCGCTGTCAGGTAGAGCGGGGCCTGCAGGTGTGTGTGTGTGTGTGTGTGTGAGTGGCAGCTCGCCACTCTTAAGCCTGTCACAGCTTCACACTGTCCTGATCAGGAGCATCTGCACTCGGTCGCTCTGCTGGAAGATAGAGCTCACCTGCGCTTCCTCAGTCTGTTCTTCTACACGGAGAAAAGAAAAGAGCTTTGTTGGTTTCTGATTCATACGAGGCTCAGAAAAAACAACTCGGGGGTGATCACTCACGAATGGGAGAAACTCTGAGTTTAGACTTGTCTTCAAGTCAAAGGAAAATTCTGATATCCCAGTACAGATCTAATTGGATACTCATTTCAAATGAGTTCAAAATGTTCTTGGATAGAGCTATACATAAAACACATCGCTTCAAAGCAGCTTCACAAATCATAGTTTTACCCCCAGTTTCACAGACGAGGCTTAAGCTAGTCCCAGACTAAACTGCATGTTTGAGCTGTCTCAGATGAAAATATCTTGCTCTGACGATCTTTAAAACATGTCATTGTTCTGTGTTAAGATGCACACCTGTAATCTTTTCTTACAAGGCATTTTTGTAAAAGTTGCTTAAATGTCTGCCTAGTCCTGGCTTAAGTTAAGCCCCGTTTGTGAAACCGGGCCCTAGTGTTTTAGGCCTGGACTATACGATAAGCCAAAATAAGAGCTGTATATTGTATCCATAGTGTTTTCTATCATTTGTGACTCTCGACCACAAAACCAGTCATAAGGGTCAGTTTTGGGAAATTGAGATGTTCTATAAAGGTTTGTTAGGATGGGACAGTATTTGTCTGAGATACTACTGTTAGAAAATCTGGAATCTCAAGGTGCAAAAAAAAACTTAGTTGTGAATTAATGAGAATTAGTTGACATGTAGTTACAGCATAAGAGCCACAGTGAAAACAGTTAGAGTTCAAAAGCATAACTAAAATAACCAGTTTTCAAGTGTCTGATGTGCATTTAACAGATTTGGCACTGAATTGACAGTCCGGTGAATTATGTTGATAAATATTGGGTATGGCTTTCATTTGATTTAGCTTCAGGCAGGATTTCTATATATTGACAGCTGTTAGAAAGTCAACACCTAATGCTTCAGCGCCAATAACAAATAAATAGACATGTCGATTAAATAAATACAAGAGTAAAAAAGGAGGCATTTTAAGTCGTACTGTATCTACCCAAAACATGGCCGTTTCTCACATTAATTAAAGAATGATCCGCATCCAAACGGCTGCCTGATAAATTGATCAAATATTATTATATGCCACCAAATACTGTCATCAAAAGCCAAACTGAGTGACAACTTTCTAAATACTGATTTAGGTGTGTATTTTCCGCATGAACAGTCTGTCTTCTTCATTCTGTCAGAAGGCAAACCCCCCGTTACAGCACAGATGCTGGTCGGACAGTAATCAGATTAGGACTCTGGACAGGTTTACGGGCACTTGCTGTCAGCTTCACTTTGTGTGCAAATGATGGGATATGGCTCTTATAGTGATTAATGAGTGTGTTAATCTGCTGATAGACACATCATCAGTGTCTCTCTATGGGTGCCGTGCCAAACGCTCAGACCATTATAGGCTTTCATGAGAAGAGTCCAGTTACAACTGCTTTACGTCACAGTGTTTAAAGCTGAAGCGTGTCATTTTTTAATGTTGGATAATACAGTCTCACAGCCCGTGATAATATGCAAACATGTGAAAACATGTTTGAGCCACACTGTCAGAAATAAAGGTACAAAAGCTGTTACCGGGGCAGTGCCTTTTCAATAGGTACATTTTTGTACGTATAACGCTCAAATATGTACACAATAAGCCCTTATATGTACCTTTAAGGTAACAAAATGGACCCTTTAGATACAAACATGTACCTTTTGAAAAGGTACCGCCGTAGTGACAGCTTTTGTACCTTTATACTGAGAGTGGGTGCTATTTGGAGCATACTACAGTATATAATTATCAAAGTTTGCCTTTTTTGAGCATTTGGCCCCTAATAGTTATGGCGTTAACAAATCAACATTTTTTTTTCATTTCTGAAAATGTAAAAATGTTACAATGAAAAATAAAAAAAAGAAATTATCATCACTACTTAAATATGTTAATGGTTACAAATTAAAAACCTTTTAAGTTGCAAGCATTCTTCAGATTTTATTTTATTTTTATTCAAAGTTTACGTAATAATGATGAGCATTACATCAACTTAATTTAATTATTAATTTAATTAATTACATTTAATTATTGTGTGTAATTTAAACTCAACTGTCTTTCATTTGTTCCATTCTTTTCATTTTTTTTTTACATTTTAGGTTCAACATTAATTCTATGTTCTTGATAGCTTCAAAAAAATGAAAAAGTAGAACTAATATTGAATTGACGTGTTGTTCTTGTATGAGTTTTTAGTAAAGACTTGTTAGTATTTGACAATAAGCATTTAGAATGTGATATTGCGGTCATTAATACATATATTTAATTGGTTACAGGGCTGCCATTCAGTCATGATGAAATTTTTATTTGATTAAATTAATTTTTTTATGAAAGCTTTATTACTGAAAACATTGTGATTCAAATGTTTCTGTTACCATTTCTGTTTGCCAGTTTTATTTAGGATTAAAGAAAAACATTTAATTTAATAAAAAATTGTTTATTAATACATATATTTTTAAATGCCTGAAAAGTTCTCTCTCTCTCTTCAGCCCTGCTTAGTCTTAAATGAAATTTCCAGATATGAATTATACAGTAGCTCAATGCATTGTCACTGGGTGTTGATACATATTCATTTGAAGCCACATGAAGCTGCCTGCATCAAACGCCATCAAGTGTCCCTCTGAGCAACAGCACACACAATAGCATTGCTGCTCTGGTCCGCAGCGACCACATGCTTTTGTTTGGAGAGAAAGCCTCTCTGGAAAAGGTAAGCGTGTGTGTGTGTGTGTGTGTGTGAGAGAGAGGATGTGAACAGGGTAAAGCCCTGAAAGCAGATAAAATCATATTTTGTAACGGCGGGTTTGCCATAAATGTCCCCCAGCACTGGACAGCACAATAGCTGCAGGCGTTTACAGCATCATAAATCAAAGGTATCTGCCGCGCGAGAGCAGCTGGCACATTTGCAAATAATTGTAATTATTAATCATGCCGATTTCACACCCTTCAAGCGGGTGCTGGGAGAGCTCTGTGTCCAGGCGGCCCTGGCGCCAGGAGCCCGCGGCCGGGGCCTGTGTGTGCCGCGCTTTGATGCCGCTGAGCCCCACACAATGGGCCGGACCCAGAGAGAGCGTCCCATGAAGGCTGTGCCCGTCATTTATCATCATCAGCAGCCGCACAGCTCTTCTGAGGCATCTGTATTCTGCAGGACTGGTGTTTGCTGTCATTTGTTTTCATCATGTTCACATGTTGAATTTTCTGATCTTGACACAAAATATGGATTAAACACAGATAGCGCTCACGAATTCTGATTGGATGAGAAAGCCAGTGCTCGTCTGTGATTGTTAAGGTGACCCTGGACTACAAAATAATATTTGGCTGAGATGCAACTATTTGAATATCTGGAACCTGAGGGTGCAAAAACATCCAAATATTGAGAAAATCACCTTTCAAGTTGTCCAAGTGAAGTTAGCTTTGCATATCACCAACCAATCAAAAATTAGGTTTTGATAAATTTAGGATAAGAAATGTACAAAATATCTTCATGGGACATGATATTTAATTAAGATCCTAATGATTTTTGGCATTAAAGAAAAAACACTTATGCAGACTACTTGTGACTGCTATTGTGCTCCTGGGTCACACACAAATATATATATATATATATATACAGTATATTAATAACAAACCGCTTATAGCTACAGCAGAAATTACTGTTTAAATTGTTGTTTATTTTTTTATTCAGTAAGGACACATTTTATTATAAAGACATTGATGTTACAATATATTCTATTTCAAAGGCATGCTGATTTCTTGAAATGTATTCATCTGTGAAAATAAACATATATGAAGCAGCACAACTTTTTTTGTAAATATAGCCTATTCAAACAGTTGCTTTATATTGCAATAATGATACAAAATAACTTGATTTTACTGTACTTTTATCAGCAAATGTTTAAAATGAGATTTTATTCTTTTCTTTTATGTGTTTTGTGTTTCTCAGGTCAGGTTGTTATTAAAAACTTAATTAACTTGCCTGGCAAAATAAAGGTTAAATAAAATAAATACTTTAAACTTTACTGCATTTTTATCTAGTTCTATAGACTTGGAGATCATGAGAGACTACATTTAACTATATGTTAGCATCTTTAAGTATTTAAATGAAGTGAAGGTCTATAAGGTACAGCTCCCTAATTTTAGTTTGAAGAATTAAAATGATTAATAAAATTAATAAAATTCTAAATAAATGTTGCTTAAATATCCATGGCAAATTAAACATACCCCTATGCTTTGTTGTGACTCCATTTATCCTCTTCTTGTTCCTATTGGGATTTCCTGTCTCCATTTTCTTCATTTGATTCTAAAAAAAAACATTTTTTTATATGTAAATACATGTAAATATATCCTGCTTTTCGGTCAGTGTTGTTGCTATACAAGTACTCCTGTATCATCCTGTGTCTCGATAAGTAAAGAGAAATAGAGGAACAAATGACTCAATACACAATTATGTCAAGTTCATTTCTAATTTGGCTGATACATCTCATATCATCGGTAACACTTAAAAATAAGGTTCATTAGTTCACAGCATTAGTTAACATAAAACTAAAAATGAACAATACTTCTACAGCATTTTAAAATCTCAGTTCATGCTAAGTTCAGCATTTACTAATGCATTATTAAAACCATACACAATTTAAAAAAAGAAATTGTTCAACTAAAAAAAATTGCCCTGAAGCCTCTGTACATTAACGTCGCAGCTTTTATAAAAAATGCAATAGTTTTAAAATATTTGATACACAAATTACTTCATTTATATTTTATTATTCATACAATTTCATACAAACTGGCTTCACATGCAAATCACTCAACTGCTTACTTCCCAAAATAATAAACAAAATATTGAATTTAAGGAAACCTTTAAACCATAAAGAAATGCATAGAATGTTATTCAATAGAGTTCAAGCATAACTGTCCCACATTAGCTGTACTCACTGCAAAAGTTTTCTCTTTTAACATTCAAGCAGGACATTTCAATTTTCAGCTTTTATTGACACAGATTCCATTATCAGTTGTACAACATCTCCATTTATTTAATTAGAGCAGTTTAAATGGTTTGAAAAACAAACCTGCGTGACACATCATTTCCATACGAAAAGATATTGTTTATAGATATTGCTACTCAAACAGATGTGTCCCCGTCTGTTTGCGTTTGTGCAAGTATTTGCTGTAACTGCCAGCAAGGTCTGCCGTTGGGGAAATGATTGGGGTAGATAGGATAGTTTCCCAGCTGTGAGCTCAGCTCAGTAGTTGGTGTGTTGATTTCCTAAATAAAGCGTCCAGCCCCCGTCAGGCTCGGCCGTCCACACGCGCACAGATGGCCGGCGGTCCGGTCTTCATGCACATGCCAACCGCGTGGGCAGAGACAGAGAGAAAAAAGTTTCTACTTGTAGAACCAAATTATCCATGTGCTTCTCACAGTAGCAATATTTTATTTTCATTCTAACACTGCAGATTAGCAGCCCACACTACTACAACTATACAGAAGCTAGACATTCATTATTAATAGGACTGAAGTAGTGTGAGTGTGTATACTGAATGCAGGTGAAACATATCCGGGTCACATTCCACCCCAAAACTGTAAGAAATTTTAAAGAAATTGCATTGTGCATAAGAAACATGAATCCAACTTGTATGAATGTATGTGGTTTGCATGGTGATCTTTTCATGAGAATCATATTTGCTTCCCTCTGCAAAGTTACTGTAGTTTCTCAGTAAAAAATAAAATCGAGTGGTTTTGGAAGAACTGGATGAGTTCATATTGAATCCTTCAACTTTAGTTAGAGATCGCAAGAAAAATTGAATTAGCTGGAAATTGATTCACCAAGATTAGGATGAGTTTGATTCTTCATCACCTTTGCTTCTGCTAAAACATCCATAATACAGTATCTATAATATTGCTGTCTTGAGTTAAAGACTTATCTGGTCTGATTTAGGAGAGAAATCTGTACAGATCAAGCACAGTCCTAAACTAATCTTTACTATTCGTAAGTTTGTAACTACATGTCAACTAATTCTTATTAATTCACAACTACGTGTCTATAACTCTCAGAGTAGACTGTTAGGGTAGGTTTAGGGTTAGTAGAATAAGTTGACATACACTTGCAAAGTTTCTGATAGTCAGTATGTTTTATGCTGTGGATCCACCAAAATAAAGTGTTAGAAGATATTCATCAGACAGTCCACTAATACTCTAATGACTGCTGGTTGACATGTAGTTGCAAAGTTACTTACTGTTAGTAGAATGTCTAAAGTGGACTATCAAAATAAAGTGTTACTAAAGGAATATTATGGATTGGTATCGTGGCCAGAAGTGACAGATTTAAGTTAAACTGGCAGGCTCATTGGAAACACGTGTCTTTCTGCAAAACTAAAAAACATACCTATACACATAAATAGCTGCAGTTCCCCTTTAGTCGAGTCACTCAGGTGTTACATACGGGAACTCGCATGAGAGACCAATCGCCTTTGAGTATGAAGAAAAGGCCAAAATATTGGCGTGCACTTGATTACATCCAGGTGCACCTCGTCACTATGTGAGTATGAGAGGACATGTATGTAGTGCACCTGCAGCTTTTTGCTTCGGAGCCTCCCTGCATGTAAATGCCTTGTTCAAGTCTGGAGGAGATCTTCAAAGACAAAAGAGTTCCTGCGAGTTCATGCGCTCTCTTGTCTCTCTCATGCTCTTGCCATGTCATGTAGTTACGTTGGGTTACTAGAGCAGATTGCTTCCCCGCACAGTGGGCTAAGCATCTCCTCCGATGTACCCCAGAAAGATGAGATGTCTATTGCAGCATCAGAGGGAGAGTTGTCAGATTTTTTTTCAGGACGTTTAATTCTTCTAGATCTGTCCCTGCCCCCTTTCTCCCCCCAGGCTGCCCTACCATGCACACGGCAGTCAACGTTCCCTTGATTCCCCTGCGACCGGGCTCGTAGCTTGGTTAGAGCTCTCCAGCCTGTCGGGGTGGTTGATACAGACGGTACGCCTCGGCTAGGCGATTCATTTCGCCCTGCGTCCGCCCAGATACATCCCTTTTCACAGCAGTCAATTCAGACACAGGTGCCCCTGTCCTGTATACGGAGGTTGCTGTCCTACTGGTGAAGGACGCAATTGTGCCGTCTAGCCGAGATGAGGTCAGGGACTACCAAGCTTACTTCATCTTGCCCAAGAACAGCAGTGGGTAACAACCCATCCTGGCCAAAAACGGGATGGGTTTCGCAGCCATCAGCATGTACTTTCAAGTCTTGATTTTACCTTGATTCAGAACCCTCCGAAAAAAGGAAGTTTGCGTCCAGGCACGAGCATGTCAGTACTTCCAGTTGGCCTGTTCCTTCCGCAACTATCCTGATGACTGGTCTGTTGGCAGGGACCTGGTGCTTCGGCACCTCAGCCATTTAGACCTTCAGGGCATCCGGGAAAAGAGCAAACTCTCCCCAGTGCAGAGGATCTCTTTTCTTGGCATGGAGCTGGACGCGGTCAACATTCTGCCACCTCACCAACGAGCGTGCAGGCAGTGCTGAAGTGCCTGGACTTCTTCAGGCACATTACAGCGGTCCATATGAAAACTTTTCTGAGGCTCCTGGGTCATATGGCACCCGCAGAAATGCGGCTGGGCTTGCTGCTTATGAGACCGCTTCAGCATTGGTTACATGATCGAGTCCCCAGATGGGCATGGCACTCTCCGGAAGCCGATGCTGCGCCACAAGCACGTGCTGTTCCGAATCTGAGGTTGCGTGGTAGATGCCATCTCCCTGGCTTATCTTTGCCAGGGAGAGCCATGCACCTTAGGTGTCAGAGTCCACTCCACAAAAGCGGAGTGTTGCCTCATCCTATGCATTGGCATGGTGCCTCTATAGCAGATATCTGTAGGGCTGCAGGCTGGGTGACACCCAACACCTTCGCAAAGTTCCATGGTCTTCTCGTAGAGGCGGTGTCCTCCCGTGTCTTCAGTGGAAAAAAAAGCAGGTGAGCGGGAGGCCGGCAGGTGTCGGCTTGCTGCGCCATTCCTACGGGACCCATAACGCTTTCTCAGTGGTTCCCCTCAGCCAAGGCAAACCTGAGTCCTCCTGCCCCCCAGGTGGACATGTATGTGGAGTAGCTCCAGTGCAGGCCAATATTCATTGGCCTTTTCTTAATACTCGAAGGCGATTGGTCTCTCATGCGGGTTCCCATATGTAACATCTCCATTCCCTCCCTCGTAACCTTAGACATTTCCAGTTGAAAGGAACACTAGAGGCAGTAAAACTCCCACAACTTTTGTTCCTTTTAACACAAAAGTATGATTTACAGGTACATTTCTGATTAATAAAGGCTCATTTTCACACAATAGTTGCAGAATGTTATGTTACGACGTCCTGCATGATCTGAAAACTGATAGTTTTGTACGTCGTCGTCACATACTGTATACAGTTTCATATGTAGTGCTATCTAGTTTACTAAATAGGTAGGTTTACTCAGCAGTTCACGTGATACGGCATTGCACTTAAGCACTGAAAGGCTCCAGTTCGAATCCCGTGTAAAACAGTTTGACAAAAAAGCTCAAATGAGCATAAGGAATTTAAAATAGCATGGCTGAATCAGAGGATGCATTTTTACATTACTTTTGCATTTGTTAACACTATCGGGTATGTTTGGGTTTGGTGTAGGCGATATTTAAAACGTGATAGAGTATTAATCTTTAGCGACACTCATTTTGAATTATGAACACCCACAAAAAGGTACCTGTACCACCTAATAGAAACTAGGGCCGGGACTTTAACACGTTAATTTAGATGAATTAATTACACAAATTTTTTTTTACGCATTTTAATAATGTACATGGTTTTGCGCAGCTCGTCAGTGAACAACGGCTGTGTGTAGTATATAAGGCTCAATGTGAAATCACGCATTTACCACTGATTACAGGACAGGATCTGGATCGGTGCGTCCCTACTTGAAAGTATTGTTTTACTTAAAAATACAGTTTACAGAAGGTCTACCTACCTAATGGGTTCCTGAATTTCTGAAATGTAGGCTACTATATTTTCTAAATATCCTATCGCTACACTTAATGGCAATATTGCACTGGTCTGTTGGACTTGGTTGAACAAAAATAAACAATGTTTTGTTGCTTAAGCTTATGTATTCAGTCATTATTCAAAGGTACACTAAAAATCCATATGAAAAAACTTACTTCTCACTGTTCTCAGGTCAAATATTTATATGCGATTATTCATTATTTATAAAGCCTCTATTTAATTAGATAAATGTTTTTAATCGAGTCCCCGCCCTAAGACAAACGTACCACTGTTACATATTAAACTTGTGTTTTAGCACTACTCGTTGAACATTTCACTTTGAAACTGCGCCGAAACATGCAGGAAGGTACATAAATATGAGACTGCAGAAATGTGTGTAGAGGCACGTATTTCCAATGAGCCTGGGTTGGATTTGCTATTTACAATCAGCTTTGTAGTGATATAATGCTACATTTCTTAAAAATCTGTTCCAGTGAGTCTTGGCCCAAGGGAGAATGAATTCCCTGCAACTTTTAATTTCTATCTGAACTTTTCCACAGTTTGAGACAGTGTTAAGACTTAATTAAAAGTCTTAATTTCCTCTCAGGGTAGAAAGCATTGAAATATCAAAGTGGTTTTCTTTGTTATGTGCACTTATCTAACATGCGATGAAAACACACACACACAGTGAAAGCTCATCCTACAGAAGCATGCCGGGACGGGGCAGTAGGTGGGAAAACCATGGGCGGAGGCTCTCCAGGAGGTCACCTCCTCTTTGACAGAAGGTGATGGATGACCTCTGAGCAACCTCCATCAGACTTCCCCAGCTCCTGCATAACACTGGCCATCAGAGCAGCAGGGCCGGCCGCGGGACAAAGGCCAGCACAGGTATTCAAATCAGCCCTAATGGAAAGGGAATAGACTGGAGAAGAAAGTGCAGCTCCGACTCTAATGAGTTGCTAATAGGAGAAAATCACTTTCTGTTCTCCCGGTGGGTAAAGACAGATGGAGACAGAGGTGTGTTTGCTCTGACTGACAGATCTGACAGGCCTGTTTGATAAGAAGAGAACATGCGGTCAGGCACGAGCCTGCTGTCATCACGCCGTCCTGGCAGAACAAACACACATGCATTACTATTCCACTCTTACTTCCTTCCATATTTTTAAGCTGCTTTCGTGCAATAAGCGCTGTTCACTCTACGCCAATATAATCCTTCCCAGATGGGAGATCCAACTTGTGCTTACCTCACTTCTTTCCAAACTAAAACAGAAGAACTTTTCACTTGCAAACAAACTTAAGAATCTCTTTCAAACGTATTAAATCTTAAGCTGTTAGGACTTGCATTTAGAGATATATTCATTGGGTAAAGTGCAATTTCTTCCAACGTTTCTGAAATCATGCACTGAAAAAATGATTGAATGATCACTACTTTACTACACTTTTTAAGGTAAGTGGTTGCAATCAATATATTTAAGTTACATTTATGTAAACAAATTTAGTTGACTAACTTAAAGCAATTACATTAATAATATTTCAGTGTCTTTTTCCTCAGAAAATATTTTCTGGTAGTTTGATTGTATTGTGTGAAGAATCATCACTAGTGATTTTTGGTGTTTTAAAATAAAATAAAATAAAAAGTGTGAATGCATTTATAAATTGTATGTGTTTGCGTTACGCTCTTAATACTTTAATGACTATATACTTTAATAAAGAAAAATGAATGAATATTACTATAAATCTATATGAATATTAATGAAAATGTAATGAATACTAAATCAGTTCAATGCCGTTTAGAAAGCATGTAATATATGGTGTAGTTTAAATCTACTGTAAAATGAATGCACAGTTTTAAACACTATCAGCGCTGGCTAGTAACTGGTTAATGTAATCAGATTACAGAATGCAGCACTAGTAATTGTAATTGCTCTTTCAATTTTAAAAATTGAAAATTACATTTTCAATTTTGATTTAACATTTTTATGATTTAATTGATTATTAGCTTCTTCTACAAGAAATATAGTTACAGCTGAGCTTAGAAAGGCCAAAGCCATTTTTTTTCCTTGAAATCGTTAAAAATGCACAAGGTAATAGTAGAATACTATGGAAAACTATTGATAAATTGATAGGAA
>JAUMHQ010000070.1:2383410-2396532 GCA_032361165.1 Enteromius paludinosus
TATAATAACTGTATATATATATATATATATATATATATATACATATTTCCCATAGATATAGGCTACACACAGCACACATGTATTATGTAAACACAACCTTTGGAAGCGATTAATCATTTGACGTCACTAAAAATTACACCAGGATAGCAAGGTAAGCTAATGCATCAGATGATTTTCGACAGGTCAAGTCATCCAGTACACTTAAGTGTGCCGCTGAGGTCTGTTCAGTTCACTTTGAAAACTATCTCAACTTTGTAAAAGATAACTGTAAACAAACATGTTATCATAACAATCAGAATGGTTAATGAAGCACCAGCAGGAAAGGAGTTTATTAACCACCAAACTGTAATTAAAGGAAACAAAGGGAGAGGCATGGAGCGAAAAATACCATGAGGCGTTTAATTTACTTTCGAGCGAGCGCGTGAGAATTGCTTCGCAGATGCTTTTTTGGAAGACATAACACATAAACACAGACTTTGACAAATGACAGATTCTGACTCCAGAAGCGAGTGACAGTATGCCGCATGCTGCTTTCCATTTTGCTGGCCTGCAGCTCAGGCGCTGCTTGGAACACAAAACAATTACCAGCAAGAATAGACAGTCCATATAACAAAGTAGAGAGCTCTGTGTATTCAACTTTGCCATGAAAATATTATCATGTGACGCTTTCGCTATGCATTAATGATGGCTCAAATCATGTGATGCATGGTCGATACAATCTCATACAGCCACATCTGGAGACCAGCATAGCAGGATTTTAGGGTAGAATCATTTCCGACACCAAAACAAACCATAGCAGCTACTGAGTAACACCCTGGCAACCTCGCATAAGATCTTAACACTGCAACAGCAAGTGTTTTGTGCTTCGCGGAGCATCATTTGCATTTTTAGAAAATGTGAAATTACTTTTTAAATCACTTAATTTGAGCAGATTTACTTTAAACTTCTAGATAACTTCAGCCTTATCGGGTGTAGCTACATGAGGCAAGTTTAATCAACTATCAGTTCACCAGACGGGACCTAACGCATAACGCCGATTGGTCAACTTCAGCTGAAGCGCCGATGACGTACACTGGTAATAGATAGAACATTTTAAATATTAGGCTACTGGGCTGCTGTTGCTACTACCACTAATAATATAAAAATAGGTAGCATTTTGGAAAACATGATAATTAAAATTAAATTCCCGTTGACCTTTTTCATTTTTCAAAATTGCATTGACAGTGATGCCACTCAACATGACAAATCGCGACTGGCCTTCTTTCTTGATTTTTTTTTTTTTTTGTATAAAACATTATGATTTTCTTTCTTCCTTGCACACATTTTAGCATCATAGTGTGCTGAGCAAAATCATATATATTTAGCAAAGAACCCCTCTAACTTTAACACTTTTAAACGTCTGCATTGCAGTTTCTTTCTGGAAATGCAGCTTTAATACAACGTGCACACGGTAAAGTGTTTCGCTCCCTAAAACTAACTGTGTAAATCAGCGGATAAAATAAAGCTTTGCACAGTACAACGAATCCAATTACGCAAATGCCTATTGCCAGCGCGGCGTTTTTCAAGCGTTTGTGCCGAAGTGAGCTCGCTGCTTTCCGTCCATCTGGCTCGAGTCCTGGCCGGTGTTCATACACTGTTTGTAAAACTAGCTCACCATTCTCGCCCAGGCTCTTCTTGTTACTTGTCTAAAAAGGGACTTGAGCCCCTCAACGAGTTACAAAGGGCTTTTTAATCCTTCGCCTCATTTACATCCCCCAAGAATAGAGTCCTGAATATCTAATCTTCTGCATTTAGGGTCCTGTAATCCGCGAGCCCTCTCTGATGTTTTCTTCTCCCATTCCCCTATGAACAATTAACTTGTAATCTCTACAAACATACATTCAGCTGCTGCCTATCTGATCTGTGCTGAGGCTGTGAAAGGACCCAAGGGACTGCCTTTGTGTTTCAAATGTGTCCAGTGCAATTTTATCATTCACTTATTGTAGCCTATTATTTTAGGGGTATCACAATAAATGAGAGAATATTTGCTTGAGCAATTTTGACATCAAATGTACGAACCCCAGCAATTTTAGCATTGTTTTAGAATAAAGCATTAATATTAATGCTATTTTATTTTAAACTGACGCTTTTGTTGTGTTTATTGATGTAAAATGATTTAGCCTGTTTTGTTTTAGTCTTACGTAATCAATGTTTAATTATATCCTGTAAAGAATCAGACATCTCCCACCGTCCCAGAACGATGTATTGTGTAAAAGCACCGCGTAAAACCTGCGTTTACTTCATTCGCTTTTATCTGCTCACAATGCAATGTTTTATAGATTGCGCAAATTAAACGTTTGAGGACATTACATTATTTTCTCCATTTTTTGGTTTGTTCCCTTATTATTTCACTAGTTTATTAATCCGTAAAGAGTATTTATTTTGACCGACCAAGGAAACCATTTCTCTATGTCACGTATTATGTTTTGGAACATTTTCCAAAGTGTGTAAAATATTTGATTGCATGTAATTGTATGAAACGATCTGACATTTACCATCATTTTCTGTAACCATTTTGATATGTAAGAGCGGACTAAGATTTTCTATTTTTTTTCCATTACAGCTGTAATAAATGCGTAAGGCAAAACACAGAGATATTTCGGGTTTTTTTACAGCAATGTTTTATTGAAATTTCATCCAGGAACCCTGGGCAATAATAAATATCTCATTTGTCAACAAGAATGTACAAAAATAAAGACCACGGCAATCTCTCTGGAATAACAAATTTTTTTCCAAGGAAAAAAGATCATGCTTATAGGTTGTTTGAACAAGATGCCATGCCGGAGAATTTCAAATAAAGATACGACACAGATATAAACACGACTGAAGGTTCAGCTATTACGTAGGCTGACAATGGATGAATAAAATAATCGAAGAAGATTTAATAATACCACTCTAGTGCGAACTAAATCCACAGTCGTACAGTTTTCATCCGAAATGCCATTCACAATCCTTGTTACAAGGAACACATGAGATTCGTCTTTTTATACCCTTTGCAGAAAAGCTACATGCGCGCAACTCCCCCGCATCACATGATCAACAAGTGGCCTTGTCGAGCCTTACGCAAATTCACCAAGATAGCCACAGCTTGTGCCAAAACGCGGTCATGAAGTCAGAGTCAGAAGGACATGTCACATTGCTGTTGTACAGTACAAACTCGGTTTCACTTTATTCTCATGGCCCCTTTAACGCATTCAGTTGACTGTAATTAATATGTCTCTAACTAACGCTCATTAGAGTGCTAGGGTTAGAATAAGTGGAAATGTTCTTGCAAAACGACTTACAGTCAGCGGAATGTCTGCTGGGACACCAACACAATAAACAGCTAGCATTTATTCATCAGACAGTCTAGTCTAATGAGAGTTAGATGACACGCAGGTGCAACTTTACGTTATTGTCAACAGAATGCTCAAAAGCGACCATTAAAGTAAAGTGTTCCGAGAAACTCGAATCTCTGCGTTTTTGGGCGGACATTATGGTTACCACGGCAAAGTTTGCTAAGGGAGAGAGTGCTCGCGTTTCCAGGGCAGCTTCAAACACATAGACTCCACCTCAAATAGAACAATTTACTCTCATTTACAGTGAATTTACAGCGCGTTATGCAGCACGTACTCCATAACGGTAAAGTAGTTACCTTACAAAAGCAATCGAAGAGATCCTTGTTACAAGGACGAAGTTGCGAACTCGTAAGGGCTAAAACAAACAGACAGACAGACACACAGATCATGCAAAGTTCAGTCCGCTCTCTGTTCACTTCATCGCGTCCTTGCTCTCTGTGGAAAGCCTCGTCAGTCCCGTGGAGGTGATGGGCAGGTGGGGAGGCGGCGGCACCTGGCAAATTGTGCAGGGGCACGGCAAGCCCGCCCAGTGCTGGAACGAGCCGCCGAGCTGCAGCGGAGGCGCGGGGCTGCTCTTCATCAAAGAGTGCGGCGCCCTGATGGAGGTAAGTCCCGGTAACGTGCTGGAAAGCGACGCGGAGGCCGACGAGGTCAGCGCGCTCCCGAGGAGAGGGTGCACCTGGTGCGCCGCCGCCGCGCTCGCGCCGCCGTGGCCCGCCGTCCCGCAGTGAAACGCAGAGTGGTGGCCGCCGTAGATCTCGCTCACCAGCCGCTTCATCTCGTCCAGCGAGCTCGTCAGCATCAGGATGTAGTTTCTGGCCAGCAGAAGCGTGGCGATCTTGGAGAGCTTGCGCACCGACGGCCCGTGCGCGTACGGCATGACCTCGCGGAGCCCGTCCATCGCCAGGTTCAAGTCGTGCATGCGCTTGCGCTCTCGGCCGTTGATCTTCAAGCGCAGCTGCTGGACCTCCTGCTCGGTCACCTGCTTCTTCAGCTTGTACTTGCTGCCGGAGGGCGTCTTGGACCCGTGCTCGCCCGTCATCTTCTGGAGCAGCTCGCTCTGCGTGGACGACACCGAGTTCAGGCGGCCGTCTTGAGCATGGAGGTGATGGTGGTGGTGGTGGTACATCACATCCATGTCTGGAGAGGAAGCTCTGCTGGAGCTGGAGTCCGAATTCATTTTATGGCTGCGTTTGGGTAGGAGGTTGTCTCTTGCTCTTGCCTTGTTTTTATTTCAAGTCACTCCTGCTCGATCACCTGATTTATCCCACTGGAGCCTCTCACTCACTCACTCACTCACTCCTTCTCGCTCCCTCTCTCTGTCTCTCTCTCTCTGCAGACCGAGGCCGTGTCTCCTGGTTTGATCTCGCACCTCTTGCTCTGTGGCGACGCATCACAGGGCTCTGTATTTATAGTGCTGCTCGAGAGGGGCCAAACAAAAGGAGCCCCTCTATTCATAACGGTCTTGTTAGGATGACGTCCCCATTATCTGGAGCGGTGTGCTTTGACTGTCCCATTGACCAAAGGAGCATCTATTCATATTCATTGTAACGACACCACGGGGAGACACTTCAGCCCAGGAGCCTCTGAAAGTTTGCAAATACTTCTCCACGCTTAAGAAACGACGCCGGGTCGCTTACAATGCACCTTGCATCATTTCTTGTCACGGATATGCAGTTATCATATTTACACGCGGTATGCAGTCTGTTGGTATGCACCACAGAATACTAATGGAGTATGATCGCTTTCGTTAAAACCTTCAACATTAACAAACATTATTACAACTGAAGATCGTAAGATAATGTCTTACAATTATAGATTCTTGAAAATAACATAGTCTTGTGCAGAGCTACTTTAAGACTCGCAGAAGTCTGTTCAAAATACAGTTAAACCGAACCTTTAATTGCTCTAAAGAACAACTGAACCGTTTTAAATTGATACATGTAGAATTCTGTTTTCATTAATGTCAGGTTATATAGTAATTATTAAGATTAGAATGATTAGAATAGTAGCTAACTTTTATTCGTTCTTTACCTTGTCGTGACTGCATTTCTCTCATTGCATGAAGAACAACGAGAGTGGCGCCAATCACAGATATACAGAATCAAATTACTAGTTAATAAAAAAAAAAAAGTTATTGATGCAAATATTTTTAATCTTTAAACATTATTATTAATTTCAATTCAGCAATTTTTAAGCCTCTTTCCCTGGTAAAAGAAAAATCAGCTAAATGTTTATCTCTATTTCAATATGATACAGAAAGATAAGGTAAAGAATGAATAAAATGTGCTGTTATTTATTATAATGTTAATAATTAAAATATGACCTGCATTAATGAAAGCAGATTTCTATATTTAAAACTTACCTTTAGTCAATTATCTGACAAATTATCTGCATATATAAAAAGCAGACAATATGTGCAGATGTTGCTCATGCATTGACAAAAGTGATTATAATTAACAAATAAATATATTTCATTATTATATGAATACATGCCTTTGAAATTATTATTTCCGAGATATTTCGACTCAGTTTGTCATAGTTTGTTATGCATTACAAAAATAGCAAATATAATGACTGTATGGTTTAATATGAAATATGGTTATCTTCAAAATTCAAATTTGATCGATGTTTATCTTTAAATTACATAAATTATTATTTTACTGGCAGATGATGTTCACTTGCTATTCCAAGCTCTTGTGTCACATTGACACCTAAATAAGTGGAATCTGATTTATTGTTACAGTCTAAAATTCGAAAAGACGTTCATTAATACCAAACAAAAAGAAGATTGTTAGTAAATTGTTTGCATAATAAGATGCAGTTTTGTATGATATTCTGTCCCATAATTATGGAAAATGATTACAATTTCTGTGTCGGAAGTGAAAAAAAAAATCAGGGTAACCATGCAATAAAAATGAGTGCAAATATGATGTGAGATGAAAACTGTCCCACAGTATTGTGAAGTAGGTTCCCAGTTTGGTGTGTGCAGAGAAGACAAAGTCTTTCCCCTGCTAGTCTCTCTGGTTTTCCACAGCAATACAATCCCCACAAAAAAAGAGTGAAAACATGAATTCACCGCAGCATAGAGGAAGTTGAAAGGGAATCGTTTCTCATAAAGGTGCTGCAATGCAAAGAAAAGCTCGGGACTGCTTTACTCTCTCTTGGTGGCATTTGAAAGTGTAAAGCTTTGAATACCAATTGCTTGAACTGGACATATGTGAATCCTTTTTAATCCTACTAATCCTGTCTCCAAGTGTTTCTTTGTCTGTGGGGGCGACCGCATAGATCTAAGTGAAAGTGTTCCTAATCCGGCCAATGTGGAAAAATGTCTCAGTGTGTGAGCGCAGGGGAGAGGAGAGGGAAGAGTCCGGAGGAGTGGGACGGGAGGGAGGGGAGAGAAGGGGATGATGTGTCCGTTACGGGGATGTAGAGCGGTGGGGGGTCCCATTTACTCACTGCTGCTCCGAGAAGGAAACCCAAACAGCAGGACCCCCTTCAAACACAGCCCAACCCGCCCAGAACCCAGACGCTGGACGGTCTCCGTGATGGGCAGCGCTGGAGTGTCCCACTCATTGTTAAGGCTCTTGATAACAGCCGCACTCGTGCTGTTCCCCGCATGGCTCCTGTGCCTAAAAACACACAAGGCCGCATTCCACGCTGCTGGTTTGCTCGGGTCGCAAAAACAATAACAACGGCAGGTATGCATCAAGGCAAATTCTACGCCGGCTCCAAAAACGATACGACTACACGCTTTTCCTGTGCATTAGATGATGACATTTCCACCCAGGTAGCATCTGCAAACAAATGAGGATAGATGCTTTTCTGGGCCATTTTTGCACTGAATTTTTAATACATATAGCAATCAATAATTGATAATCAATAAGATTTGTGCAATCAGTAAGTCTTTCAGTCTTCACTATTATTCTATTCTTTATTTATTAGAAAATCCACAACACAGTTTCTACGCTATAGTTTAGAAAATCATGACCAGAATGCAAAGCTACACTGTCAAATTACTTTGATAGAAAGGTACATGAAAGTACATTAAAATTAACCTAAAACTAGTCAATTTAGGTCAACTAATCACCAAGAAATGCTTCATTTTGGTCACTTTGTGGTGTAAAAAAGGTCACATTAGCATTAAAAGAAAAGAGGAAAGTGTTTCATCAATTTTACTCCACTGTATGAAGACTTTTGGGGTATAATATTTCACAGTTTATTTTATTGTGCTATCCTCACTTACATAAATGAACTATAGTGTTCTGCACCAACTGGTAAAAAATAGAAAAACCTGCAGTCTGAATCATTTTTGGTTTGACTGTATGAAGTCAGTTCAGCTCAAGGTCACGTAGGCTAGTTGTCCACTGCTGTAGAGAATCACACCAATCAGAAAGGGTCCAAAAATAGTTTTTTTTACACAATTTCCCCAACAACATCAGTGCAAAAAATGTCTGCAGCCATGTAAATTGAATTCAGCAGTTCAATAAGAGCTAACAGCCGAACTGACAGAAATGAGTGCTTGAGTAAGGGCTGTCCAGCCCCTACAAGGGACCAGTGCTCTAACACAATAGGTGACGTGCTAGAGGCCCGGATTACATCAGCTGCTGTCAGACACCATACAGCCTGGTTCACTTACGACAGGAATATAAACGTATCGTTTAAGACGCATAACATATGTGTGTATACAGTGTATATGTTTATTATGTACATATAAATACAAACACATACATGTATTTAAGAAAACTATGTTATGTTTAGATATTAAATATATTTTTATATAACGTATATAAAATATAAGAATATAAAAATATAAATGGATATTTAAGTAACATAACTAATGTTTAAACTGAGAAATTGTATACATCCACTAAATGAGCTAATTTTATGAAACTTTGAATCGATTCAGCTGGGAGAACATCTAGCAACTAATGAAGTCAGTTGACATCAGGTCAACTGGAGAAATCTCTGTGCGTAAGGAACAAATGCTGAAGATCTTTTTTGGATGCCCGTGGTCTTCGGGTCCTCAGATGGCACTGCATCAATGTCGTTGACATTACGATATGGGCCCAGGAATCCTTCCAGAAGCTGTCGGTAAACACAATCTGCTCTGCCATTTGCAGATGCCAACCAAGACTGAAGAACCTTTCACATATAACAAACTGACATGTGTGTACTGTTATATTCTACCTACAGTATGATATGCCATTATATAGTTCTGTTTTGTTCTGCAACTCACACAGGTTTAGAACGATCAGTTAATAACAACATAATGTTCATTTTTTAACATCATTTTTTACAACATTTTTTACATTTTTTATCTGTTTAACATATTTTTTATGAACCATTTGAAGTAGAACTATCCTTTTTTACTCATGGGGAACCAATTTAGACAAATCAAATATAGGTTTAAAAAAGAAAATTTTCAGATGAATATACTTGTTTTAAATTTTTACAGAACTGGAAAAAAGTTTTGTTCTTTTTTTGTGGCGATGCCATAGGGTTGCTGAACGAAAGATATCAATGAATCTTTGAATCCCTTGATTCTATATTCTGTTATCTTACAAGTAAACAAACCTTGAAATTTGAGAAATCTAATTATCATTGCGATCAAACGATAAAAGCTCACTAATTAAAGAGCTTGTAAGAAGCAGCACAATGAATGTGAGGTTTCTAATTAATATTTTCAGGGTTATTTTCCTCAAAGAGGACATTTGCATTCATTAGGCAAAATTAGAGGAATTAACATTTCAGTGCAAAAACATACCTTTATGTTCCTCTTTAAATTGAGAAGTGTGAATAACTACTTTTGCTACACGTAGTTTACTTTTTAAAGCTGTGATTCGGTGTGTCAGAAACATCTTTGAAAGATTAGACACACTGGTAAAGGATCCAATAAATACCAAATCAATAACTCTTTACAACATGGTCTAAAACACTATGTTTATTCAACTAATGTCTCATCAGTCGCTGTAGAGCATGTACAATAAGATAATCCAGCATTACGTAAAGAGGTGTAATGTTTGGATTTAGTTTAAATATGTAGAGACAACTATGCAAAATACATTTGTATGTGTATTTGTCTGAACCAGACAATTTATAATTTAAATTATATGAATATGAGTATATACATGTAAATGCATGTAACTGTACTGTACTATATGTTTGTGTCTTTTTGTATAAACAACAAATATATACAGTACACACACACACACCCTTACTTGCAAAACGGTGGCAACAAAGATGGAAACATAACTTGTGCATTGAAACATTATAATATAAAACATAATAAATAAAAGATTAAACATTTAAACATTAAGAAAACAAACATAAGCATGCAGAATTTTAGTTTTTTTTTTATTTTCACAAACTTGCAAATATAAATAAATACATATTGCTAAAATGTTAAATAGTAAATACATATTATAGACGTATGCAATATATACATTTTGCTATGGGAAGTTCTGCATATGTTATAAACTTACGTCTTTATAAATTAAGATAATGCATGTATGTAGTAATAATAATATCACCTTATACAGTATAGTCAACACACATGGCAATATTATTCTCACTACAAAACAATATAAGCCCAGAAATAAATGAAAAATCTTTCCACATCCGAGAAGGTGGAGCCCCAGAGCATCCCTAACTATTACATAACAGTGTTTAACAGCCAGCTCAAAGATTTCCAGGAGAGTAATTTCGAAACCCTGGAACAATTTTGTTTAAAACTATGATACGTTCCTCGATTTCACTTGAATATATATCTGGGCCTTACCAGCGCAACACATCAAGTGGCTAAAATGTGCCATATGGCCAACAAGTCCATCGCTTCAGAATACGCCGAGCTCTAGAGCAGACACAGAGCCATCGCAGCCCTCTCACTTTAACTGTCCCTTTCAGCGCCGACAATTGTTTGTCTCTTTTCAAGCTCAGTTTCAGCCTGGTAGCCTCCATTCTGCTTTGTGTGTCACTCTGTGTCTGGTTCGCCCCCTTCTAATGGGTGCACATGACCAGAAAATGAAGGCCTGCGTGAGGGTTTCGTCAAGACGGGTAACTGCGAGAAGAGATTAATATGTAAGCTTTGCGGCTAAGCTGGATACAGGGAAGGGTGCTTTGTGCCCAGGGAGGGTAACATGTAAGGAGAGAGGGGCTGGCCTTTTCATTCACCAAAATGTGTCCCGAGGAGCACCCGCTCACCATTGTGAGAGTCGACATGAGGGCGGTTGTTTCATTAATTACACATTAGCCATTGGGCCGCAAGGTGGGAGGTACGGCGGAGAAAATACAGATGTGCTGGCGGCCAGATCGAGGCAGGGCAGAAAACGAGAAAACACATTGATATCATCCAAAGGATTTTCATCTAAAATGAGGCCATGCGGGTTTAGGAAAAGGAGGCTCGTCTAGGCTGTCCCGGGCCACCTTATCCCAGTAAACTGATGGTGGTCTCGTATTGTCTCTCCTCTAAGTCTGTGCTAAGCACTATTGTGGTTATCCATTGTCACAGGCACTTCAGAAGAGATATCACACCAGCTTGATGAGGCGTCGCTGCTCCTTCTGCCCACCAGCACCAGGCTCTCACACACTACACAATAAAGCTGAAAAGAGCCCAGGCTTGTACCCTGAGAGGGTGCATCAGGCTTCGACTCATTGTTCTCATTCTCCTCCGGCTCGCCAACGCCGCAAACCTCTGCTGCTTTATGACCTATCCTGGATTACAGTCATTCAGCTGGGACGGCCCTCTCCAGCCCCCTGGTAACCCAGTAAAACCAGTGGGAGGGTCACAACTTTATGAGGGCTTGCCTAAATGCGCCCCTGGATTGTTTCCCATTAGAGCGACCCTCCCACCCATCAACAATGCCCAACAAGATCCCGGAGCCAAAACGCGACTGTGGCGGCTTCCTAAACCTTGGAGAGTCCTGGCTGCTGCTTATTCCAATAAGGCAAAATAGGGCCTTGTCCCAAATGGAGAAACTGAAGATCTACACTCTCAGAGACAAATAAATGGATACAAAAATGTGTACTTTTAGGAGTACAAGCAGTTATCACTGAGGCAGCAGCCACAAAGAGACGTCAGGGGTGTCCCTGCACTAAAAGACTCGTACAGGACTAATAGGCTTCATTTAGATTTAGGTACAAAGATACAAAATGGACCACAAAACCAGTCATAAGGATCAATCTAAAAGCTGAATAAGGTTTCCATCGATGTTTGGTTTGTTAAGATGGCAAAGTTTGGCCGAGATACAACTATTTGAAAATCTGGAATCTCAGGGTGCAAAAAAATTAAACATAGAGAAAATCATCTTTAAAGTTGTCCAAATGAAATTCTTAATAATGCATATTGCTAACACAAGAATGAAGTGTTGATATATTTAGAGAAGGGAATCATTTTGACACACAGTGTTTGGTTGGCAACTGCTACCTATTAACCTATGCAACTTACCTATGTGACATTTGTGGTCCATCATTTCTATGGGCTTTTTTATGCTTTTATCAGACAGGAAAGCATTGGTTAGATACTAGAGAGAGATGGGAATGGGATCGGACCACAAAGCACTAACCATGAGGCTATTGATGCTGAAAAAAGTCTCTTTGAGGGTGCTGCCCAACTGACAAGATACTGAACCAGTACAATTTTTTCATATTTGTGATTACTCCATTATTATGATGTGAAAAGCATGCCACAATTGCAGTACATTGTACCTTTGGCAATTATGTTTTCATCTTCAACATTCATAACCTAAAGAAAATGCATTCAGTTGAGGAAACTAGTGTGATGCTAACATCAGCACAGCATACAAAAATCACTGTTATCACTATTATACAAATATATTTCCTTTTAAAGAAGTTGGGGGTAAGTAAGTTATCATGTTTGTCACAATCCAAGGTGGCTGTTATTAATGCAGGTCATTTTGGAAATTTACACTACAGTTTGGCTGTGATTTTACTTCAGAACTCTTTTCAAGTCTCCAAAAGAGACAGATTAGAAATGCTGATGTTTGTGGCCAGTCTGATTTTATAGTGATGTAAACCTTTTCAGACTGTGGTGCCGCCTCCCTGTTGAAGCTGTAGACCTTAAGGTCAGCCTTGAGTAAACTCTGAGCGTTGGTGGCCGAGCTTCACCTTTTACCCTCTCATGTCTTTCCCCATGAAAAGCCTTTTTTATTACACTCATGCATGAGACATTCATAGTCCAATGGGACTCTTTGATGTAAGCAGTCATCAGACAGAAGTTTTTCTTTTTATTGCCACTGAATGGATTTCAGAAATGCTTCTGATTGTATTGTGTTTTGTGTGGAGCTGGGCGATATATCAAATATTCATGATATATTTGTGACGAAAAATCTAATAAAACAAAGCTAAATTTTGTGATGACTTTAATGTGCCTCTTAGCATACATGTGATTAGATCTCTCTCTTTCATGATGCGTGATGCCTTAAGAGAGTGACAGTGTTTTTTTGTTTGATTCATTTCTGTTCATCTTTTTAACATTATATTAAATTATGCCATAGTTAAATGATTGAATTGTGGATCCTCTTTCAAAAGTGCTCCACATTTATATAAAAAAATTTTTTTACAATGCTAAATAGAGATTATAACTGATGTTTATGTTGTGATGAAGTTCATTATTTTCTGTAACGTACTGATAAACATTAGACTTTCATATATTGTAGATTCATTACACACAACTGAAGTAGTTCAAGCCTTTTATTGTTTTAATATTGATGATTTTGGCATACAG
>JAUMHQ010000070.1:2399996-2418962 GCA_032361165.1 Enteromius paludinosus
TATATTTAGAATGTTAATTTCACAATATTATTGTTTCACTGTATTTGTGAGACATTTTTTTTAAATAAAAAATTCTTTACTGCAAAATTTTGGAAACAAAAATTTTCTAAAATGTTAAAACAGCTAAAACAGAGGCGGTTGCCAGTGTCAAGTTATTTAGACTAATCTGTTAAAAACAGAAAGGCGTTTATATTTATTTTTTCTTCGGTTCAAATTTAAAATAAATATTGCATTAACATCAAATATTTAGGTTAAAAATAAATGACAATAAGTACTGTAATTCAAATTGTAATTCTATTTTACAATATTATCTTCTGATTTACTGTATATTGAATTGAAAATAAATGCAGCATTGATGAGCATAAGAGACTTCTTTTTAAAAAACTTAATTATTTCAAACTTTGAGTGAAACTGTGA
Source organism: Enteromius paludinosus (assembly GCA_032361165.1). Classification (NCBI taxonomy): domain Eukaryota; kingdom Metazoa; phylum Chordata; class Actinopteri; order Cypriniformes; family Cyprinidae; genus Enteromius; species Enteromius paludinosus. Next base: position 2,400,414 of record JAUMHQ010000070.1, read on the forward strand.
TCAACAATGTTTCTTGTCTGTTTTGTTCATTTTTGATTTACCTCCTGAAAACAAAATTTTAAATTTTCTCTTAATTAAAAATGTAATTCTCTATATTTCTCATGTAATGCAGTGTGGCTTTGGCTTGTTAAACCCAATTGTGTTTTGAGCCGATTCATTTCAGTGAACTGGTCAAAGATTCCAAACGTAAAATGACTCATCCAGTAAACAATAAAAAAGAAAGCAATGGAAAGTAAGTCACTGGTCAACCCTACACATCACGACAGGTAATTTCTCACTGGTGCTCTTTCATTAAGATCACACACACCTCTCTGAACGCAGCACTACTGGAGACACGGGTGGAGAATCTGTCGCACACAACCCGCCGTCATTTTTAAGACCCCATCCATCCACTCTTTACAGTGGCCTGAACATCCTCAGTCCCACTTCACACCCATCGTGGGCTGTAAGAAAGCCTCAGCCCCAAACAGATGGCCTGCGGTCTCTGAGGACATGAGGCTACATGGACAGCTCTGGCTCTTCTGGAGGGAGGGCTGATGCAGAGGCATATGGCTGCAGTCCCGTCCCCTGCTGACTGCTTGTCAGCTCGGCACACACACAAACACACACACACACACCGCTGCTGTAGTGGCTGGCAGATTGCAGCACAGGACCCCCCCAAACCTCCCCATCTGCACCTAAAGACCCTCATGCCCCGACAATGAGGTGGCCATGTCCCTGCCTGCACACAAGCAGAGGGGGCCACCAGAACAGAGGAGGGGGAAACACATTAACAAGCTATAATCTCAAACGCCTTATCCATAATGCATTGTCTGGGCCAATTTACATGGTGTGGAAACCTTCGGGGAGAAAGGGCCATCCATCACATTACTTTATTAGCTTTCCAGTCTGTCTCGCACAGTCCAGCCTTTCACTTTTCTGTTTTTTCAGGTCCTGTTTTGTCATGCTTGTTGTACCGAGCACAACTGGCCCCATAAAGAACTCTAAACAGCTTAATTGTGAGGTTGTAAAAAGATAAATAAATTGCATGTACGGGACAGAGCGAGTACGGCACAAAATATATGCGAGCGTAAATGCTTCTACTGTAGCTGTGCAAGCTCGATTTGCTGTGCATTTCAAAATTTGTCAAAAAGCAAGTACAGTAAGTTTTATTTTTCTACTCACACTTTCAATTCTCAACTCTTTTTTTCCTCCACTAACTCCTAATTACTGCTTATTGATAGTTAAGGTACACTGTGAAAAATTGTTGGGTTTCACTTTATTTTGATGGTCCCTTTAACGTATTCTGTTGATTATAAGTAACATTGCACCTACATATCTACTAACTCTCAATAGAGTGCTAGCAGAGTATTAGTACTGGTAGGGTTAGAATACGTTGATATGTGCTTGCAAAGTTACTTCTAGTCAGTAGAGCGTCTTTTGGGAGACCATCACAATAAAGAGTTAGCAGATATTAATTAGAGAGTGTAATAATGTTCTAATGAGAGTTAGTTGACATGTAGGTGCAAAGCTACTTACTGTCAACAGATTGTCCAAAGGGACTATCAAAATAAAGTATTACCAATAATTGTGATTTTTAACTGTTGAAATACCATGGTAAATACCAGTTAAATGGTTAATGATAAATTCAGAAAAACAGTAAACTGGCATTCTCAGTATTCCCTGCATTGCATTTCAAATTGAGTTTTTTAAATTATTATTATTATTAAATTAATGTATATTGCATATTTTAGTTTAATGAGTCTCATCATGATGGTGTTCAAAGTATGTGCTTTACAAGAACTAAAAAATGCTAGTATTATGCATGCTAATAAGCAACAAGTTATTAGTGAGAACTGGTCCCTATACTAAAATGTTACAGTTTTTCTAAAGAAGATCAAATTGCTATTTTGTATTTAGTTATTTTTACTATGTTTTTAAATGAAGATTTGCAATATGGTAAATTCAATAATGTTTTGATTGTGAATGTGCACATCACATTAAGAACATCTTTCTATTCATTTCTGTCTATATCCAAACAAAGGTACTACAAGAATTTGAGAAAGTTCGGTCTTTTTTCCAGGCTCTGTTTGTCTTTTGTTTTTGTTTTTTTTAAGGTTTTGTTAAAAGTAAACAAATTGGCACAGAAAAAGAGGAGGTGTACAGTCAAATGAATGCTGAGGTTTGAGCCAAATCTTCCTCAACAAGTGCAGTCCAAATGAATTCCCCCATGAATCAATCAAATCAGCACCAATTATGAGTTGGGGTGTCTGGTGGGGTCAGTGGAAGGCTTGTTACCGTGAACCTGCGATCATGCTTCGACTACTAAACAGCACTGTTGTGAGGGTCTGTGACAGACGAGAGCCTCTAATTACCTTCAAGTTCTGTCGGTTCAGTTATTCTCAAAGCATACGCCACATTCGCGACACAAATACTACACATCAGGATTATTCGAACAATCACATGTTAGTAACAACAGAGATAGGAAAAGGCTTGTTATTTAAATGTGTGTGTGTGTGTTATTTAGTGCTCCACTGAATTAATAATACAGAGTGGATCCTGCAGTATCCTTTGTATTATATTAGAATAACAGATCTGATTCAAATACAAGTACGAAATGTAGGCTAATTGTAAATGCAAAAGTTATTGATATTTATTCATTTAGATTTGTATTTTTTTTTTTTAAGATTCAGTTGTATTTCAAATAGTATAATAATTATATTCTAAAGTATCATTATTGCAGAAGTTTATTATTATATTTAGTAAAAAAATTTTATTTTGATGCTAAAAACCTGGTTTTAAATGGTTTATGGTAAATTCCTGTATAGTTTACAGGAAAAAAACGTAAACTGACATTCCCAGAATTCCCTGCATTGCATTTATTTCTTTGAAATAACTTTTTTTCTTCTTGGTTTTTTCTTCTCAGTTATGTTTATTAGGGTTGTATGTTACATGTAATGCTGCATATTTCAGTTTAATGAGTCTCATCATGATGGTGTTTAGTTAATGTCACTCAGCTCCTTCTATATATGTTCATGTTTAAAAGCTGCTTGTGATGGGCTTTGGTTTATCGTGTGTTTCAAAGCTACAAAACAGATTTCAGTGCTTTAATAGGATGGTGTGTTAACATTATATCAGTTAATGAAATAACCATATTTAACTGTAAATTTAACTTAAACTGTAAACCTAAAATATTGTTACCAGATTTTTTTTTTTACGGTCTAAAAGGTGATACACAACATAGTCTCCCAGATTAAAATCACACTGTGCCATCATTTACTCCCTTTTCTGTTGTTGCTTCTTTTGGAGCAAAGACAAGATTGGACAGAGCCTTAGAGACCTTTGTCACAATTCAGTTTCATTTCAACTGTTTGTTTGTTTTTCTGCAATGAAAGCTAATGTGTGAGGTGTGTTTAACATTTTGACGTAAGTCTTTCCCAATGTAAATATTCCAAATACATTGTTGTATTTACCTGATTTTTATTTATACTTTTTAAAACGGAACATTCCTTCTATAAACAAAAAGACCAGAAAATAATAATCTTCATGAAATTTTAGTTTCAGTATCTTCTAAATTGTACAAATTGTTATTTTCAATATATGATCCACATGAAGATGATATTATAAAAATTGCATTGCAAGTGTCCTTTTATTGCATTTACTTGTAAGACCATAAATCAACAAATTATATTTCAGTGACAACGTTTCATGCACAGTGTAATAAAACTGGAGTTAAGTTTTCCCCTTGCTGTATAAACTTTCCTGACAACAGTTAAAATATGTCTGCATCTTTCACTGTTGATCGGACCATTATGTTTGTCATCAGACCATTTTCCCTCTATTTTTTCCTTGAATTATATTTCTCGACCTCGAAGGACTTCCGCTTATGACAACAGTTTCTTTGAGGAAGTACCACCATTATATTCAGTATGAGACAATCATAGCAGTCATCACGATTCCTCACAGTGACGGCGCATGAAAAACAAAGCTGACGTCTGGAGCCGGAGACAGCAGCCCGCCATGGGCCTAAACCCACAAAAGTGCCAGTTTGTTTAATCGCCAACAACTCACTAACTCATCACCGCCCACAACCCAGACTTTACCCACAATCCATCTCAGCAGTGAGGACAGCACACATCGTGCCGGCAGCCACTGAGGAAGAGCTTTATAATTGTGATCATATATGTAGAGATGCTGCATTTGTGCCATACTGTACGATTAGTAAGACAAATAAGTAATAATTTGCTAATGACAACATTATGTTGAGTCAGTTTAGGGGCAATTAAAGTGAGTGATATTTACATATGCCTAATGAATCACCGTGCCGTGGCAGCTTCAGGAAGCCTCATGAATATTCATCCATGCATGCGCCAGCCCTGCTGCAGTTTATAAACTGAATTATGGTTGATTTGCCCTTTTAAAAAATGAACATGGGCGCATCTCCCACAAGGAGCGAATGAACAATAAAGGCTGATTATAAAAATGTTTTAGTGGTGAACCGCCGGTGAGGAGACCAAAGGCTGATTTTTATAGACTTCCCAGGCAGAAAAAAAACAGAAGAATAAATAAAAGCCATGCGTCGGAAGCACTGGAGCAATCTGTGGTTCCCCACCCCCATTCAACTGGTTGGCACCCATTAGTGAGGTCAACTATATCAGCGAGGGTTCCCCAGCAATCAGCTCAAAACACAGCCTTAATTTGCAATTTTGCATCGAACGCCTGGTCTTTCAGCAGGAGCCGTGTTGTTTGATATCCATACGCCACGTGTTTTTGAGATGCAAAACAAGACGTGTTCGCTGGTCTGATTTCTCTCCGTAAGTTTGCATTCGCTAATTGGTCGCTATTAATCGCAAGATGTGCGTTTGGAGTTGGGAAATGCAATTCCCTGGGTAGATTATTAATTGTAAATGCCAACATCTGCCATCGTGAGAGTGATTTGATTCTGCCCACTCTGAACTTTTGACCCTCCTCTGTAATAGCAAGTTACTGAGTACTTTATGCTCTGCTGATCAATAAAGCATTTACAATAAACGAAACGTTAAATGACATTTTATCGTTTTGTGATCAAATGTGTAACATCAGTCTAAAATCCATTCAAACACAAAATTCTGTGGCGTCTACAAGAGGAGCATATTAAATATTTAAAAAGCGTTGGTCGTTACCTCTCATGGACAGTCCATTGGGATATTCTGAAGGATCTGGGGATCTTTTCTAACTGTTTAGAAGCTGTTAAACATCTAAAGGTGATGGAAACCTGGAGATAAATGGACAATTGAAATAGTGGTTTTCATAGAAAAACAATCTTTAATTAAAATTTGAAAATGCAATGCATAAGCAAATGTAACCAGAGTGTTATTTTTCATACCTGTTACACAAACATGTAAAATATTCCATTAGAGAGAAATTGCTTGCTCTTATAAATGATTTTAAATACTTTTTTGAAGGATTGCATGTCATAGAAAGATGTGGCTTAAGTATAAACACACTAGTGAACATAAACACACACACAAATCACTCCAGGGGGCTGTACCATGATGGTAGCTGATCACAACGTAGAGCAAGTGTGATTCAGGCCTCCGTTTCTCAAAAGCATCGTACAACTTAAGTACACCCATTGAAACCACGATCAACTTAGGTTTTAACAATGCGTTTGGCAAACGCAGCCCAGGTTGTTATGATCAGATCAGATGACCTCACATCTGACAGACCAGCATCTGCTTCGAGTTTCCAGTTGAGAGCGGAAGGAGGAGAGAGCCAGCCCATCAGCTTCAGTAGAGCACCACTGACACCTGGTGGCTCAAAGCTCTGAGCTCGACCAGTAGCTGAAGGTGCATAAAGGTATTTTCCACACCATATAAAACCAGCTTTAAAGAAGGTTGAAGCGAAGTGAAGCATTAGAAAGAAAATTCTCGCTGTATTCGGAAACCATTGGATACACGTTGTAAAAATGCATTGAAAAAATGAGTTCACTTTGGATTTTCATGCTTACGGGGCTTGGCATTTTAAAATAAACTTCTAAATGTCTGTTCATTTAATTGACTGTAGTCCTTATAACATATTTCAATATTTAGCAATTGTGGTGCTTCTAATTAAGTGATAAAAAGCAGTTACAAATGTTGTTCAAAATAGACTGAACAGATGCTACTAATCTTAGCAGCAAAACAATGTGCAACACTTTATGTTTTACTATCAAACGAAGTAGTAGCCTATTATAACATTTCACTTACTGGAAAGATTATCGCAAAATCTTTTGAGACCTTTACAAAAAGTCTCAGGGTTTTATTTGCACAACATGATGGCAAAACTGCCTGTGTGGGTAACTGGAGTTTAACTGTTAACTGTTTTTAACCTGTGACCAAATTCTGTTGCATTGCATGATCTCGTTGGACCCCAACGCTTTTATACAGCCTTTAATAACTAAAATGGCTATAATTTTGGTGCCTGAATAGAAATGTTGCTAAATTTCTTTATACATAATATACACTCTCGCTTTTCTTTTGGCTGTTCTTGTTTTGAGTCACCACAGTGAATTTTACACTGGATGGTCCTTCCTGAAGCAACTCTAGATCTTACGTCACCATCTCTGTTTATTTATACTATTATGAGTAGCTAGAAATGTGTGATATCACGTTTTGATAACATTTGAAAAACTTTAGCTACATTTTTGCATAACAATGAAACAGGCTACATGCAATTCACTGCAGTTTCCAAGTGAAATGAACACTAGAGGCAGTGGAGCACCACCAACATTTAATCCTTTACACATAAACAACTGAAGACCAGTTCTTTATGGGAAGCTTTTCTTATCTATCAGATTTGCTTAGGAGCTCACCAGGTGCAGAAATGTACTTGTGATGTGGAATGCTCAGTAATGAGTCAAAGACGTGTAGAGACAAGCTAAAACGACATGTTTGCTGCAGCAAATGCGTTATTATCTCACGTCTGCTTATACTTTTGCTTTTGCTTTTTTAGATATGAGCCTGGGTTGTTTTTGAAGAAGTATAACAAATGACAAGCTCTAAGGTCTACCTCTCCGGATCAGATTCTACAGGACGGCAGAGTCTTGAACAACAGCATTACTCAATTCTTTGCCTTCTTTATTTATATAAACACAATTTTACAAATTTAATTTATTGTGCATACAAAACATCTTAAGAGGATTAAATCCTCAGTAAAACAGCAGCACATGTGCAAAGCCCGCATTACAAACCCCAGAGAACTTGTTTTTGTTTAGGTATTTACAATGTATGCAGTAAGTATTACTCTGTAGTATATCAGTTATTAAAGTGCCCTGATTATGGGTTATGAAATGTTCATATTTTGGTTTTGGGAGTCCCGAACAACAGGTTGACCTGCAAGCAAGGTCAATAACACTTTAACAATACCATTTTTACCTTATTTGTTTAATGACTCATGAAGGATCTGTTCAACAATGAACCTTTCCAAACCCCTTCAATGATGGATTGCATTTAAAACACTGTTTGTGAGCTCCAAAAGCAACACCTAGTGGTGAGGAATGAATTAGCATTTTCCAAAAGTGGGCTACCAATATGCTAATATTTCACTTTGACATCAACATGAAACCTCTTGGGACAGTAACTTTCTGTATGGTGCACATTCAGATTTAAAATGTAGCAGGATGTTCTCATTCACTTAGTGTTACACTCATGAAAGCGTATTTTCAAAAATCCATAATAGGGGCACTTTAATTATGCACAACAGCTATTTGTGTTTTAATGTATACAGTGAATCTTTTAAATTTCCTGGGAAATGAAATGCCTCTCAGTACACGAAAGTGACAAATATCCTGGACATTTCTGACAGCCCGTTGCGTGACATAAAAATGTTGGGGAAGGCCATCATTCCGCTGCGGTCCACTTTGGTTTGGACGGTGTAGGACTTCAGCTCTGTTTTCCCGGTCAGCACAGAGGTATGAATAACAGCGATCCTGGCCTCTTCGTGGTAAGGCGCGTCCCTGTCCTTGCCTATGATAATGTCATAAGTTGGTTGTTCAGGCTTCCAGAACGGATATCTGACCGTTATAGTCTCCAAGCGCTGCACTGTGAAGTACTCAAACGGGACAGGCTGCTCGGCGCCGGGCTTGCACTGGATCAGAGACAGGTGACGCACCTCAGAGTTGTTCAGCAGGAGGGCCACATTAAGAGGCGAGCCGTAACACACCACCAGATGCTTTTTTTGAACCAGGCTGGGACTCTCAGCCTTGCAGTTGCTAAACTCGCTGGAGTTCATCTTCTCGCAGCGGGGCTGATCCTGGGCACACGAGCACATGTAGATGCTGCGCTCGGTCACATAGGCCACCTTACAGTCGGAGCACAGGAAGGAAGGCGCAGCGAGCCAGAGTATGCCGCAAAGCACTGCAAAACTCATCGGACTGCACAGGATCATCTGGGTTCCTTTGAAACCTGAATGTGAAAGAAAGAAGAATATGTAATTGCTCAGCTTCAACAGTGACTCCATTCCAAAACCTGTCCAGCAGCATCGTAAGGGATGATTTGCATTGCTCTTCTTACAGCCCTCACTGTACAGCTCGACACACAGATCTGACTCAATATTTAAGGTCTTTGAAAAGGCTGAAGTAACTGGGTAGTACTGAATAGTTAGTATATAGCCATATAGTATATGGAAATGTGGAAATGGGAAATGGGACTATCGGCCCTGCTGAAAAAAAAACCCCAATAGAATCCATCAACAAAATTCTAATGGTTTTCACTCTAAATACCAATGTAGACATTACAAACCATCAGCTGTTAAAAGCATAATTCACCCAAAAAAAATAATTCTGTCATCATTTACTTACCCTCAAGTAGTTCCAAACCTGCATGAAAAAGAAATTCCTACAGGTTTGGAACCACTTGAGGGTATGTAAATGATGACAGAATTATCTTTTTTGTGTTCCCTAGGCTATTTGTGTTATCTTGGCTGTTACGATAATGTGATGCTGCATCCCGGCGCTATGACACCAAAACAATAAAACACATTACAAACATTTGTTGATCGAGTGGAGACATAATTACTGATTATCATGACTTAGTTCTGTCATTTATGCATCTTAAACATAACACCATGTCTGTATTTGTGATCAGAGAAACAACAAACAACAATCAATTCCCTTCACTGCTTAAATCTCACATTTGAATAGTAAGTAGCAGTTTCTTTTGATTAGAAAACTTAACTTCCCCACTGTCCCCCTGAAGCGAGGTGTTCCCCAGGGATCTGTTCTTGGCCCACTATTATTTACACTTTACATAATCCCACCTGTCAGTAAATCCTCATTCTTCCATTTACGTCGTACTGCCCAACTGCGTCCCTTCATCAGGACCAAAGATGCTGAAACTCTCATCCATGCTTTCGTCTCATCACTTATTGATTTCTGTAATGCTCTTAATATTGGTCTACCGGCCAGCTCCATCTCCAGATTACAATATATTCTAAACTCTGCAGCTAGAATACTCACTCATACCAAATGTTTTGCTCATATTACCCCAATCTTAGGCTCTCAGTTGCCTACCGTATTAAATGTAAAATTCTCCTCCTTGTTTTTAAATCCTTCAATGGCTTAGCTCCCTCTTATCTTTGCAATTTGCTTGTCCCCTACATCCCGACTTGCTCACTACGTTCCTCTGATTTTGGCCTTCTCGCTGTCCCTCGGTATCGCCTCTCTTCAATGGGGGCAGATCATTTAGTGTTACTACACCTAAACTTTGAAATTCTCTGCCATGCCCACTCCGTTCTGTTAATAATATCTCAGAATTTAAAACTTACTACTTAAAACTCACCTCTTTTCTGAATGTTACACCTCTTAGCCGATAAACTGATCAATCTCCTTGTCCTCTGCATGTTTGTCTCCTAGGTCTTGTTTAGTATTTCCAGTTTTTTATATTTGACTTCTTGTATGTTTGTTGACCTAAGGTTTCTCTACTTAATTACTGTTTACCTTCAATGTCTGTTTGGATTATCTCTTCTTTGTTACATTCATTGTAAAGTCTCCTTGAGCTCTGGAAAGGAGCTATATATATAAAAACTATTATTATTAATATTATTAACTCTCTTAAAGGTTGTGAGTCATCAGCAGCAGACTGTTCTTCCTCTCTTTCTAGTCTCTGTGCACAGTCAGCATAGACTGCTCTGTCAGCTTCAGGAATCAGTCCTCCGTAAATGTGCTGAACACACTCCAATATTTGTGTTACACTGTTCTGGAACAGTTAACACAACTTAACACTGATTTCTAGTCGTGTTCTCTTTTGGAAGTAGTTTGACTTTCACAACGACACACAGCGTCTCCAGAACATGGCGCCTGCAGCAACACTACAGCCAGAATAATAGCTCCACCTGCTTTCTTTGAGTAAATATTTGGGTGGTGTTTGAAAATAAACAAGTGATGGAGAAAAGTGGGGGCGTGTTTAAACGAGTCATTTTAGAGGGGTGTACAAGTCATAACTTTTATAAAGGATATCTGTGTAGTTTTGAATCTTTACTGTTTGTAACTTCAGGGATCTTATCTTATTAACACTCCAAAGAGAAATAGGACTCGAAATCGCATCATATGACATTAACAATTGTTTCCTGAAATTTGTTTTTGGGACATGTTCCATTAGGATTTAGTTTTGCAATTCATTTCAATAAAGGATACTTTGTCTTCAAGAAGGGTTAGTCTTAATATGCCTGGCAGAAGGATTCTTAGAAACCAGTGTTATTGTTCTATCTTTTGGCCTTTAAATCCTGTCTGTGTAGACAGTTGGCCAGCTTTCAGAACAGAGCCAGTCTCTGTGTAAGTGAAAGAGCAGTGACCCACCAGTATGTTTGAGTGATGTGTAAACAGGAGCTCCACTGTGATGGTTAGTCAGCCAATGTGAGATGCAGAGAGCACAATAAACCAGGCTTAGGCCACTGACAGTCTGTGGTGCGGCCCACTCCGAGCACTGCCATGGTTTTAAGGGACCGTTTGAGCTGTCGTCTCAGCTGTCTGAAAGAACAACATTGTCCAAAGAAACATTGTGAACATAGTCTTTCAGGTCACATCTGACAACATAAAAGAGGGCCACAACGAAAAGTCTATTTGTTAGTCTATTCTAACAAAATCATTTTGCAACATAAGCAACCACTGTTTTTTTTTTACGAGAGTAAAACGACTCGGACGACACTGCACTTTTTTAGCATTACACAGATAGCTGCATCATCTGCATATTTGAACCATTCAAGTATTTGCACTTATCTACATCATCAGCAATAAAGCCTTACCTTTTTATCCGCTTTCTTGGCCAACTTCAAACCCGAAGGTTTGGATTTTATGAGCCAGACACTCACAAAAATTCCTAAGCAGCAGTTCAGCCGCAGTACCGTTGCTTGAATTGGCAGTCTACTTCCTCCAGAGTCTTAAAGTATGCTTGGGTTTCTTATTATGCAACAAAACTGGCCGGAGGTGACGTGCCGTTAGCAACCACAGTCTCTCCTGCCTGGTCCAGAACGCATGCAGCTGTCCTCCATTTTCTGTCCTGAATAACACCAGGGTGTGTCCATACTTCATCAGCGTGTCAGAGCTCGCGCAAGATTTACTTTCCTTCTCACCTCTCGCACAGAGCAAACACTGCTTTAAGAGCTCTTGTAAACATGAACCGTGACCTGTTCCCTCTCAACTAACACTGCTTTTGATCACTGAATCCTCTTCTTAGGTTTAAATAAAAGGTCTACGCTATAGACCAATCAATAGAGATTAATCTTCATAAAGAATTCCTGGCAGCTTTGCCTGTGATGATTCAGTTTCCTCTAACTAGTCTGAGAAAAAGGCTGCCTGAGCTGTCAAAAAGATAACACCCCGGGCAAAGATTGTTATGTTTTATTAAAGTGGTTAGATTGCCTTTAGATAAACGCTGTCTACAAATGGCTCCATTTACAGTAAATCACATCTAAGCAGAAAAAAAAAGAAAAGAAAAGGAAGGTAAAGAAAGGTAAAAATGCATGCAGTACCTCTTTGTCGACAGTCAAACACATGTCCATCTCTCGTTCTGAGCGTCTGAGGACTTAAAAGCTCATTCATGGGCTCTGGGGCTGGGCTTCCCGGATTCAGACGTTGCCAAAGCCACAAGACCGTGTCCTCAGCATCTTGCTATGCGTGACCAGCTAAGCCAAGAAGGAAAATATTAACTACATCTGGGAAACAACGTGAGACAGTCAATAAAAAAATATGATGTAAGCACAGGTGAAGCTTATAAAAGCCTGTGTTTGAAGCAGGGCAGAGTGAGGTTTACTGGAAGTTCTGGACATATTTATCAATATTTAAAAAGATATAATTATTGCGGGGTTTTTTTTTTACAGTATGTTTTTATTATTTATCATCCTTGTAAATTTAACTGCAAAAGAAATACATTACAAGTAATGTATGATGTGGAAACCTTTTATGTATTGTAAAATATTTGAACCAAGGTTCAAATAATGAATTATAAATTAGAAAAAAATATGACTGTATAATTACAGATTTAGAGAGAGTATGAAGATTAAGGAATGACACATGTGGAACGTGTAACAAAGAAAATTTTAATTCTTAAAACTATTACAGAGGCTAAATAATATTTATTTATAGGTATGTAGATTTAAACTAAAATCTTGATTATCATAAAGTTTCAAGTTTCATTTTGACAGAGCTGCTCCTAAACAAGCTATACTCGTCTGTGAATCATCAAATGAATCACAAATTCCGCCTCTTGTCTTCAGCAGAAGAAACATCAAAGACACTGGCAGGTTTGTAATTAAAAATAAAAGGAGTTACGTGTTTTTGCCATTATTGTTCAGGAACAATCATTAAATGTTGATGTGTGTGCTGTCATTAGGGTAGATTGTCAAAGTGGAACAATGTACTGAGCAGAAATCAAATCATTTAATAAACTGTTGTATACATTTACAAAAACATTTTAAAATGTATCTGATTTTGATTTGTACAGTTTTTTTTTTTTGTAAAGAATGAAAGCTTTATTTTCCTCTCGCCACATTTAAAATTTTAGGTTGAGTAAAAATTACAATACGTTTTTCGTTTTGGGGTGAACTAGAGCCCATCTAAAAAGCATTTCACCTACTCAATAGATGTGGTTGAACAGTCTGACATCCTGCATTGAAAAACAGCATAAGAACTGTTCAAGTGCAAAATTCTGTGGTTGTGGATGCATGTTTTCTGAAATTGGAGAGGAAATCAACCCTTCACTTCAAAGGGAGCTGTAAGGGTGAAGTAACACACCGCTCTGTTCGTCACGGAGCATTTTCTCATTGCTGCTTAAAGTTTTTGTCTGTTTTCCAAACCGATCCTTTGGCTTCTCCTGCAATATTTAAGCTATATATTAGAATTATTTCATGAGTTATACAGCTGTTTCAAAATAACTAAATAAAAAATACTAAAGCATTATAAACAAACCTTATGTAAAATGTAGATGTTGCCATCATGTCAGACCATCAGTGTCCTGTAAGAATTACTGACATATAACATCACTATTGTACCCCTGAACAAACCACTCAAACCACATCTTGTTTGCATAGCACCATACCTGACAATGAGGATATTAACTGAGAATTACTTATTCATTTAATTAATCAAGATAACAAGAGCTAGTTGCACTATAGTTTAATATCTTAAATTAGGATATTTTGTGAATATATAAAATGAACTGAAAACATTTTATTTGTAAATCTACACAAAATATTTTAATATTTGTCACCATAAAACCACACTGGCATTAAGAAATATTAAGAAATAAAGTCATAATACAGAATAATTACCTAATTGAATACTAAGTAGCAGCCATTGTACTTACAAGAAATACAATGTAACTATTATGTAACTAAGTTATGGAGCAGCCTGTAGTTACAGTTTGTAATGATGTAGATGTAGATGTAACAGACAGCTGTTGTTACACATATGTTACACCCCGAGGCTGTTACACCGATACTTAAACTTCAGTACAATCTTGATACACTTTATTTTAAGTACCTTATGTCTGTGTACTGTGTACATTGTATAAAGTCTGTGGCACATATGTAACAATCTTTTTACTGGCTAATTACTCTATTATGGACACCTAAAAATAAAGTGTTACTGTGGTAGTTAAGGTCAATATGACCTTTAGAAATATATACATTACAGAATCAACGTGATTCAACTGGAATGTCAAAAGAAAGAGGAGTAAAAAAAATCTATATGATAATTGAATGCGAATAGCACAGATAAACGTATTGAATTTAAGTGTAATCCAAAGAGTGTCCTGTAGGAGGAAATCAAAAGCCACAGGTTGTAGCTGATAGTAGACACGAGCTACGCTGTCCGTCACGGCCAATACACCTCACCAAATAATAGACAGCTGCCCGAGTCCGTGTCTTCTTTAATTTCCCCTTTTCCAGGGGTGTAACATTACCCACGTTGGCAAATGTTTAATTACACTGTAACAAGGGCAGGCAATATGACAAATAACCCCACTGGGTGACAGCACTTTATTTTAGGGTGTCCATAATACAGAGTAATTATGTAGATGTAACAGGCAGCGAGTCCGTTACACAGCTCCATATGTAACCAAAAGATTGTTGCATGTGTTGCAGACTTTATACAACATAATTATATATCTAAGCACACAGACATAATCTACTTAAAATAAAGTGTATGAAGATTGTACTTAAGTGTTGTGTAACAGACTTGGTGGGTTGGTAACATGTGTAACAATAGCTGTCTGTTACATGTTCATAATCCCAAACTACAGGCTGCTCCATAGCTTAGTTACATGATTATTTTATGTATAAGTATAATGGCTACTACTAAGTACCTAATTAGGTAATTACTCTGTATTATGACACCTTAAAATAAAGTGTTACCCCACACTTTATGTATATGAATATATAGACTATGTAACAACATTGCATGCTGGATCAGTGTGTACATTTTTCTTAGTAGTAACAATGTAGATGCTTGATAGATGTTTTAAACTAAACATGACTTTCAAAATTAGGCCTACCTGTCCTGGTTTCCCTAAATTATTATAACTGGGCTTGTGTGTAGTTTATTTTCTTTGCCGAGCATTCAGGTACGATGACTCCGATGACAGCTTTTCGCTTGGGGCTGGTAACTTTCTTTGTAATATATCAACAATGTGGAAAACACCCGAGTTTCACCGAGTTGCCAGATTTGTTTAAATTTGAAAGATAAAATACAACGTTTCACTGTTGAGAGAAATCACAGATTCAAAAATAAATAAAAAATACACATAAATATAAATTACAAATCAAATAAAGAAGTGCCTATACAGTTTATAACGCAATAAGGCACGAACCGGTCGCTATTCATTTGTCAGGCGGAATATTTGGCAACCCTGTGATCGGCTCCAGTAGAAGTGAGCTAGTACAGACGAGAGCACACTCAACTCGCTCAGGAAATACTGTCTGGCTTTAAGAAACACATCTGAATGCGCCCTGCAACGCTTTAAAAACACACGTATGACAATGTCGAAGGATCCTGTAGTCCAGTTTGGTGTGTTTTGCGTCTTACTGTGTCCAGGTGTCATCGGGTTTGGTGAGTGACTTAACGTATCATTTTGCTGAAGCCCCTCGCGCTAACGGTGATACATCGTTGTGCTGTTTTGTATTGTTGTAGGCTATATATATATACATTTGTCCCGTTTGGAGCGTCCCTGAAGTGTAACGCATGCTTCCACGTTATATTAAAATAAATAACATTCGTTACAATTTATAGGACGTACTAGGCTATAACGTTAAATATCTCGCTGCTTTTGTATTATTTGAATGCGTGGATCCTATGACAGCAGGCCTGTTTGGGTTCCCAGGCCATCATGGAAATCTTGGAAATAAAGGTAGGCCACGTTTTATGATTTCATTGCCGGGAAATGACTGGAATTTATATCCGTAGAGAATATGCCAGTGTCTGTTTTCTCGTCTGGTCTGTTTTTAGGTTCAGTCCGGACTGGTGTAGTTAGTCTAACGTTACGTGATGCGCAGGTATACGCAGGAAAGGTGAAGCGTTACCCACTTAAAATATCACGCGGATACGTAACTAATGTGAATCACACCATCCAGTGTTTAGTAAGTGTGCCCCTGAAGCGTTAACATTGTAGAAACTACAGAAAACGAGCCAGACAAGTAGAGAAACACAAAACAGCAGGGAAACACAACAGTACGCAATTTCTATAAACAAAAAGTTAATATTGTGTCTATGTTATCCTGCTGTCTAATTTTGATAGCTAAAATAGTTAAAAACTCAGCAGCTTGTTTAGTTAATGAAACTATTGAATCGATCCAAACACACATTCATAAAGACAGTCACCGCCTGAGTCCGGCGCATGTTACTGTATGTGATATTAGTAATGTTCAGAATGGGTATAGTATGCACACTGGGACGCAGGGCCTTGCTTTGTTCCTGAATGAAGCTGTTCGAACAAATTAATTGAATAAAATCAGTAACTTAGCGCCACATGATGGCAGATTTGGTTTCATATTTAAAGTTATTTGTATCATTGAATATTTCTATAATCAAAAAGCTCTATGTAAAACATGAATCTCAGCATGAGTTTATGAAGTTAACTGCACTCATGCCGCCTCTGAGCCTACCTACAAGCCACTGTCTTCTGTGTCACTTCTGTAGTGCAAATGAATTGCACTGTTTGTATTACTGTATACTCACTACAAAAACGTAGACTACACCAATGGTTCAGTCGAAAACATTAGCCTGTTTCGGTTTTAAATCCCTAGAGATGCAAACGTCACATCTGGTTGTTATAGAGCGAGGGAGGCTTGTGTGCTAACATAAAGGCTCCCCGTCATTTTGGTTGCTGTTGTTTTCAATATAGCATGAGCTAGATCCAAGGACGTTATTTGTAATGTAACAAAATGCCCCTTGTCCTCCTTTGCACCTAGAATCAAAAACAAGGACTTTATTATTTACTGCATTAATGCACTTTGTATAAAGTTAAAGGCGAAGCATTACTGCACAAACAACAAGGGTTTACGTTTCCAGTAATACACTGATAACATCTACCACAAACTATTGCTCTGGGTTCTACGCTACTATGCAAAATACCATCAAAATACACGGTAATCATTCAATAAAACTGAATATGAAATAATGAATTAGCACCACAAAGCTTGTACAACAATAAGTACTTTACAAGATACATGCATTTCTGCTTCGAGCTTAACATTTTAATTTGAGCAAGCAATAAAATCAGTCAACTACGACAATAAAGAGAGATTGAAAGAACTGTTGAATTAGATTTAATTAGTTTGGGCCAGCCAAACTGTTAATGAAATATTAATTCGTAATATGACCTGTATATTATCCTAAAGCTTCTATTTTAAAGAATTAATAAATAAAAACCATGAGTGATGATGGTTGCATTGGCACAGAATGAGTTTTTGGTAGTGCAGTTCTCCAGATGAGTGGTCTGATATAAAGCAGTGCCATGGATGACAGTGAATACTTGCAATATACTGACCAGTCGTATTCCAGAGAGCTCTGATGTTTGCTTCTGTAGGACAAGTGTCTTGATTTGCCAAATTCCTGGTGAAGTTGTGTGGTTACACCCAATCTGCTGCCATGGGAACCCAAATAATGGCAGGAGAGGTCGTAAAGGCCATGGAACAGTGGAAATGATGTCAGTGAGCCGGTGAGATCATCTCAGACAGAAACAGATGTGCACGGCTCAAAATACATTACTCTGACAGACTTCACAACACGCTTGTATTACTCTGCGTTGTTATTATTATTGTAATTGTTATCGCTTGCACTGCATCAGTAGCGTAGCGTGTTGATTATCAGGTTATTATGTACAGTAATGCATATTTTCTATGTAGGTTTACACGATAGGTATACAAAGGCAGGTCATTTATTACGTCATTAACGTTATGCTTAACAGATCCGTACACAATTTAGGGCGAGATTAAAATAGGCATGTGATAAAAACCTTAGTATGTCTGTGTCTGTTACATCTTGCAGGATCTTTATTTCTCTTGCTCTGATGGCAGATCATCACGTGACTGTTCGCTTCAGGTTTGACTCTGCTGAAGTTCACAGGGTCTCTATTATACATGAAAGTTTGGGTGTAGATTTCTAATTCTTGTTCATATGGTCCTTTCTCTGCTTCCTCTGTGTTTTGTGTTAAACCCTTTCTCATTTCCCTTTTGCACTTTCACTTCCTTCCTGTTGTTCTTTTCGTTCTGTCGTGTCTTTCTTTTACGTTTTCTTTCTCTATTCTTGTTTTGTTCAGCTAGGAATGCATTGAAATGTTCTGTTCCAGTTTTGAGTGGTTTGTAGAGTACAGTACGACCACTAGAACGTGATGTGTAGCCTTTGGTTTATTTTCACACTTGTGTCACATCCAAACCACAGTAAGGTCTGATGTGAGCGGGTGTGAAAATGTCACCGATCACACGTGGTTACAGATGTAAACCAGTGTAGCGCTCAGCCTTGTTTGACAGTGTGCGTGGATTTGACAAAATGATTGGCACACTGGACGAGAGATACCAAAAGAAATATACTAAGTATATGTTACATCCTGCTAAAATGTTTTG
>JAUMHQ010000070.1:2452132-2462609 GCA_032361165.1 Enteromius paludinosus
AAACACAGCATAAACGCATATATATTGTAAAGAAAAACTTTTATTTTGGATGCGATTAATCATTTGACAGCACTAATTATTAGTTATGTTCACTCACTCTATTTGTTCACACATTTTTATTTTACTTGCTCGCAAAGCTTAATTTCACCGTTATTACACTGTAGGCCTAAATGTTAAATAGGTCATAATTTGCTCACTATCTATCTATCTGCATATTTCTACTAGGTGTGGTGGGCTCTGCTATGAAATCTGATTCTGATTGCAAGTCGTTCAAATAAAGCTACTTTTAAGGCGTCCCAAAATGAACGGAACGAAGGCTCAGGGCTACGGTCAGTGTTTCTGCTCAGAGGCGCATCACGGGGAAAGCGCACGCGGACGCGCGCAGACGCGCTATAGATGCTGAGCTCAGATGAGATGTTGCTGATGCTGGCGCTGCCCTGCACGAGCTCTGAAAACAGGGGCTCCTGCTGAGTCATGGCTTGTTGTGGGCCATTACTGAAGTCCAGACACCATGAGATAGATTATATGTCGGGGACCTACAAGTGAGGCATTACAGCATGAAATAGCCGCTCACAGTATTTACATAAGGAGAGGAAGGCATACGTGTAGGAGTGGCTGTCCTACATCGCAATGATTGCTGCGGCTTTTTTGGTCTTATTGAGACCCTTAAGTATTCAGTGTGTGTTATTGCTTATATTGCTTTTGGTAGGAACTGTCGCCACGATCCTGTTCCTCAGCTGCTGGCATCGGAAGCTCCGTGATGAGAAAATTCCCATAAAATCCGTGCTTACGCGGCGCTCGAGGAGTCGTGGTGAGTAGACAGACGCGTCGCATTATGTCCAGCCTATATATATGTGTTTCTGTAGGATGTCATTGCGATAACATGCATGCTGCACGGTATTTATTAGACGTCTTCATTCATTCTTCTGTAAAAACGACACGCTCATCAAAGCGCCTGAGCGCGGCATGCGAGCGCGAGCGCGATGCTTCGTTTTCATCGTCTGCTGTTCTCGTTGTGTGTTTTAATAAAGTGTTCTTTATTTCAAGACCAGACAAAGAGCATCTCTAAGACACAATATGACTGAATGCATGTGGGGTTTGTTTCAATCATTCCCATTTGTTCTAGAAGCTGGTTTCCGGCCGCATCATTTTCGCTCTGAGGTAAATCTCTTTCTCTTGCTCTGTCTGTCAAGGTCATAGAAAAGTAGAGCAAATCATCCAAAATAATGACATTCTCAAGAAACCTTTGCGTAATGTTCAGCTTTGTTTGACAGCTACTGAGTTACTTTCATCTTGATGAAGAAATAGTACCCTACGCAACTGCGTGAAATGCGCAATGCGCATGTGTAGCTGATAAATAATTCAGAAAGGACTACTTTTATATAAATAGTGTATGCTGCCAAGAAGTACATTTCTGAAAACTAATGCACACCTAAAGATAGACGGAGATGGCAAGTGCTATTCTTTTAGGATAGGGACAATTGCTATAATTTCCAGCATTTCGCACTTTTTGTTCTGCGATGATATTCTGGTCATTGTTTGACAGGTATGCCGTCACAGTCCGCGTCACGCGAGGAGAGGCGCACGCGCGCGCGTTTCTGAAGAGAAGCCGCTCGTCGAGAGCGAGCCGGACTCGAGCCTGAGGAAGCGCAGAGTGAAGAAGAGAGTCCAGCCAGACTTCTATCACTCCGTGCAGCTCACGCCAACACGCAAACCAGTAGGTATATCCTCATCTAAGAGGCATTCACTCGCAGTACACTCTTGGAAAAAAAATAAAGCCTCTATCCTGTTCCACGAAGAACCTTCATTTCACTAAAAGGTTCTTCGTGGTGCTAAATGTTCCTTTATATTTTCAGAATGTTCTTCACTCTAAGAAAAGCAATGGTCCCTTTAAGAATTGTTTTGACAAAGGTTCTTTGGGGGACCAAAAATGATCTGTAAGCATAGACCATTGACTTCTTTTAGCACCAATGGTAAAGATATCTTGAGCCACATCACTCTCTGTCGAGCGATGTTGCCCTAAATAACTTCAGACGTCTTTACCATAATAGTGCTGTAACAAGTTTAAAAGCATATTCTAGGTCTAGTAAAACATAATAAATAAAATATGATAAAGGAGCTAAACTAAGATCAATCTGAAATAAAAATGAACTTATTAATTTCCTTAATACAAAGCCATTATGCTTTATGTATTTATGATTAAAAAAAACAATAACATCAACTTCACTAAATTCCTGGCTATGCCTTCGCACCATATCAGTGCCGACTTTAATAATTGGTTGACATCAAAACCCCCAACATTTTTTTTTCGTTCACTTCAGACTTTTTGTTATCCAAAAATGACAGAAAACCAAAACCATACTAGATTTCATTCGCTCACAAATACATGACATTCCAGAAGAGGGCTGGTAGTGCTGTCTGATATTGACTTTAAGTTGCTAAGTCTCTTTGTGTTTCTCAGTCATTGATAAAACACCTCAATGATGGAGCAATGCTTAAAATCCGGGGAGGTGAAGGTGATCCAAGATCCTTGGATCTTCTCCAAAACATGTGTGAGTTACAATATCTGTGTTGTCATTTTTGTAACACTAATTATTAGGCACGTGGGCATCGTAGGAACACAATGCAAACAAAAAAATAAAATAAAAAAGACACTTATTGGATTCAAACAGTGGGCGCTGTTAACTTTCGACTGACCAGACTCTTATGAAAGGCAGGAAGGTGATCAAAAGCCTTTTGTAAGGGATATTTCTACTCAGAATAACAGGATGTGGAGGAGAGTGATTGTGCATATGTGGATTCGGATTTCTTCTTCCTTCCTTTGAAACTGACCCTTTTTTAAACCTCTATACATACTCTATAGTTGCTAGAACAGTGCGGTACCCATCTCAACGTTGTTGTGCACTCTTTGTTTGATCGATAACAGCATCTCACTGCAGTGCTGAGAGTATAGCGCTTTCTAAAAATATCCCAGAAACAATACTGTACAGCTGCTTATGCTGTATGACCTTACACCAGAACTTGATCTTCTTGTTGGAGGCACAATCAATAAGAATACATCTGAATGCTCTGTAGTTTTTAGGTTTATTTATGTGCATCAGATTCTTGCATGAAGGATTTTTATGTGTTCAGCAAAGGCGTAATTAATTAGCATTTGAGTATGTTAAACAAGCCTTGCATGAGTGCTGTGTTTTTCATTGAATCCAGAACAGACGCATCATTGTGCTGAAACGGATTATACAGAAGTGAGTTGTCGTGCGTGTTTTTAAAGTTCTGCCTAAGCCAAGCAACGTGTAAGCAAATATCAGTAATGTATTTGAATATTTTACCATACTGTGTCTCTTTCTTCCGATCCCTGCTGGAGCACGTGTTCTCAGGCTAACGGATGAGCGCTCGCCTCGCAGCTGTTAACTCACATTCATGCTGTGACATGGTTGTCATACTTAAGGTTTGAAGGGACCAGGGAGAGTCAGCAGGCGTTTGACCTCCATGAATATGTTAAAGTGTATTCAAACCAAACCAGCTCAACACATTACACTTAACGAGATACATTCACAAACACAATGACTTGTTGAATTGTTCTTCTGTTGCACTGCAGTGAAAACATTCGTTTAAGAGCAGTGTTGGGAAGTACTTACATGAAACTATTTACAAATGTTATTGAAATCAGTTACAGTTTCTGAGAAAATAATGTGTAATTAAATTACAGTTGCGTATGAAAAACTGTAATGATTACGAAGAGGAACACATCAGAAGTTTGTTCACACACCCACATGCAGATTTAATTGATTTCTTTCATAAGTTGCAGTGACTGCTCTAAAATATAAAACACCAATGTTTCAGGAGTTTGAACACATGCCTATTCCATAACGGCTTTATTTCTGTATATGTACTTAATATTAACTGTTTTGGTAACACTTTGTTTTAAGGTGTCCATACATCATAACAATACATTATTCAGAGTTACATGCAAGTACCCCAGACAACCCCTAATCCTGACCCTAAACCTATAGCACATGCATAGTTAATTAATATTACTCAGTAATTAAATGAGTAATTACAGTGTAACACTGACCCCTTTAAATTCTAACACTGTTTGTTTTTTCCCCAAGGCATTGCTAGATTTGATGCTATGGTTTTAAGTCTGTATGCGAGCTCAGAGTATGTTTGTTATTATTATTTTTATTTTTATTGAAAACATTAGAAATGTAGAAAAAGTGATTAACACGTATTCAAATGTAATGTTTCATTACTTTAATCATATACTTGAAATAGTTCCACTTATTCAATTTTAGACAGGGTAATTTATAATCTGTTACATGTCCAAAGTAACCTTTCCAACACTGTTTAAGAGGATATAAAAGATGCAATAACTTGCCCTGGTCTCAGAATATATTGTGCTAGGACACATATATATTGTTATGATGTAGAAAGATTTTGTTTTTAATTAAAGAGCTGTATATTTTTCAGATCTATATACTGTTGCATGCAACAGGGAATTTAAAAAATTTTTCCCCAGAATATCTGATGAAGAGTGACAGAATTACATTTTCTGGGACCTATGTGTGACCCTGGAGCACAAAACCAGTCATCAGCATACAGATATATTTCTAGCAGTAAAGCCAACAGTGCATGTATGAGTCAAAATGGTCAATATTTCTTTAATGCCAAAAATAATTTTTTATGTTCCATGAAGATTTTCTGTAAATGTACTACCGCGAATATATATAAACGCAATTTGTGATTAGTAATATGCATCGTAAAGAACTTTAAAGACGCTTTTCTCAATATTTAGATTTTTCTGCACCTTTTCTGCTTTTCAAATAGCCTAGTTATATCTCGGCCAAATATTGCCCTATCCTAACAAACCATTCATCCACGGAAAGCGTATTTATTCATCTTTCAGATGATCTCTTCTGAGCTGGTTTTGTGGTTAGTTGAGAAAGTGAAAGAGCAGTAAGTGGTGTATGGTGAGGAGCTCCAGGGATGGCGCTGTAGCACCGCAGCAGACGGAGATCTCAGCAGAGCTTTCTTTGGCTTCTGTCCGTGGTTCTAGTGTGCGCGCGTCAGTGGATGGTGACGCCGTGGGTTTGTATGCGCTCTCTCTCTGTGTCTCTGGGGGATTTCGCACCATTTCATTCTTTGGATCAAACCGGGCGAGACGCGACGGATTTACCGCCACAAGGGTGTGGTTCAATCCAAAATGACATCGCCGTATGTAAATGACAAGTGGAAGTAGGATCTCTGCCCATCCTTTAGAGATGTACACCGCGGTGAGTGTTGCCTTGTCCTAGCGGGGGAGCCACATGCGATTCATCCTGATGAAGGTTTTGTTTTACCGTCGATCTCTGATCGTTCGAGTCTGATTTGCAAACAGCAGATGCGTCTATTAATCGGGGTCTGTCGTGAGGGCAGCGATGGTGAGATAACCGTGTCGCTTTCGCTCGCGGCGCTGGGCTTGTTTGCGCACTTGTGCTGAATACGCGGTTTATTGCCTTTCTATTGTCTCTTCACACAGAGCTCCGGGTCTGGGAACGCGTCCCTGCGCTGTTCTATGTCTTCATCGGCAGATTTCTCCGATGATGAAGAGTACAGTGTGAAATCTGGGTCGGTGTCGCCGGCACCGGGGGACACGTTACCGTGGAATTTACCCAGACATGAGCGCTCGAAGCGGAAGATCCAGGGAGGATCCGTGCTGGATCCTGCCGAGAGAGCGGTGCTCAGAATCGCAGGTAGGAATCCAAAACACATCCCAGTCTCACTGCAGCCATGCACGTCCACCCATCAGGCTCTTACAGGGAATGTGGCGAGGCCTGTCATCACTCGGTGATCTACACGTGTTAATAAAGAGCTGGAGAAATGATAAACGATGACGAATTCACTTTGCTCGGGGGAATTTGGGATTTTAAGAAAGTTGCTTGATGGCTGATGTCATGTGCTTTAAATGTCTTGCACCGGAAACACTTGATCCTTTCATCTGCCTAAAATCTGCAGGTCATCATCACCATCATCTCTGTCATGGTCAAAAGAAAAAGAGAAAGCACTGCGTTGCCTCTGATACACGTTGAATCTGTTTTGGTAGCTGGGAGTCAGGGTTGTTTTTAAAAGCTCAAGGCTGAATCAGCAGTCTGTAATGGGCATGTTTTCTGCTCTGGAATGAAAGGACATTCCCTCTTAGGCTTCTGTAGCATTATGACCCATTAAGCATGAGAACCAGATGGGAGCATGATATGCCAAAATAATATCTATCTATCTATCTATCTATCTATCTATCTATCTATCTATCTATCTATCTATCTATCTATCTATCTATCTATCTATACTAATAGCCTGTATACACAGATTTAGAAGAAAAAGGTACAAACACTGACTGGGGTGGTATCATTTCAAAATATTTACCTATACATGATACATACTAGTAGCTTATAGGCACATGTTAGTGCTGGGCAATGATTAATTGCAATTGATTGCATGTATACATAAAGACACACACATAGCCTACAGTATATTTTTAGAAAATATTTACATGCATTTGCATATTTAATATACAATATCATATAGTAATTTATGTACATTTAATGTATAATATGCTTTTTTTTAAATATACATAATAAATATACACACTTATATAAAGTACAAAAAAACTTAGATTTTTAATGCAATTAATTGCGATTAATCGTTGCCCAGCACTAATTAATACCATACAAATAACCTACATTTATTTCAATGATGAATTGTTTTCCTTTTATAGAACAATAATAACACATTATTACGCTTCACCCTACAAATAAAATAACTTGTAAAGCATTGAAACAAACAAATATTAATATAAAGCTGAGCTGCATGGTGTTTAGTAATTATAAACGCTGACATTGGTCGGCGTCTGCTTGGGAAGATGTTGTTTGTCTTGTTGAAGAGAGTTGTGAAGAGCGTGGCGCGCGCGCGGACGGGAATCCTCCGGTTTTAGGACCTTGGAGAGCACGCACGCAGACACATGGCAGCACTGACCACCAGCGTGCGCCTCTAAAATAGAGGATGACTGTGCATGACACATTATCCCCTTCATGTAGTCTGACATTTGATATATATAAATAGCATTCTAGACGAGTGCTGACCACACATGAACAGTGTCAGAAAGAGTACTGTAGCAGAGTAAAATAAGCACGCGCAACGGCACACCGTGAAAACTGGTATTAGTTTGAAGAATCTATTGGCGTTTGCTGGGATATAGAGAAGGACAGTCGCGGATCACCTCTCACCGGCGCACGGTTGAGATGCACGGCTGAAGCGGCAGAGGGAGTCGCGCTTATTGGCCGGTTGACGGATCTGGGAGGGGACGCAGGGCGTCGCCAGTAACGGAGCAGAGGCGCTGATCGGTCAGGCTTCAGTTCGCCAGTGCGGCCGGTAAATGACCAGCCTCGACCGCTCCCCAAATGGCCCGCTACGGACCGGCTCCGTATATGCTCGCAGACGAATTGGAGTATCTCCAGGCGTACGAGGACGTGCTCGAGAAATATAAAGGTAAAGAATGAATATCCGGTTCGGCCGCTTGTTGAATTCATTTTTGCTTCGGCAGCGAGACGGTTAACGGTGTCACAGCATCAGCGTGATTTATGCCTGCATGAAACATACATCGTTTCATTAACAGAAGTCGTTCACTTGATAGTAGATGTGCTGACCTGATGTGCCAGATTTATCACATTTATTACAATAAGACAAAACCCATTTATTTGTGTTTATCTGAACGAGCGTGTATATATTTAAATCTTTTTGTGTGTTCAGATGATTGTATTAGATGGTTGTTATATAAGCCCATTGTGAAATTCTGGTTTGATTGGTAGTCTACTCCGAGTGTGGTGTTGTCCCATCCATCGTGACTGCTCTAAATGCATCCCCTCTCATGCACTTACAGTGGCCTCCGGCCATTTAGATCATTAGTCCTGGCTTACGGATGTTATTTTCTTCTCCGCATCATCCTGCCAGTCAGCCTCTGTCTCTGCAGCATGCATGTCTAGGAAATATGTATGGAAATAGATTTATTCCCATTGAACGCGTGTAGAGGATTCAGGTGAAGCTGGTGTGGTGTATTTGGTGATTTGTAGTTTAAGCAGAGCAGCAGATCAGCTGTTGAATATCATAAGCTAACAGTCAGCTGTGGAAAAGCTCAATAGTGTGTGTGTGTGTGTGTGTGTGTGTGTGTGTGTGAAGCTGCTGCAGTCATATGATGAAGGGTCACTCTGATTCTGTGATTTTTGCTTTCTCAAGGCAGTATGCTTGATGAATAAGTTCTTATATTTATTATCTTAGATTAGTTTATTTTCTTCAGAGCATACTACATCATTGTTAACATTTAAGTGCATAACACCATGGTGGCAGAACATTAATCAGAAGCCATGCGTATATGATTGTTTTGAAAAATGAGGTTTAAATTGCTTCCGTGGGTTCATGCACACCCAAACATTCCTGATTTTCTGGGATCAGTCTAGGTGTAGGCCATGTCTCTTTTGTTCTGGCTGTCAGGAGTGTTTGACTTGAGGCCAGAGGTTATCAGAGCTGGTTTATTGGTCACTATAAACATGCCCGGGTGCCAACAAGCACAGTTAGAAAATAATTAAGGGGTAAAGAATATACCTCAGTGTTTTCCAAACGTATAAATTACTGAAAGAGCGATAGTATTAATGATTCCACAGTCAGCCACACAAAACAAAAATCCAAAAGAGACATTACATGTTTTTTTGTTTTTTAATGCAACTTATAATAAGTCATTGTAATGCATGGAAATACTCTGTGGGACTGTTTTTCAATTATAATGGGAATAAATCACTTTTTGATTTAGTTCATTGAAATGAACAGTTTGAACTTTTGAATCATTTTCTGTAACCATATATTTCTCTCATTGTGAGTCACAACACAAGTCATCACATCAAAAGCAGTGTGATATTCTCAGTGTATACTCAATATATAGCACTGCACCTGTGTGTCATGTGATTTAGTTTATGTTATGTGTGTAAAGAAGTATCTGAAAGGAATCTTTCATAAGCAGTCTTTTTGCTTTAAGGGAGATTAACAAGGAATCTACTTGACCTCTTGAGTTTAGACTAGAGTTTAGTCAATAAGCTTATAAACTTTAGATATATATTAAAGATAAGCATTTCCTTTGAGGCAAACATTGTACTTTATTCTCTGTTGAGTAAGTTAATGACACATAATGCCTCAT
Source organism: Enteromius paludinosus (assembly GCA_032361165.1). Lineage (NCBI taxonomy): Eukaryota > Metazoa > Chordata > Actinopteri > Cypriniformes > Cyprinidae > Enteromius > Enteromius paludinosus. The sequence continues at coordinate 2,461,350 of JAUMHQ010000070.1, forward strand.
ATTGAATCCGGTTTTAGTTCTTCCTGTACCATGTGATAGTGCCTGTAAATGCACTGGAAACTGTGACGCTCTGAATGTCCTTCCTCTAGAATCATCACCAGATTATTCCAGGCCTGGAAGTGTGAAGCGAGCTGCACTTTCTATAAAGTACAGACCCATAAGATTCAGACAATATTAAAAGCCGTCCGTGTCTATTGTGCTCTTCACACTGCTTGTCAGTAGTCTATTCTGGCAGTTTGGACTTCTCCAGAGAGTGGGAACTATGGACAATGAGAAAATTGATGTTTGGTGGAAACATTCCTGGAAGTGACGTCCATCTCTGTAGAGTTATACAGTAACACTGCTGGAGCTGTTCTCAGAACAAAAGATCTTCTCACGGACTGTCTGCCTCTTGTATCTGTTATTTAAATGTCTGTCTTTAGCCTTATCGTGAAGGCTCATGCTGAATGTATGTTATGCAGGACTGAGTGTGTAGGAAGGGCTCAGTGCTGGGGAAGATGCATTGAAACCGGCAAACTATGAGTTACTCATAAAATAAAGGGATTTTTCACCCAAAAATGTAAATTCTTTTTTGAAGGTATCAAAGAGAGCTATCTGACCCTCCATAGACAGCAACGCAACTCAAATGATCCCAGATCCAGAAATGTAGTAAAAACGTCAGTAAAACCATGCGTGACTATGCTTTTTTTTCCACACGGAAAACAACAATAACATCATTTAACTCTACCATTCTTCTTCTATGACTTACGTCTTCCGCCGTTTTAGAGAATATCATTACGTTCATGAGCATGCTTTCACCTGGATGTAAACAAGGCTGATTACGTCCAATACGTTAAAGCTTGCGTATGCGCTGTGTTGTGATACACTCTGAAATGGTGGAAGACGTAAGTCAGAAGAGAAGATTGGTAGAGTTAAATGATGTTATTTGTACTACATTTCTTGACCTGGGATTATTTCAGTTGTGTTGCTGTCTATGGAGGGTCTGATTGCTCTCTGACATCATCAACAATATCTTCATTTGTGTTGCAAAGATGAACGAAGGTCTTATGGGTTTGGAACGACATGAGGGTGAGTAATTAATGACAGAACTTTCATTTTTGGGTGAACTTACTCTTTAATGTTTATTTTTATTAGGGGTGGGCATAGATTGATTTTTTTAATCTAGATTAATCTTGAGATTAAATTGAGATCTGTCAAAGGCATTCAGAATTTGTGTGCTACCTATTATATTTGAGATATCTGTGTGTCAGTACTGCCATC
>JAUMHQ010000070.1:2495748-2522344 GCA_032361165.1 Enteromius paludinosus
TACCTAAGCTACATACCTTCTATGTACATATCAGAGAACAATTGAAAATATTCTCTCAATGCATTCTATGGCACCTTATTTTAAGCAATGATTTGTTAAAATACAGCTACGTTTTTTTTTGAGCAATCAGCAGCTGCTGAGACTCTGATATTCGCATTGCTCAGCCGATTGGAGCCTGAGGCAGATCTGCAGCACTGATTTCCTTGGCAAATAGGTAGCGTCCCACTCGTGAAAACCTCTTTAAAGACCCGAAGAGCTGCTCCATCTTTCTCCTTGAGCAGAAGCACAGAGTCCAGGTGTTCTCCGCTCATAACTCGAGTGGCGATGTTGTCTTTTTATCTTCACTTTTTTTTGTCAAAACTAACCCTTTTTTATCTTTGCAGGCACTTTATACGCAGTATCTGCAGTTTAAAGAGAATGAAATACCACCAAAAGAAAATGAAAAGGCCAAAATCAAGCATCTCTACAAAATGCTAGAGGTTTGTGTCTTTTATTTTTTTATTTTTTTGATGATTCAGATTTGTTTACATGAGTAGGGGTGTCTTTAACCCTGCTGTATGTTGGGATGTAGGTGTGGATGGAGTTCGGTCGCATCCAGCTCCCTCAAGGGTACCATCCTAATGATGTGGAGAAGGAATGGGGCAAGCTGATTGTGGCCATGCTGGAGAGAGAGAAGAGCCTGAGGCCTGAAGTGGACAGGTATGAGATGATTTACACACACTATCTCTCCATCGCTATTTCATAATGAAGAATATGGGTGTGGATGACATGCATTCCACGGAGGAATTCACTTGACATTTCTGACATCTACATTCTTAATAATTTTTCGTTATCATAATCTACATATCTTAGTCAAATGTACAGTGAGACATGAGGAATACAAGGATATAAGGAATCAAAGTTGCCATGAGAGCACGGTCCAGCTAGCTCCTGCTGGGAGATATTTTTGATTCTCATTTGACGGCTGTATGTTGTATGAAATAAAAGGATATTTTCTCAAGCAATGTTTATAGTATTTTTTTATTTAGTAGATGTTTTATAATGGCAAAGATCTTAAAAGAGGTTCTTAGAGGGTTCTTGAAAGAGTAAAATTAGCTTCAAAAAATCTGGCCAGCCCTGAGCCAGCCAAGCAACTGCCATTGAAATGAACATGAACGTTATTGATAGCTTGTTCTGTGGAACAGCTTGTTATCTGAAAAGTTTAAACACTGTTCTGCTGTCAAAGCATCCCGACCAATTCAGTATATCAGCCGAGGGGCTGCAACAAATGGTGTCGGGATATCTGCTCAGTTTATAAATTACACCTGATCAGTCGGAGATGAGGAAGTGCTCTGTAAATATAAATCCATTCTCATGTAAGCAGTGATGCATTGAAATGATTGTTTTGGATGTACAGTTTGCGCTGAAATTGTTCTGTTTATGTTTCATGAATGAGGGCCATTATGTTCATGACACCTGTTCACACGTTTCTCTTTCAGCGTCTTAGTTACAATGTATGCAGATAATTATTCAGGGTTAACATCACCCTGCAATGCATTTCAAATATATGTCAAAGATATATCATTTTTGCTATGTTGTCTGCAGATATTAGTTTCCTGCACAGAAATGACTGCTACACCTGTGCAGATCGCAGTTAATGTTTAGGTGAAAACAGTGTTGGAAATTACCTGGAAATATATTCAAATCACTCGTGCTTTTGTTATTTATCAGCGGTTTTATGTACACGTGATTATATGTGACCCTAGACCACATAACCAGTCTGAGATAAAACTATTTGAAAACCTAGAATCTGAGGGTGTGAAAAAATCACCTTTAATGTTCTTAGAATTGCGTAAAAGTAATAAAAAATTAATTTTGATATTTTTATGTTAGGAAATGTGTAAAATAGGACATGATTTTTACTTAGTATCGTATTGATTTTTGGCATAAAAGAAGAATGGATCATTTGGATCCATACAGTGCATTGTTGGCTATTACTACAAATATACTTGTGCCGTTTATGACTAGTTTTGTGCTCCAGGGTCACAATTACTAACAGCACTGCCGACAACGCCGTGAACTGGTGAAATGGGCGTTAAGGAGGGAGAGGAATGTGTTGTGTGGTGCGACACACCCCCGTCTCTCAGCCTAACTGTCTGAACCTGTGCGGGATCATCCGTCTCACATGAAAAGCAACGCTCAGTGTTTTACCTGGGGCTGGTGCTGCTGTGGGCTGGCTTTTCTGGGAGCCTACAAATAGCAGCGGCTAGAAGCAGGTGCAGTCAGAGAGGCTGTGCGCGCGGGTCCGGGACTGTAGATGGCCGCTGGGCTCTCTGCTGCTGATGGGGGGGTGGTAAACGTGAGTCTGTTATGATGAACAGCAATCTGGTGTACTGCAGCAGCACCTCATCTGTGAGTGACAGCACTCTGACCAGCCTGGGCTCGGCTGAAAACCTGCTCTCCGGAGCTCTCGAGCCTCTGTCCAGCACACCGCTTTATCTCAATAACTACTCTGTGTGTGGACTCAGGTGAGGGAGCCAAACACTCCAGAGAGATGGCGCTTTCCTCTGCAGAGCTCTGTGTGAGGCGTGTCCTGATGTTTCATTGTGTCTGTCTTTTGTTTCTGTAGACTTGAAATGCTGCAGCAGGTTGCAAACAGAGTTCAGCGAGACTGTGTGGGTGGAGAGGACAAATTAGCGTTAGCACGGACAGCTCTGCAGTCGGTGAGTTCCTTACCAATATTTTGTCTGTAGTATTGCTGCCTTTTCAGAAAACACGCAGTCTATTACTTAATATCGAACAAATTATATTTTCTATCCACTAACCCTAAACCCACCCCTATACAGAAAACCTGTTAGCATTGTTACCCTTTCAAATGAACATCATTTACTATTTATATTCAACTTTAATGGACTTTTTTTGCACTGAAAATATGAATGAAAATGAACATATCCGCTAGGATGCCAAGCGGTTGGAATCAGGAATCCAGTTCCAGAATGAAGCAGAGATCGCTGGTTACCTTCTGGAGTGTGAGAATTTATTGAGGCAGCAAGTGGTGGATATTCAGCTTTTACTGGACGGGAAATTCTACTTTGCTGATCAGCTCGTACAAAGGTCAGACAGTCATTGACTGAATGAAGAAAAAAGAACTGAGCAACAGAAATAGTTTGCCCTCACTGTATTAATTGATCTCTGTGGTCCTCAGGGTGTCTAAGCTCCGTGACGATCTGCTGGCTTTGAGAACAGAGTGCTCAACCGTCTACAGCAAAGGACACACGCTGACCTCAGAACAGACCAAGATGATGATCTCTGGCATCACGCAGAGCTTGAACTCAAACTTTTCCCCAAACTTCAGCGCAGGACTGTCTCCTGCGCTCACTCACGGAGGCCTGGTCACAGCGGGCGGCAGCCCTGCGATGAGCCCGGCCATGACGCCCAGCATGCAGCCTGCCTCGGTCCAGACCTACCTGAGCGGCAGAGGAGGAGGAGGCATGGAGCCAGGGGTCCTTCAGCAGCTCAAACACATGCAGATCCGCAAACCCATGCTCAAATCCTCATTCCTGGATCCAAACTTGACCGAGGATGAGGTTAATCTGAAGTTTGTGCAGGATCTGCTTAACTGGGTGGAGGAAATGCAGGTATGTCTAGGACTCTTTTAATCCTTCACTCTTCTAGTCTTTTGTATTGTTGCTTATCTGTCGTCTGTATTTATGTTTTGTATTTTGTATGAATAATCTTGTTTATTATTTTAATTATTAAAAATGCAAGTGTGATGATTTGAGTGATGATGCAAAGATAAATCCGGGTTATTTCACGGATTTAAGGAGTTTTATGATTAAACCAATAGAGTAAGACACATTAATTCAATTCAAAATGCAATTCAAGAAACGTTTTTTGACGCTTTTCCTCTCCTAAATGATGCTCCCTGGTCTTTTCACCTCGCAAAGGCCCAGCTTGATCAAGCAGAATGGGGATCTGATCTGCCAAGTGTTGAATCAAATTTAGGGAATCATAAAGATTTTCACAAAGCCATCGAAGAATTCCAGATGAGCATTAAAGAAGCCAGAATGAGCGAGGTAATACATGTCATTGCATATTTTTAAATAAATCAAAAATAAACCCAGAGTATGTTTAGAGTGCTAAATGCAGTTTTGTTTATTTATTTGCTGAAAATCTGTGAACAATCAAAACCTAAACTTGGCTTTGGGTAATCGGTTCCTTTATATGTATTGTCTTAAAAATCTAAACACCGACCCGTGCCCCTCCCACAGATACAGATGACCCAGCCACTGAAGCAGAGTTACTCTGAGAAGCTGAATAAGTTAGAAAGCCAGTACGGGAGGCTGCTGGTAAAGGAGCTTTGTAAAGATCTGCTTCTATACCTCACATTCAGTAAGAACTGTGCGTCTCAGTCTCGTGTTCTCTTGTGCTTTCAGAAATGCTCCGGGGAGAGGCAGAAACACCTGGACAGCCTGTATGATTTTGTGTCCCGCGCCACTCAGGAGCTGATCTGGCTCAATGAGAAGGAGGAAGAGGAAGTGGCTTTCGACTGGAGTGAGCGAAACAGCACCATTTCAAGGAAGAGGGATTATCATGCAGTGAGTCCTTTCGACCACATCAAAGCAATGTTGTGTTCTGAGTCTAAAAGAGCCAGCCATTGATGCTTTCTTTTTTTGGAACATTACAGATAAAACAATGGTTTAATATGTGGTGATTATTGTAAACATTTGTATTATTTCTTATGCATCTATTGTGATTGCCATTATATACAAGGCCAGAACTGTGAGAAATATTGTATGTAGCTGTTTTCTCTTGTTATTTGTATCAGATGGATGAGCTGTGATGAATAGTGTTTTGCTTTAAGGCTTCATTCGAGCAAAATGAATATCCATGCTTACAGTAATTATAGTGAATCCACAAGAAATGAAGTTAAACTGTGGCTGCGGTTAACACATCCTCTTCTATCAGAGCGGTAATAACCGCTTTTAGATGTGGTAGCACCGTCAACATCTGTCATGATCAAGATTTTGTGTTCATAACAAGAGTCTTGCATTGCCTCCACTTGCCTTTGCGTGTTGAGGTTCAGGTTTCTGAAAGGAAGCTTGATATCTCTGCCCTGAGCGTCTTCATATTCCCGTGTGTTTCCGCAGGATCTCATGAGAGAGCTGGATGACAAGGAGGAGGTGATCAAGTCAGTACAGGAGAAGGCAGAGAGCCTCCTACTGGAGAACCATCCTGCTAGATTGACCATCGAGGTACAGAACAGCCTGGAATAACATCAGTACACTAGATTAAAATCAGTTTCATGAGTAGTACAAAAGGTCATGAAGCTAGAATTTAACAATACTGCAACCAACATTCTATCAAAAATGTATGTTAATGTAATGAGGTCAGCAAGTGAGAGCTGTGCAGGTAAAACCTCACTCCCCTGATCTCTCGCTCTAGCGACTGACCATAGAGGTCATGGCCTTTAGCCTCCTGGTTAGAGCGCCTGCCTCCCATGCCGGAGAAGTTCAGCAAATTATCAAGATGTTCATTTCCATACAATGTAAATGTTTTAGCAACTTGTTTATAACTAATAATCTTCCCTAATTCTCATCCATTTAAGCTTGTCATCATCATGGCCCATATTAAAATACACAAAACCAACTTCTCCTTTTTTGTTGCATGGAAGAAAGCAAGATAAAATAGTAAAGTAAAACAAAGGTTAGGTGTTTCATCCTTCTGTGCGCTTCTCAGGCATACAGAGCAGCCATGCAGACTCAGTGGAGCTGGATACTTCAGCTCTGTCAATGTGTGGAGCAACATCTGAAGGAGAACGCTGTCTACTTTGACGTGAGTGACGCAGCTGTTTTTAGCAGGGCAAATTTTTAAGACTCATGTCAGACTTACAGGTATGCTGCGACTCTCCTTACAGTTTTTCAGTGATGCCAGAGAGTCATTGGATTACCTGAAGAGCCTTCAAGATGCCATCCACAGAAAGTACAGCTGCGACCGAAGCAGCAGTTTACATCGGCTCGAGGATCTCATTCAAGAGTCCATGGTCGGTTTGCTACCTCACGATAAATTCATTTAAATATTAACAGAGCTTAAAGAATTAAGATATCCCTTACAAATGTGTATACCTCAGGTTTATTTTATTAAGTGTACTTGTTTTTGGGGAAATTTAGTACAGAAGATGTGTACTAGCACCCCCTACTGTATATCAATGAAAACGCCGATTCTGGGAGCTCAAGTGTAGCTCAAATATATGTCCACAAGTATAAGTCAAGTGTACTTTTTTACTCATTTTAAGTATATTTCTGAGAAGTATGTAGATGTATATGCATGACTGAGGCCTGACTGATGTGTCTTCACAGGATGAGAAAGAGCAGCTCCTGAAATACAGCAGCACAGTAGGTGGGTTAGTGGGACGGGCAAAGTCTGTCGTTCAGCTCAAGGCCCGCAACCCGGAGAACCCCATCAGGACCTCCTTACCAGTCAAAGCCATCTGTGACTACCGTCAGATAGAGGTATGTTCAGCTGCCTGTGTATTTACAGCAGTGTTTACCATAATGCATTCTGTAACCTTCTATCCTCAGATCACCATTAGCAAAGAAGATGAGTGCGTTCTAGTGAGCAATTCTCACAGGGCAAAGTGGAAAGTGATCAGTCCCTCTGGAAATGAGGCCATGGTACCTTCAGTCTGCTTCAATGTACCTCCACCCAACAAGGAGGCCACGGAAATGGCAAGCAGGTGAAGACAATCTGGGAATTCATTTTATTGTTTTATTTTAAAAACCGTAGGGCTAGGATTTGCTTCTACGCATTGGTTGTTGTCTGGAAGTTGGAATGTGTTGCAAAAATGGGTTTAGGTTGTATATGCTTGATTTGCTTCTCTCGCTCCACCAGGATCGAACAGCTGTATCAGAATGTTCTGGCGCTGTGGCATCACTCTCATATCAACATGAAGAGCGTCGTGTCCTGGCACTATCTGATGACTGACATCCGCACCATCCGCAAAAGCACTGTAGCCTCGGTACCAGTCTTTTTTTGTGCATCCCCTGAGATGAAAGTTGAAACTATGGAGCTCATAGTATAATGATAACTTCCCTTCCTAGATCAAGACCCTGCTGCCAGGTGATCACGAGCAGGTGCTGAGTAGCCTTCAGTCCCACTTTGAGGACTTCCTGAGGGACAGCGATGAGTCAGAGGTTTTCACAGTGGCTGACTGTGCCCAGCTGGAAAAGGAGGTCCTGGCTTGTAAGGAGTACTACGAGGAACTCCTCAAATCTGCTGAGAGAGGCAAGTTACTGTACACATGTGCACAAGTAATCGTGAGTTATGTAATCAGGTTAATTTATTGAGTAAGCAATGGACAACAAAATATGCTTTAAGTATACATTTTTCAAATAAGTCATGTACGTTACTTTGTTCTTTTTACCCGTTTATTCACGTATACACTGAGTCTCGTTGATGTACTCATCTCGAATGTATTGCCCTCTGGTGGTCAACAGAAGAACACGAGGAGTCCGTGTACAATCACTTCATATCGGAGGTGCGTAACTTCCGCATGCGGGTGGAGGGTCATGAGGAACAGCTGATCCGGAAAATTCGTACTCCTCTAGACAGAGACGACCTGCAGGAGTGTGTGCTGCGCATCACCGAACAAGAGGTTTGATCCTTGCCTTCATTTATCTCCTCCTCCTCCTCTTTTAAAAAAAATAAAAATCGGAATGAATTAATAATGTAATGTAATATAATATAATACCGTTGAATATATATATATATAAAAAAAAAAAAAAAACATTTTTGGCACTAAGTTGGATCAACACTTCATTTTTTAAAATGTAAAATCTGGATCCTGAAGCAAAATCAGTTACACCTGGCCTTTCTTCTCATACTCATCCAGAAGAAGAAGGTAGAGCTGGATAGGCTGAAGGATGACCTGGAGACCCTGAGAGAGAAGTGTGAAGTGTTCCTCAGGCAAGCAGCTGCCTCTCCATCCGTCCCAACGCTTTCCTCCGAGCTCAACATCCTCACTCAGAGCACGAACCAGGTCTACTCCATGTGCTGCATCTACCTGGAGAAGTGAGTCTTTACATTGTCCTCAAATAAGGTGTGCTTAAAAGAGTTAAGAAGATTTTACTGAATAATTAGCTGGAGACGTGACCTAGTGTTTAGAAAGTATGCTGAGGATTGTTGCACTTCCTAGGAATTCTCTTTTCTCCACATCATCTCTTGTCTGCTCTCTGTTGTCCTTTTAAAATATTCCTGTCTTTACTCAAAATTCTGATTGCTATTATCCAGCTAATGCTATGGTTCAGCATGCTCCTGATATGACTTGTTTGATGTGATCATCTTTTTCACTCAGGCTGAAGACAGTGAGTTTGGTGGTGAAACACAGTCAGAGTGCTGAAGCTCTGGTAAAGCTTTATGAAGCTAAGTTGTGTGAAGAGGATACGATCAATGCTAATATCAAATCTATCGATGCTGTCATGAGCACCCTTAAGGTAATAAAATCTCATTGTAACTGCTTAGCCATTATATATACTGTATTTGACTCAACACTTTTGTTCGTAATTCTTAGCAATGGAGGTCTGAAATCGATGAAAGGCGTGAGGTATTCCATGACTTGGAGGATGAGCTGCAGAAGGCACGAGTGGTCAGTGAGCGCATGTTCAAAACACACAACGAGAGAGACTTTGATTTGGACTGGCACAAGGAGAAAGCCGACCAGCTCAAAGAACGCTGGCAAAACATCCACGCTCAGATTGAAAACAGGTCATTAAGTTGATGCTTTTGCCCCTAGCTAATGCTGTGCTGCAGCATCAAGGGCATTTTTTCATTTATTTATCTTCATAAAGTGTGATATATGGATTTTTCATGGTGTTCAGGCTCCGGGACCTGGAAGGCATCAGCAAATCACTGAAGTACTACAAAGACACGTACAACAGCCTGGATGAATGGAGCAAAGAAATGGAAATCAAGCAGCTCAAGGCCCAAGAGAATCAGCCTGAGGACAGCAAGGCATTGGCCGAATTCCTTAACCAGCAGAAAGTACGAATAAAGTTATTTTATATATTTACATCAGAAGTTATTTGCATTCAGGAAATGTTAACACTTGATTTATTTCTAGGTTTTGGTCGCAGAAATTGAACAAAAACAAAGCAAAATTGAGGAATGCCAGAAGTATTCAGAGCAGTATGCAGTTGGAGTGAAAGTGAGTTAAATTATTACCTTGAAATATTTTGACAAATATGATACCATGGTGTACTGGTGTATGTGAATATTACAATCATGCAGTATATTATTTTCCATAGTATTATTAAAGTGCTTTTGTAGTGATCCCTCATCCCCAAAGCAAACAATAAAATAGCAAAATGGCTATTAATTATATGGTAAAAGAAAGATATTTCACTTAATGATGCTTGTTTGTCTCCAAGGACTATGAACTGCAGTTGATGACTTACAGAGCCATGGTTGACTCGCAGCATAAATCTCCTGTGAAGAGAAGGAAGATGCAGAGTTCCTCTGATGCCATCCAGCAAGAGGTATGAGAGAAAACAGTCAAGGAAATATAACTATATTCAAAAACTGTTTTTTTTTTGAGTACAAGTATGTATTTGTTTGCTTGCCTCCTCAGTTTATGGACCTTCGTACACGATACACAGCCCTGGTTACTCTGATGACACAGTATGTGAAGTTTGCAGGTGAAACGCTGAAGAGGGCAGAAGAAGATGAGGTAGGAGATTTGTTGACTTTTCCTGTCTTTAATGCTTCATGTAGAGTTGATTAGCGTTAGTATAGTAGGTAAAATGCAATTGCTAGCTTTAGTGCATGTTATTTGGCAAGACTATGCTTCCAGCCATATTTCATTCACCAATGACACATTAGAACAATTACAAACACCTTAACAATGTACACAAACATATTTTATCACGCTCTGCTAGTGTGTCCTATGATACAAAATGTTCCTTGGTGCTTTATTTTGATACAAAATCAGCTGTATTTTGTATCATTGCTGGTGACCTTGTCTCTTGGGAAAGCATGTATTGGAAACACGCTGGAGACTACATACCAATATGGTGGTGGTTTTTAAACCTTCCGTTGGTAAGTGGGCAAGAACCGCCTCTTCTCTTCCAGGTGGTTGACTGGAAGATGACTGTGTCTTTCATTTCAGAGGAGGAAGTCGTTGGAAAATGCAGAGTACTTAAACTGGACTGAGAGCATGGAGCTGCAGAAATCTGCGAGCGAAGAGGAGATCGCCAGGCTTCGGCGGCAGGTACTGGAGCTTGAGGCTTCGCTGTCCAACAGGCAACAGCAGCTGGACATCCTGGGAGCAGACCTCGAGATGCAGAAAAAGTCCATTGAGGATCTGACCTTACAGAAGTCAAAGGCTGAGTTTGAGGCCCAGAAATATCGTATTGAACTAGAAGGTTTGGTCAAAAGCAAGGGTTCCATTGAGCAAGAGTTGAATCGTTCGCGACAACAGGTTCAGCTGTCAGAGGCCAAACAGGCCTCCCTGGAAGAGAGCCTCCGAAACCTTAAAAAGAGCATAGAAGAGAGCACATTAGCACGTAAGAAGCTGGAAGATCATTTACGTCGCAAGGACAGTGACGTACAGGGTCTGGAGGAACACAGTCGTACGTTAGAGCGAGAACTTAGGGCTAAAGAAGACACTGAGGCAGAGCTTCTTAGCCAAGTGAGAATCATGGAAATGGATCTGGCCCACCAGTCAGAAGTCAGGATGTTGCAAAGCGAACCTATGTTGGGTTTCTCCAAAGATGGTGGACAACTGGCAACTTTTAAAACCAGTTCTTCAATTGTCCACTCTGAATCTGAGGCAGAAATCCGCAAAATGGAGGAGCTCATAATGGGCAAGAAACGAGCTGAGACTGAAATCAAGTCCTTAAGGTCTGAATTGAACTCCATTATAGTGCACAAAACTGTGGCTGAGGAGAAAGCTCAACGTTTCAAAGAACTCTTAGATGAAGCAAACAACAGGCTTTTGAAGTTGCAAGTGGAAATGGATGCAGATAGGTCCAACATGAGACAAAAATCAGAGGAGTTGAGACAAGAAACTTCTGAACTAAAAAAGTCTGTCTATGTGTATCAAGAACAAATCAAGTCTCTCCAAAGAGACAAATCTGCTCTGGAGCAAAGAGTGCTGTTCCATAAGACAGAGGTTGATGGCCTAAAAGACCAGCTCAAGGTCAATCAAGGAAAACTGCTACAGTGGACCTCTTTGGAACAGGAGAGCAATCATAAGTTTAGGTGTTTGGAAGACGAGTTGTCTTCCAAACAGTCTGAGATAGAGCAGATGACATTCAAGGTGAAGGAACTCAATAGAAAAAATCAGTTAATGGAAAGTGATACCCGGCACCTTAAGGTAAGTATTGAGTCTATCCAGCAAGACAAAACACATGCTGATCAAAGGTTTAAAACCCTGAAAAGTGAGGCAGAGGTTTTGAAGGAGCAACTGCAGAGAGCCAAAGAAGAGATCAATCTCAAGACAAGAACAGAAAAAGAAGCTCAACTCAAAATCAAAAACCTTGAACTAGAGCTTCAGAAAACTTCCTTGCAAGGGACACAGCTTACAAAGAAAGTAGAAGAACTTAAGAAGATTAACATGGAGAATGAACGTTCTATTAAAAACATCAAATCAGAACTTGACAGAGCCTCCATCGAGATTGATAGTAAGGAACAGCAAATTAATATACTCAGATCGCAGGCAGAAAGTGCTAAATCTCAAGTAAAGATTGTTGAAGAGGAACTCCTGAATAAAACACAGGTATCTCATGAGCTTCAGATCAGACTTAAAGATTACAACGAAGAAGCCAAAAAGACCACTGAGCTGCAGCAGAAGATCAAGTCTCTCTCGTTGACCATCACCAACTATGAAAAAGATATTTCAAGTCTCCAAGCAGAGCTGAGTTCTATAACTTCTGAGAGGAATCTGGCTAATCAGAAGTTTCAGGAACAAAAAGTCGAGATAAATAACCTCAACATGACTTTAAAAAAATGCATAGGGGAATCTCAAAGGGAGTCATCTGAAAGTAAAAAGAACTTGTCAAAGGTTCGAGAACTTGAAAATGAGCTTTTGAGATGCAAGCAGACGATTAGTAGGATCAGTGGCAGTTCAGAGAAGGCCACGGTAAGCCTGAAACAGGACATTTCATCTCTTCAGAGGGATAAGCAAACAGCTGACCAGAAGTTACAGGTTTTAAAATGTGAATTTGATGATCTTAGCTCCACCCTAAAGAGAACAAAAGATGAGCTACAGCGAGTGACTGAAGAAAACAGGTTGAGTCAGTCCAAATTCAAAGAGCTAGAGGTGGAACTCCAAAGGAAAAGTTCTGTTATGCGAGAACTGAGCTCAAGCACAGATAAATCTGTGCTAAATTTAAGAAAAGAGCTTGTCACTTCTCAGAAGGATAAGAATGCAGCGGAAGACAAAGTCACAAGTTTAACTCTGCAAATATCAGAGCTGAAGCAGACGTTAAGACAAACCCAGGAAGAGCTTAAACAGAAGCAAAATCAAACAGCAGCTGCTGAGTTGAGGTCGCAAAAGCTTGGTGAACAGTTGGACAACTGTAAAAAGATGCTTGACGATCTCAAAAGTAAACTCGACTTACAAAAGAAAGGCTACGAGACTCAACTGCAGCTATTGCAGACTGAAATGGAGCAAAAGCTTTCGTTGCAAGAATCACGCTTAAAGTTGGAGCAAGAGAGGAAAATAAAGGAGCGCTCACAAACTGTGGAAACTGCTGAGAGAGACAACAAGCATCTGTCTCACGAAGTGGAGAAGCTGAAAACATTAATTGCTAATGCAACAAAAGCAAAACAAGAGGCTGAAGAGCAACTCTGCAATGTACGCATGCAGTTGGATGAATCTGACAGGCAGAGGGGGACACTTGACCTTGAACTTCTCAAAGCAAAGTCAAAGATTTCCGAGTTGGAAACGGAGAAAATCAGAGTAAAATCCAGTATCTTTCAACTTGACAGCATTCACAAAGACAGCTCCAACGAGATATCAAAGTTAAAGCAAATGTTGACAGAGACTCAGCAAAAATTAAACACCTCAGAAAGGGAGGCAAGATCTCTAAAGGAACAGATTGTTTCATACATCAGTGAAATGAAGACTCTACAGGAGACGAATCTGAAGCTTGAGGTAGCGGTTAGTTCTGAGAAGAAGCATCTAAAAGAATTGGATGCAACCGGACAAGCCAGTCATCAGTGTGCTAAAGATGAAGAGCTGACAAAGCTGAAGACTGAACGTCAGCTGACTCAGAAAATCATTGCGTCATACGAAGAAGCGAAACAGAACCTGGAGGAGGAGCTCAAGAAAATGAAAATGAGCTCTGAGGTACGACTTCAAATGCATTCAGTTGTTGTTGTTTTTTTAAACTTTCATTAAAGGTGAAGTGTGTTGTTTCTTGATGTGTTTTAACAATGTGTAGACCACATACCTGTGCGTTTGCATAGTAATTAGATGGTTATATAGTATGTAACCACAGTGTAAGTACACACTGGTACATAGTATCTACAGCTCCAATATTTGTGTAACTACACATATAAAACAACCCTCAGAATGGTATGTGTAAGTACAAATGTGTAACAGGACATGTCCAGAATGTTACACTTTATATGAAGTGGACAGTTCCTGAGGAGTTACCATGTAACTACACTGGTATTACAGAGGTGCACCAACTCCACCCACTTTTCAAATCCCTAAACCTACCCATCTCCACCCCCTGGATCTCATTTCCGCCCCTAAACCTAAAGCACTTAATGAATTGAAAAAAGCATTGTTATCAATGTTCTGTTACACATTTGTACTCACACCATTCTGAGGGTTGTTACATGTGTGTAGCTACAGAAATATTAGAGCTGTATGTACCAATGCATACTTACACTACGTACACATTTAGTTACTATGTCAGTACACAGGTATTAGGCACACTTAATGTAAAGTGGTAAGAGTGCTCTCACACGTCCATTGCTTGGTCTGAACCAGAGTTACTTCCCCTGTATTCTATTCGCATATTTTGTGGGTCAAAATCATATGGGTGTGGTTATCATGGTCATCAAAGTGGCAGCTATTCTGCAGAAATCATAGAGAAGGCAGTTTCTGCTATGGACGAGCAATTTGACCAATAGCCGTTCATTTCTGAGACTGAGGACAACAGCTTTTTTTGTGGACTCATCAAAATGAAGATCATTCAAATGAAGCACATTCTGACAGTCATCTGTTAGCGGACTGTTCTTTTGCAGAATTTAATCATCAGTTGCCAATAAATTACCGCCACGGTCACCATAAATCTTCAATCATAAATCAGTTTGTCACCTGCTTACCCCGGACAGTAATAGTGTCATGTTAATTTCAGCACGCATCTTCTTTATTCACTTATGTGAATAAAAGCATTAGAAGACAGGGGAGAAGGGAAACTATTAAGAATTATTTGTTGCAGTTCTGTTGATGCAGAAATGACACACTTCACCTTATATTTTGCATAAAGATTTAATATCATAATAATCATTTATTAAAATATATTTATTCTAAATGTAATTATGTACATCTACACTTATTTTGACATTTCCATGCTTTAATAGCATAAATGATCTCATGTTTGCAGGTAGCTATACTGGAAAAAGAAAAAGTGCTGGAGGAACTACGAAAAGTAAGGCAAAGCAAAATGCAAGTGACCAACGAGAGAACGCTGGAATATGCTACCAAGAAACCAGAAAATTCAGTTTCACTCCCGAATTCAAAAGCTTTTGAAATACACACAAACCAAGTGCTTGGTAACAGTCAGAATGAGATCACTGAAACTATACTTCGAAAAAGCTCAGTGTCTGATAAAGGCAGGTCTGTTTCATTCAGTATCATTGATTCAGATTCCTCCATCGATCTTCCTTCTGACTCGCCTATAACAAGTAAATCGAAAGAGTCTTCTTCCAATAAAATTCAAGGTCTCAGAGGAAGGATAAGTATTAAAAAGTTGGTAAAAACTAAAATAATTACTCCGGAAATTGCACTCAAGTTGCAAACAGGCCTCGTCACTACAGAGGAGATAGAAGCATCACTTGCTCAATTCACTGGTAAACCATCCTCAATCGCAGGTGTTTACGTGGTGTCAAGCAAGAAGAAGCTCTCCTTCCTAGACGCTGCAGCAGGAGGGTTTATATCTAAAACCTATGCCATTGAGTTTCTGGAAGCGCAAGCCTCCACAGGACGCATCATTGATCCTATGACAGGTGAAGCTTATTCCCCGTCTGATGCTTTTGAGAAAGCTATCATTACTGGGGATCTCAAAGACAAAATAACGGAAGCTTACAAAGCAGTCAGTGGTTATACTCATGCTGGGAAGATTCTTTCAGTGTTTCAAGCTATGGAGGAGAGAATTCTAGACAGGCATCGAGGTAAAGCATTAATAGAAACACAGATTGCTACTGGAGGGTTGATTCACCCATTGATTGGATGTAGGGTGCCCATGGATGTTGCGCTAGAGCAAGGGCTTATAAATCAAGCCACACTTCAAAGCCTCTATGATCCAGTCAGCAACCCAAAAGATTTTCATTTCCCAGAAACAGGGCAGAAGGCGTACTATAGCGAAGTGCTCAAAATCTGTGTGTATGATGTCAATGGTGGAGTGTATCTTCTC
The DNA here is from genome assembly GCA_032361165.1 of Enteromius paludinosus. Lineage (NCBI taxonomy): Eukaryota > Metazoa > Chordata > Actinopteri > Cypriniformes > Cyprinidae > Enteromius > Enteromius paludinosus. The sequence goes on from JAUMHQ010000070.1 coordinate 2,511,375, forward strand.
CCTTTTGGTGATCAGCATCTGTACACCCTCTCACCATCCAGCAAACACAGAATATCAGTCATCAACACTTCTAATGGTGCAAAGATGTCAGCCTACGAAGCATATAAGGCCGGCCACATTGACAAGAGAACCTACCTGTTTCTCTCACAACAGGAGAGCGAATGGCAGGAGATAACAATCATGGACTCAAGTAGAAACCTTCTACACATCCTAACAGACCATAAGAGTGGGCGGCAGATTTGCATTGAAAATGCTCTTAGTCTGAAAATCCTCCAAATGGAGGAGCTCAACAGCTACCGGAGTGGCCAGCTTAGCATTTCTGAGCTCGCTGATCTTTTGATTTCCAGAAGGGTTGTCTTTAAAGTCCCAAACAGTCCCGTTGCAGGACTCTGGGATGTGTCTTTGAAAAAACGACTCCCGGTGTTCAAAGGACACCAGCAGAACCTCGTGGACCGACTCACTGCACTGAGGCTGCTTGAAGCCCAGGCTTGCACTGGAGGCATCTGTGATCCAGCATCTGGAGAAAGGGTTCTGATAAAAGAAGCTCAGCATCGAGGACTCTTGGATGAAGGGTTTGCCAGACAGCTCCAGCAATGTGAGCAAGCCTACTATGGCATCATTCACCCTCAGAATGGAAGGACTTTGACTGTGGCTCAGGCGATGCAAGAGAACCTTTTTCCAAAAGACGTCGGAGTGAAGTGTCTTGAGTTTCAACTGGCGACTGGTGGGCTCATTAACCCAGACAGCCAAGAGAGAGTCTCTTTGGAGGATGCGATACAGAATTGCTTGATCGACAAAACAACTGCTGCGCATCTTCAGAATGACAACTCTCTTTCCAAATGCATCACCTGCCCCAAAACCAAGCGGAAAATATCTTTCAAGGAAGCTCTAGAAAAGAGTGTCTTTGACAGCCACACTGGGTTCGTCCTTCTTGAAGCAACAAAGCCCCTTAGTACTGGCAATACTTCATCCTTCCAGTACTTCTGGACCTATCGGCACTTCTGATATGGTTCTGGACAGTGTCTAAAATCTAAAACCTGGTCATTTTTGGTGAATGTTTTATGAATGGTGGAAGTTTTTGATTGATATAATAAATATATTAAAATAATACATAAATATATAAAAAAATATCATAATGGTGAAAATGGGTGTCTTTAAATATGGGATTTTTTCCTTCTGTAAGATATTATTTAAAAATGTATTGTATCTTGTGATCCATTTATTTCCTTTCAATGGCATTTTTTATTTATTGCCAAGTATTCTTCCACATAAAATGTCTGGAAGCTTAATAGACCTGCTGATTTGTTGTTGTATGTTGTATTCAAGCATAGAATTTTTTAAGCTAATTATGATTTTTTTTTTTTTTTACGTTGTTTTCTAATTCACTCTACAATTCTTCCCCAATGATTTTAGAGGTCTGTTGAGGATGAGAAGAAAGAGCATGGCGATAAGGTTAACGAGTTGTTAAATTGGATGTCCAGTATGAAAACGAATCTGAACAAAGATGGAAAGGCTCAAAGTGATGGCAAACCCAACACTGAGAGCGCTAGTAACCCCCAGGTAAACATGTCAAACTACCTGATGTTTTGTTCTACAGGTCTTCAGCTTTGGATCTTACAGGTTAATTCATCTGTAGCTGTTTTAATGTCAGCATCGTGTTAACAGTGAGCATTTGAGGGAACTGCTTTCATCATTTCCAGACTTTGCAAATGTCAAACACATCAGAGCATACACATTTCCATTGTTATGTTTCTGAATAAAGATTATTTTGCATCTTTTCATATTTTTGTGTTGTTCGCATACTTGCTGCTTTCCTTTGTTTGTATCACAGAAAGTATTTACCCATAAGGTATCAATCCATTTAGTGAAAGCATGTAATCACAATAATTATTAATAATATCACTTCTAAACCAGTCATTAAGCCACTTCCTATTTGTCACTGTTACACAAGGGAAAACAATGAGAATCCAATAAAATGTATCCACAAGCACATACAATCTACAGCACACATTACACGTACAGTGTGATAAACTGTGCAAATTACTCTGGGCATTAAATCACTGCATTCTTTGGTGGTTACGGAATTCGCTGCTTTTCTGTTGTATCTCTACATTTCATCAAACACAGTCCTGCACACCACTCAATTTGGAGTGCTGCTTGGTTGTTGTGTAGCCAAGTAGTTTAGGTGGTAAATGTCTGTCGACTGACCCAAAGCAGAGAACAGTTTACATGCCATGTAAAATAAACTGTTTCCCAAGTTGGAAAGTTGTGTCAAAATGACCATTCATTCATCTACAGTGTCTCTTTCTTCCATAGACTTCTCTAAACAAAAGCTGTAGTACTCAAACCTAAAGCAACATAGCTTTAAAAATACTTTGGGATCCAATGAGGTCATTTTTGGAAGTGCTTGTATTTTGCATTTTCAGTTCATTGCAAACATATTCATCCTAGCAATTTGATTGTGAAGTATAACAAAAAAAGACATGAATTTCAGAATCTGTAGTAAGTGTACCCCTCCCCCCTTTTAATTTAATATCACAAGCTCCATAAGTGTATGTAGAACCTAAGAGGTTTTCTGTTTTTGCTTCAGTGGGACAGTAACTTTTGTACAAGGCACTTCACACGGTCACAAACTTGATCAGTTATTTAAAACTAATTACTTGAATATCAGGGTGGTTTAATGGGTGGCACTGTCACCTCACAGCAGGAAGATTTATTGTTGAAGTCCCGGCTGATTCAGGAGGCCTTTCTGTGTGGAGTTTTCATTTTAACATTGCGCTCTGGTTTCTCCTACAATACAAAGGCATGCAGAATAAGAGAATTGGAGACACTAAATTGTCTGTGATGGAGTTGCCATATTTCCAAAATGTTCCCCCACCTGTGGCCTATGATGCTGGGATAGGCTTTAGCATCCAACTGACACTACAGAATATAAGTCTTTTTTTTTTACATTTAAGACATATAAATTACTTTTCTAAACATTCCTTTGACAAAACATTGCCGATGTGCGTTTTGAGACAAAATAAAGGAACATATATGTTTTAAGATCAGCTAGAGCAAATTTATTTCAGTTGAAACAGCTCAGACATAGATTTTAGTCTGGCCTTATCTGTGAAACCGGGGGATGTTGAATGAAGTGGTTTTCAAAGTGCAGTTCTCAACCTTACTGTGATTTACTAAACACTGTGCTTGTAAAGCTTTATTGACTTCCTATGTTCTATTATAGATGTCACTGGAGGAGATGGTGACACAGAAGGAAAAAATTGGAGAAGCATTGAGAACTACCCAGCTGATGCTGACCAAACACAGTGACAAGTATGTTGTCAACAGAATTGAAAACATTCACTGAGAATAAATTAGCATTTTTTTTTTATTGCGATTGCATGCTTTGTGAATTGATTTTAAGTGTTTTCTTTCACTAGAATGACTGAAGAAGAAAAGAAAGGAGCAAAAGAACAGCTGAAATCTCTTCATCAGGCCTACAGTGAGCTCTCTGAACAGTGTGCAGATGCAGCTTCCTCAGCCGATCAGGTGAGATAAAGATTTTCTGTCACTGCCAGCCCAATGCTGTTATTGTGTGTGAAGTGTAAACACTTTCTCCAACGGCACGACTAACCTTTATTTTGAGAGCTTAAAATATACAGCATGGTAAGATAGTTTCCATCCACTTTAACCCTTTAATCACACCATTGCGAAGATGAAAAAAGACTTTGGGTGTAATTGAAAACTTCATGGTCAACTGAGTATGCTGTAAACATACATTGCATGCCAGCCACTCTCACTATTTCTTCACAGCAAACCCTGAGGATGTTTTCTTTTTGTCTACATGGGGTTCAGCACACTGCTCATAATAACATAATGCTCTGCGTATTTTCTCTAACTGTGTTGTTCTACAAAACACTAAGAGTTCTGTCCACAGATGCATGTACGCTTTTATTGTGTGCCATTTCTCTTGCTGATGACTTGCACTGTTGCACACAAGCAACATAGTACAATCCATGGACTGGGTGAGTCTGTTCGATCAATTTTAATACCAATATTGCAATGAAAATTGATCTAGTAATCATGTTTGAACATACGTTTAGAAACATCCTGATTCCTTTAATCTCTTTCTAGGCACTGCAGGTCATCCAAGGGATCCTGGATGTTGAAAGTGGAGCTGTCATGTCCGTGTGTTGCTCAGTGAACAATGGCCTCATTGACCAGAACACAGGACTTGGTCTTCTAGAGGCCCAGCTTATATCCACTGGACTCATTTGGCCTGAGCAGCACTTGTATATGGACCTGGAAGAAGCATTCAAGAACAAACTTGTGGATGATGCGATGTGCAAACAACTGCAAGAATTGAACCAAGCTAATAAATATCTTCAGAATCTCCAATTTGCTTTAGAACCCTTGCCGGTTATAGCAGCCCTACAAAATGGGGCTATATCTGAGCAAACAGCTATAAAGATCATTGAAATCCAGCTTGCAACTGGAGGGTTAAGACCAACATACACTGGTGATATTCTACATCTGGAAAGGGCTTTTCATCTTGGCCTGATACCCGAGCCACTCTTTATCCAGATATTGGAAAGGAAGGATACTTGGAAGAACTTGATTGACCCCAACACTGCAGAAAAAGTCACCCTTAGTCAGCTTATACAGAAAAGCATTGTGCACAAGCTGACAGGACTTTTCTTGCTTCCAGTGAAACGTGGAAAAGAAGGAAATATATCCCTGACATCTGGGAGAGAGATTAGCATTATTAAAGCCATGCATGAGGGCATCATTGATAAAGAGACCATGTTTCGGTTACTGAGCACCCAGTTGTTTGCAGGAGGCATAGTTGACCCCAAAACTGGCAGAAAGCTGACTGTTGAGGAGGCCTTATCCGAGGGTCTGATTGATCAAGACACTGCGAGCGAAATACTGAGCTATCAGGCCCAAAATGGTGGCATTGTGAATCCTTGCAACAGGTCAAGACTTACCGTTGATGAGGCGGTCCAGTGTGATTTAATAAGCTCCAGCAGTGCCTTGTTAGTTCTGGAGAGACAGAAGGCCTTCATGGGTCTTCTTTGGCCTAACGCTGGTGAAATTCTCTCTTTGTCCAACTCTCTTCAGCAAAACGTAATCACAGACAAACTGGCGTCTGAGCTGCTGCGCAACCGGCACAAAATAACAGCCTTATACGTACCTGAAACCTCTGAGGTAGTTGACATTGACTCTGCGGTGGAGAATAGCTTAATTGAGACATTTACAAAAGAGTTGTTGAAGACAATAGAAATCCCAGATCTGCTCCCTGATGTAGATGAACTGAATAACAGGTTTTCATCCTGGCTGGTAATGAAGGAGCTTCAGATCGATGGATCTTGTTCAGCCGGTGAAGAAATCAGTGATGAAAATAGCACAAATGTACCATCTCTCTCTGAGGCGAGGCAGATATTTATTTCCTACATCATGATGAATAGCTATATGGATCCAAAGTCAGGCCAAAGACTGTTGATCTTTGATTGGCAGTTAAATAAAATGGCTAAATTACTCTTTGAAACATCAGAATCAGAACATGTAGATGGGACTAGCGGACTTCATATGAATGTTTCAGAAGAGTCTCAACTGAAAAACAACATTTCTGACAATGACAACGCTTGCCTGAATACTGATTATAGTGCTTTGGGAGAATTGCAAATATGTGAAAGCACAACAGAAGAACAGAATGAAGTGGTGATTTCTACAGCATTGCAAAATTGCCTACAACCTACTCTACCCTCTAAATCTGTTGTAAATACCATAGAAAATGATTGCGAATGTGATATTTTCCTAGGCAGTATAAAACACATGACTGTAATTGAATCTAACATACTGTCTAAGGATGCTACATGTTCAAAAACAGCCAAGTACCAAGCAAAAACAAGTGACGTAGCGTGCCCTCAACAGTCGAAAGCAATGCATTTACTAGAAACAACAGAAAAGGAGCATGAAGTGATGAATTCTACATCATTACAAAATTGCCTGAAACCTACTCTACCTTCTGGATCTGTTGTAAATACCATAGAAACTGATCACAAATGCAATATTTTTCTGGACAGTGTTACACATATGCCTGTAATTGAAACAATATACCAAGAAGAAACAAGTGATGTAGCGTGCCCTCAACAGTCGAAAGCAATGCAGTTAACACAAACAACAGAAAAGGAGCATGAAGTTATGAATTCTACAGCATTAGAAAATTGGCTTAAGCCTACTCTACCCTCTGGATCTGTTGTAAATACCATAGAAACTGATCACAAATGTGATATTTTTCTGGACAGTGTTACACATATGCCTGTAATTGAAACTAACAAACTCTCTAAGGATTCTGCATGTTCAAAAACATCCAAGTACCGAGCAGAAACAAGTGACGTAGATTGCCCTCAACAGTCGAAAGCAATGCATTTAGCACAAACAACAAAAGAAGAGGAGCATGAAGTAATGAAATCTACAGCATTACAAAATTGCCTGAAACCTACTCTACCCTCTGGATCTGTTGTAAATACCATAGAAACTGATCGTACTTTTGAGATTTTCCTTGGGGATATGGAAAATATGCCTGTAATTGAAACTAACAGTCTCCCTAAAGACAAGTGCCAATCAGACATAAGTGACGTAGCAATGCAGTTATCACAAACAACAAGTTTGTGCTTGAGGGAAGTGAATCCTGAATGTCATGATGCCAATAAAGACAAAGACAAAGATTCAAAAGACCCCACACTATTGTCCAGTGAAGCAACTAGTTATACAGACATGCCCTCTGAATTTCCACAAACAGAGGTTGTGTGTGATGACAAACTTGAGAGAGATTATGCCATCCATCTTCTTAGGACACAATTAGAGGAAAGTGGGATTTTAGATGTTAACTCTGGAAAACAATATGACCTTGAAGCTGCTCTCGGTAAAGGCCTTATTGATGAAGAGACTGTCTTGGAAGCACTTGCACTGCAGCTTCGAGAGGATGGTTTGAAACAAAATGACAATGCTGCATTGTCTGTTCTGAACGTTTCTGTCAGCAAAGGCTACATCTCAAGTAAGGTGGCTCTACAGATTATGGAAAAGCAGAACCTTAGGGGTGGTTTCTATGATGCAGTAGCTGGGAAAACCATTAGCGTTTATGATGCTTTAGAGTCGGGTCTGATTACTGATGATCTCAGCAGAAGTGTTCTCTCTTCAGAGGCAATCGTGAAGGCCATCATTGATCCAGAGGAAAAGTGTGTGCTAAGTGTAAATGATGCCCACCAGTCTGAGATGTTGGATGATGAAGAGGCTGAGGAGATGCTACATTCCCAAAAGGATAAAAGGGAAGACATTAGGGTGCCAGACGTAGCAAAAAGAGGCCAGATAAGCTTGAGATCAGATGAAGCCACGCAGGTATCTACAGACATAGAATGTGTGAGCAGTACTCATGGTTCTCTGTTACCCAACTTTATCGAATCACCATCTAACAGTATTTCTACAAAAACCAAAATGATTGATAAAGTTTCTGAGACTAATGGAATAGGGGAGGATTGTGATGAACAATGTGCTAGTTTCAAGACTATAGATTCCAAAAATGACGCTACAGATGGAAGCGAAAAAGGTTTCACTTTGAAAGTAAATGAGACAGAAAGACCACATAACATAATGGACTCTATTGTTGTTGAAGATTCTTGTAAATCTGTAAGTCCTTCACCATGTGTCAGGCAGGTGGCATATCTTGAAACAACGGCGAGTCAGGTTGTTAGCCTTGTGCGGAGTGACTCTGGGATATCATGTTCACCGCACAGTGATATTTGCTCTGAAGAAAGGAAATCAGAAAGTATACTTAATCCTGAACAGGACTTCAACGTTTCCAAAGTGGAGTTTAAAACAAATGCATATTTTGACAAAAGGCCTTCAGATGGCTTAAGCACTTCACTACCAATGGTAGAAGATGTACAAGATAGAAGACTTGCTGAAACGCAGTCAAACTCATCTTTATGTTGCACAATTGCTACTATAGCAGAGGTCAATTTAAGTACTGATGATCTGCACACATTAGCTCAGGAGGTGTCATCTCAGACCAATGCATCATATAAAGCTAAAATCTCCAATAATGTAATCCAAAACCTCGATCATGAGCATTCTGTTGAGGATTCATGTGTAGTTCTGGTTAAATATGAGGACATGACAGAAATGATCAGAAATGCACCAAAAACAGAAGCCGAGCCCAGTGTGGTCTGTGCAGAAAGCAGTATTGACTGTAAGGTAGAACAGAATGATGACATTGAAAACTCTGTAGGTTTCAAAGGATCTGAGGATGCATGTCAGCTCAATGTGATGGATTTAGTTGAGTCAACAGTAAATTCTGAGCAGTTACCACTTGAAATTGTTACCAATTCTAGTCAAGGTGATTTAAGTGGAGGTAACCATAACATCCAGCACCCAAGTGAGCAAGGAATATTTTGGAATCATGTAGTTCCAAAGTCCACTACACAAGATGCATCTGAATCAGACTTTACAAGTGACAATAATACACAAGTAAAAGACTTGGTAGAAACGCAAGAGTCATCCTCGGGTCATTGTTTACAGGATATAATCACAGAATTCAATGATTTGCAGTCTGCCCCCCAAATTCCAAGTCCTTCAGTCATGCTTGATCAGAATATCGAACAAAGCGGGGATATCTTCAACCAGTGTCAAGCTGGATATACAGTGGATGGTGAAGGTGTACACCGAGACAATATTCATTTACCTCACGAGGCAATGGGCAAAGATGAAAGTTTACCAGAATCAATGGGAGGCAGTTATTTAAATACCTTTTTTAACGAGTTAATCCAAGTGAAGATGGATAGACCAAGTATGGATGAGACTCAAAAACAAAAATGCCAAACCATCGATAGCATTAAGGAAATTATTCAGCACCACTCAGGAATCTTACCAACCAATCATTCCAACTCAAATGAGAGAAGCGGGGATCCTGATATCCTCTTGGATTTGAAAAAACATGAAGATCCAAGCAAAGCTCAGAAATGGCCATCTCATGAGAGTAATGATGAACCAAAGCATCAAACTGATCTGCTGGAGATGGTTCAGGGGTTCTCCATAAACAGAGATAAAGGAAACCTCGAGGAAGTGGATGGAAAGCCAAGCAGCCCTTTGGGAGGCACTGCCCTCAGAGAAGAAAGCATGGAAGCTAAAGGCATTGCTATTCCAACCACAGACGATGCTGCTGCAGATGATGTCTTCCAGCCAGCTGACTCTTACCACCTGGTCTCCACGGCAGAGGAACCATATATACAGCAAACAGACGGAGTCAAACCTAGAGTGAGTACTAATACCACTCTAAACTGAGTTAGATGCTGATTTGAAAAGCATTATCAGCTCTGCGTCATCCAGATGCAGGTTTTGGATGAAGGTTTAAGTATAATCGTGTACTTCTTGCAGAGATATTCCACTCAGAATTACTTGGAATGTGTTGGGAGGCTTCAGGATCATTGTGATACTCTTGAAGATATAAGAAGTGACTTGCAGACCAAGGGTCCATTAGCAGAAGACATTGAGGGGTTGCATTGTCAGTTAGAGGAAGTTCAGGTTTGTCTCTAAAATATAAAACCTCTCTTAACTTCACAGAAATTCCCTTGCCTCACAGACCTTACATAGCCCAGTCGTTTGCCTGTGCCTTCTTTCTGCATGGTTATCTGTGCTGAAGTCTATTGCTTGTTCCTTTTATTCTGTCGCTCTTCTTCACAATTCCTTCTTTTTGTTCCCCACCTACTCCCACACTCGTTCTAGTGTCTGGAAGCACAGATTGTTGCTCTCCCTGACTTGCTTACAGCAGATTTGAGTGTAGCAGAGCAACTTCTGAATTCTGCTGATGAACTTGTTCCCACGCAAATCCACCAAGATTTGGCCACAGTCTATTTAGATTTACAGAATGCTTTCACAGATGTGTGCCACTTGTCAACTGAGCGAAATAATGCTATTCTGCTAGCCATTGAGGCAGTGAAGGTTAGTAAAGACTTAAAAGAATGCAAGAGTGAAAAACAAATTATGAATATTAGATTCTTACACTTGTTCAAATATGGATTGCAGATCAATTTGGAAACCTTGTATCAGGATTTGCTATGCTCCCTTGAGAAGGTATCAGCTTGTATGCAAGATAATTCTGAGATGGCATCTAAGCTTGATATCAAGGAAGCTGACAACATAGGAATAATTAAGAACAAAATTCAGCAAAATAAGGTAAGTTGACTTGTGTTATTTGAACATAATGAGAAGGTTGCATGAAATGCAAAAATTTCATGCAGTTAAAAAGTGATGTTTATCTCTAACATCAAATGAAATCTGTTCAACAATTTTGCTTAGTGTTTTTCATTGTTTGTTATTCAGGACATGGAGAAAGACTTATCAGGAACCCGACAGCTCCTGGAAGATGCTGCTTTTGATATCCAAAACTTCATTTCTGAGCATGCGCAGTTCCTGAGTCCCACTCACAGCAGACACCTTCTAAGGGCTCTCAATACTACCCAGAGATCCTTCAAAGAGCTTATGGACAGAGTCTTCACTCAGAGACAAACTCTGGAGGATGAGTTGGAGATCCGTGAGGATGAGACTCAGCAGCAGGTCTGAGAGAGATTGAAGAGATCATTCTGACCATTGACCTTTACATGAAAATGAATTGCATAGGTGGTTGGTGTGGTAAATAACTAGAAAACTCAGTGCTCTTAAAGAGGAAACTCAAAAGACCCCCGAAAGTGGCTTGTGTGCAGTTTCCTTTGATGCATTGACATACTTTTAAAACAAGAAACCAAGAAACTGGTGCTGAACGTATTGAACAATTTGCTAATCTTGTTTAATAACAGACAAAAGCGCTGTGTTTAAGCCATAGTCATTAACTTCATTGGTCCCACTTTATATTCAATTCAATTCAATTCAAATTTATTTGCATAGCGCTTTTCATGATACATATCATTGCAAAGCAGCTTTACACCAAAGTA